>JAQPZY010001402.1:95000-695000 GCA_029931535.1 Margaritifera margaritifera | reverse complement strand
CAGTGGGCTACGAGGTACCCATATTGAAACTTCTTTCCGGCGAAACAACAATGTCTGATCTTGCTGATGAAATCTTTTCTGGTTTATTACCTTTGACAGCAAGCACTGTCGCTGCCGCAGACGCTTCTCCAACGACTGACATAACTTACATCCAAGAGGTGATTCTTAAAGACTATGAACAAAAACCGAATGACCATACTTTTCTCATTCTCGTTGATTTCGATGTTGCGCCACATATTCCAGCACAAGGACTTCGAAAAGTGCTAGAATTGCTTTACAAACGACATCCACAAATGAGAACAGTTTTCAAGCAATCTGTGGGTGGAACCTTTGAACCAAATGTGGTAGTACCAGAAAAAGTGGGATCGGACTCTTTGATTGGATTTGAGAAAGACATCGACCTGTTAACGATACCACAAAGAAGCGATCCAAGGATGAACTACAAGATCGATGTTACTCAAGAATTACCGGTCAAGTTTTACAGACTTCGTAATGGAAGTCAAACAATCCTGCGCTTGGTGGCACATAAGGTAGTATTCGATCTCAATTCATTTGGAATCTTAAAAATGGACCTAAATGAACTTGGAGAGCAGGTTTTAAAAAACAGGATCATAGACGAAGCACCAAACGTTCCAAATATACAGTCCACACTGAAGAGACTTCTAAAACCAAGGCTGAACCATTTAGAGGAGTTTTGGAAGAGATACTTGATAGACGCAGTGGATCCCATCACTCTTGGCGATGGAACATTCGAACCAATCAATAGTATTTACAATCGATACTACTGTACCAGACTCCCATCCAGACATCAGGTGGATATATTCAACTTTATTCAGGGCAGAAAGATCACTCTCTTCCAATTCTTTGTGTCGGTATACCAGCTCCTGTTGCACATGCTAACAAGGCGTACGTCTATTCCAGTCATCACAAGAGTCGATTTGAGAGTCCATATTTTCCAATTTAGAAAGATCGTAAGTCGACTGATCAACCCATTTCCGCTGATAGCACATATCAATCCTGATGATTCCCTGGAATCATATGTATCCAGAAATGCACACTTAACCACGGAGGCAGTTGATAATAATATGTATCCATATCTTATGATTAAACAGGCAATGAAAGGCTCCCTAGTTAAAAACATCGAAAGACATGGCATAAACATGGCTGGTCTGACAAATATGGACTACTATGAAGTCCCTGATTCACCGCAGTTAAAGCCTTTTTATATTTCCCACATCAGCGGCACTTATGAAACACACATTACCATAAGATATGACAGAAACAGTAAGACCATCGACCTTGAGTGCGCCTACAATGAAGCTGTCGTGGACGCACGGGTTGGAAACTCTTTGTCTCGGTTTATGATAGAAATTATTGACCATGTGACAAGAATTCCAAGTTGCCAAATCAGAGATCTGCCCGAGCTTGATTCGACAAAACCTATCATAGAACCTTCATGTTCCGAAAAGAAACTTTTCTTCGGTACTGCCTCCAATCAGAAAGAATCGTCACCCAAAATCACTATCATGCAAACAAAGAAATTAGCTAATAATATGAACAGAAATAACAGAAAGTCCTTTGAGGAGCCTCTGAACAGCAACATATCTGTTGAGCAGGCAGTCGAGACCAAAGCTTTGTGTAACCAACACACCGGTGCAATTGAAGCAAATACAGGGGGATGTAGGACGGAAAAATTGAGCGAAATATTGATCAAATCGAAGTTGGATGTGGACACAAGAACATCATATTCATTGTTGACAGGTTTCTCTTTCATTATTTATATATGTTAGTATTATCTTAATATTGCATAAATATGCTTCAAATTATAACACATTTCCTGTAAATAAGCAATTAGAAGGAGGGAGTTATAAATTCAAATAAAAGTCTCAAATGTTGGTTCTGCCAAATGGTAGGTTTTAACAAATGAACCATGACATCCATTCAATTATTAGCTCAAAAAGAAAATGTAGTGCTACATTTTACATGCTCTTTTAATAACTTATTTATGTTTGCAACTAAAGCAGCAATAATAATAACATATCATCTACACAATAATGATATTTATAGGGTATTTTACGAAGCAGACGTCCAAGGGGTGGGATCACCCAGTAGTGGTGACGCTTGAAGGCACAACATCACACTTTCTTCTTAAGTGGGGCAATAAACCAGCTCGACAGGACAGGACCCTTCATTCCAGTACTGTGCAAGAAATAACACTACATATCATCAATGGTAAGTCACTATATAATCACCCAACTAGTTATATTAGTTCCATTTTTGTCATAACAGCTATATAAAACCTTCACTATAAGAGGCAAAATGTACAACCTGTCATGTTTGAAAATTAACTATGAATTTCTACATTTTTCTATTTATGACCTTGGTCTCCATCGCGTAGATAAGTTGTATTGCACAGGTGTACACAAATCAAATGAATTAGAAAGCTGCAACGTTAGTGCTATGAGTGAACTTAAGAAGCTAGGTGCCTGTGGAAGTACTCACACATTCAAGTGTAATACATCAACAGACCATAATACTGGAGAAAAGTGTGATATTATTCAGGAAGAAAATGTTTATTGATGAGACCAAGGAAGGGTTAATGGTAGGGTAATGATGTTCAAAGGCAATATTAGATTTGGCAAGAAGAAACCATTAATTGAACAAAAGCTGGTTAGGAGAAAAAATATAGCAGCAATATTAGTAAATCAAAACTTCTCAGGTTAAATATGTAGAGTTCACTTTGATCTTTTCAAAATAACCACACGTGATTTTAAAAATGGACTCAATCCTTCGTAATGTACTCCACGGATGTCTTGGACACATTATCTTTAAGGAATTATATATTTTGGTACCATTTCCACTTATCAAAGGGTCAATTTCAGTTATGGTAAACTCAGAACCAAAGTATTTGTAAAACGCCTTAGAACCAGACTGTGAAGTAAAATCAAACAGCTCACGTACTTGCAAAAACAGTTTCTCGAAAAATATTTCGCACACGCAACATGTGAAATTTCCATAATTTTGTGAGACGCATTTATTTGACACATTAACTCTCTTAAGTTGAGCAGACAGATAAAGGATGACTTACCTATTAATCCATACGCATTATATTGACTTAGTTTATGCTTGCAGGACAGTGTGCCCTAATTTTCCGTACCCAGAAGAGATCATACATTTTTAAAACCACCACTGCAAGTCAGGCATATAAGTGGATGGATGCCATCAAGAAACCATGGACCGTCTGCAGATGAGACTTATACTTAGTGTTTGGCTGTGTAGAAAAGTTCACAAATACATTGTATTTTTAAGGGACTTTTGAAGTATTTTCAAAAAACAATTTGACACAGAAAGCTAAATGGAATACATGTCAGTTCTTAGTAGGTCCCATAAAGTTATGAATTTCCTGTTAATTACACGATTATAAAGTGCATCATAGCAAAGGTTTTGTATTAAGAAGATGAAAATGCTCTATCCGAATAACCTACATTGGAACGAATATAAATGTTGATGAGTGCGTATTAGCTCCAAGGGTATTCAGAAAAAAAGTAGCAGGATAGATATGCAACACCTGCTGTCTTGAAAACACTTTTGTTAAGCATTTACCTGTTTGGTTCAATCAATCTGTGTGTTATCTTTGATTTTAATATATTCCAGTTACGTCAGGTTATTGTGTGAACAACGAATTATTTTGCACCAGTACACAGTCCCAGCTCTTGCTGTTGCTTCCTTGATCGTCTGCACACACAGCTGGTGTGTGTCCCGTGCGATCGATAGTGCCACGGGTATCTGAACATGGCCAAGTGATCAACAGCAAGAGCAGAATATGTTTGTTTGCAAATACATTTGTCGACCTTTTCATTTTTCTACATGAATCAGGTACAAGTCAAAGAAACAAAAAGGAATGTCGCAAATCTTAAGAGCAAATCAGTTTTATTCGAAAACGAAAATACATTCTCAAGGTGAAGTTTAGTTGAAGACTTAGGTTGCAGATTGGGAACATTCTCTCCCGAGTTTTGAACAGCAAATACAACACCAAAAGATAAAAACAATATATTTTATTTTAAAGGCAATGATGCATATTCTTTATTCACTTATTTGCCTAATTTCTACAAAAAATGAAAGCTTATGCGACATATCCAAATGCATTTCCTTCTTGGAAAGGTTGAATCTTGGTCCGGCATCAAAGTTGTCCTGAATTAACAAGGTAAAATTTCCATCCACTTAAATTCAGAAGCAGCATGGAGCGAGCATTGTTCTGTAAAAGGCAGCAAAGAAAATATACTCCCTGGATGGAAATGTTCTCTCCAAGGTAATAAAATTTATTCAAATTGTTGTTCTTTTATGATTACGGGCAAAAGCTAATATATTTTGTTTTGACGGATAAAAGTGCTGCTTAACGCATTTACAACATTCACATTCGGCCTAAGCAGGGCCCAAATATAATTATAGCATTAAAAAGTCGATGTCGGAGAACGTTTTTGGTAGACGTTTCCGCACAGATGACTGTATCACAGTGTTATTATATTTTAGGCATTTATGCCGTATAATGTGTCAGTCACATGCAACTATGACTGCGTACCCCCACATCTCGCCACCCCTATCCTAAGTTTCAAACAGGGTAAAGTGTGTTAGTTTATACGTTGAGACATAAGAAATTCCCAACCTTTTTGATCTATTTTGTGTGCCAGCCACGAATGTGAAAAGTTTATAATATGTTACCCTTGTCCGCCCATCCGTCACACTTTGGTTAAATTTTGCGTTTAGTTCCGTTTCTATGACATTGGGCGATAGAGCTTTCGAAGAACAGGTCCAGCAATGGACAAAAGGTTTTTCAGATGTTGAGGATTCTTCACAAAGAGATTTTCAAAAGATGTAGTTATTGTCACTTGTATAAAACTTTTCTTTTGTATATAAACATTCAAAATGATGTACATACATATATGTGTGTGTGTGTGTGTGTGTGTGTGTGCCAGCAAGTATGTAGGTGAATGGGTCTAAAATATGTTACTTGGGTTCAGTATAATATCATCATGAAATGGGTGTAGTTTCATTCAGCATTTAATAAATGGGACGTTTGCTTTTAATTCAAGTAAAGCATTTATTGCACGTGCAATCTCGTTCTTTGTTCAAGAAGATTAAGGTTTCTTTAGGTTCGTTGTAGTTTGGTGAACATAAAACTTTACGCCTTGAAACTCATGTTGAAACTGACACTATCTGAAATAGATTAGACTAAACAGCACCCTATAAGTGATATTAATAAGTCAGAAATGGAACAATATACAACGTGATAGTTGAAAGTAGGAAAGACATACCCCATAATTTCGTAAAGATAAATATTATGGACGGGTGGATGGGTTAATTTATGAACGAATGGAAAATTTATAAAACATGAAATATTATAATTCTAGTTGAACTGGAACAAACATTTCCCGTGCTAAAGGAAAACTTAATAAGGAAACCGAAGACTTTTCTTGTGTTAACTTACTTGATTTCCTCACACTTGGATGGGAAAAATATAATCCTTGTCAAATACTTTGACAGTAACTTTCAACGTTTGATTAATTGCCAGTTTTATAAACTTTCTGTGTATATACGCGCTTAGATAGAAAGATTGATTGATGAATGAATGAATGAATGAATGAATGAATGAATGAATGAATAAATGAATGAATGAATGAATGAATGGATAGAATGAAATGTTATGGAAATTGTCAATTGCATCTATTATATAATAATGATGATGATGATATTATTATTATGAAGGTACCGAATAAGATCTTTTTAAGCTCATTCACAGAAAGTGTATGCATAGTTTAGTTTTATTTTGCTTTCTGTTGGATTCATGATGTGCAAGCCAGCAAATTGTAAACTGTTGTATGTTGTTGCCGAAACATAGTCGATTGTTTGCTATTGTAATTTGAATATTTTAAGGAAATGAATGAGTTTAGTGTATTTCAATGTACTAAGTTTTCTAATAATGCATCACTTTATGTTGAAATTAAAATGGTAGATACATGTAAGGATAGTAGTAATGTACTTATTGAATTTGAAAATCACACACAAACACACACACACACATATATATATATATATATATATATATATATATATATATATATATATATATATATATATATACATATATACATGATGGGAATAATTCAGAATATTTTGCTCATATTATGTTTCATTTTGCATATCCATTGTTTATTGAAAGGTCAGGATATACCCAGGAGAATAATAGAAACAATGCATGGTTTTAATGAAAGCGAGAAATTATTTTTATATATGTAGAAATCAATATATCAAAAAAAAAAGATAGGGGCTAGGAAAATGTAAGTGACGGAGAGAACAAAGATAGAATACAATTAAAAGAATTGTTTAACATAACTATATCACTAACAAAGGTGATACATTAATTAAAGGCCTAAATCTAACCCAAGGGGATTTTGGGAAATATATAAAGAAACACTCAATTAAGAAAAGGACAAATATCTAATGAGTTAAATAACTCAGAATATTTAAAAATAATTTGTAATAATTAAATAATTTGTAATAATTAAATAATTTGTAATAATTAAATAATTTGTAAATGTTAATCCTTCCTGTGATCATGATTAGAACTTGGATCATGTATATTCTTTTAATCAGAGTCAAGAAAATATTGATATACTTTATTAAGATTTAGATACAGATATATCAATTTGCCGCAACAAGGAAATTAGTTAATTAATTGATTAGTTAATTAATTGATTAGTTAATTAATTAGTTGAGCCTTTAAATAGGAATAAATCCGCCGAACTTGATAATATAATGTCTGATATGATCACAAATTCAGCTGATATAGCTCATCCGTTTTCATGACTATATTTAATGACAAAGACAATTACAAAAGCTTTATTTCACTCAGGTTGCAATACGCAAAGTTCATATCTCACTTTGCATGGATGATTATATGTGTCCACAGTAAAGGCAATATAACTCAGATTAGCACTTTGCTATTTCTACAAAGTTCTAACATGAGATTTGCAGGGCTGTTTCCTACCTTTTTATCACAGCTATGTCTTTTAATTGTGATATCATTAATAACGAGATGCTGTACGTTGTTAAAGTAATCAAAAGGTATTTGATCAAAATTATCAGTGTTTTCAGTATTTGTTGATAATATTGCAAGATCAGCAATAGCTTAAGTCCAACTCTTCACTCGCCTAACAAAAACATAACTTTAATTTCATGAAGTCTTATCAGTAACTCATTCTCAACCTTGAGCTCTTAATTTGCTTAATCAAATACATCAATTTCTGACAGTTTGTTTTGAGCAAGACATATAAATTCAAGTGTGACTAAGAAAGAAATGTTTCAATTTAGGATAATTTAAGTTACTTTTCAAACTATAGACATTCGAAAGGAAAATGGTAATAATTGATTTTGTTTTCTTTTTGATATGGTTCATCAAAATTTGTTATTTGTTTACAATATCCACACTGGCAACCCAAACAATGGATATAACGTCATTTAGAGCCGCTCCTACATATTCATTGTTGCCATGTTTGATCTCTCGTTGTTATTCATATGCACTTTTGTAGCAAGGTTTCTTCATAAAAAGGAATCAGATTTGTTTCCTTAGCATAGTCAGTTTTGTGTGATAGAAAATGTGGAGTTGTTTAAGTATTTGGGAAAAAAAGTATATAAGAATAGTTTTTGGTCTAAGATGCTAAAGCATTTAAGTTATTATGGAAATTTGGCTGTTTTTATTTATATCATTATTTGAAAATATAGTTTTACTAGTGAGTACCTGTGAGAAAAAATGTCAAACTCTTTGATATTTTTGTTGAATTTGTTCCGAGCTACGGCTCAGAAATATTGTGATGTCACGACTTGAGTGATGTTTCATGCCATGTTTTGCAGAACGATTCCTGGTGTTTAAAAATGGTCACATTTAGACGCTTTGTACGGTAAACTGGAGAGATATCTAACGAGAGAGAGAGAGAGAAGAGCAATATGCATTTTAACATAATGGATAGAATGTTTTCAAAACAAATGTTTCTAGTGTTTATACTATACTTAAAACTGATATAAATAATAGCAGTACATCCCATAGAAAACAATTGGACTTTTCAGGTAAAAACATTCCTTTAATAATTTCGAATTTTCATATGCATAGAATAACCAAAATGATATTACGATATCATTGCTCAAAGAGAAGAGAAAACAATTGATAAATTTAAATAAAACTGGGTATTTTTACTGCATTCGTATAAGAGTGCCTCGATTTATAAATGTGTTGTCTGGATTAAATAATTTAAGATTAGAACCAGGCTGATATGAGGGATTACCAAGAGAAGAATGTTTATGTAGTATTATAGCATGAGAGCAATTGAGAATAAATATAAGAATGTTTATGTAGTATTATAGCATGAGAGCAATTGAGAATAAATATAAGAATGTTTATGTAGTATTATAGCATGAGAGCAATTGAGAATAAATATAAGAATGTTTATGTAGTATTATAGCATGAGAGCAATTGAGAATAAATATAAGAATGTTTATGTAGTATTATAGCATGAGAGCAATTGAGCATAAATATAAGATTTTACTTATATGCATAATTTATAATCTGAGACTTTAGTGCCTGAAAAAATTGTATTGTTTATGACCGAATAAGGAAGCGTTTATCACAATTATGTCATTTAATTTTGTCAAAAGTTTAGATTCATTTTCAAAGTGTGAATAGTTTGTAAAACATAGTTGGTCACAAAAAAACGTTAATGAAACTGGATTATCTGTGTTTATAACAGTTACATTAATATCCTTGTAAACTTAAAGATTTTTTTTACTAAATGTACATTTGCAATTTAAGTTACACATGCATGTTGCTTAAACTTAGTCATCTGTAAGTCAGTCGGCTTCCTCACATCTGCAGCTATAAATCGCAATAAACACTTTGATGCTGAATACAGTCTGTTTTCTGTTATGTTCTTATGCGTGTATGTGCTATATTAATGATGGCAACCAAAACTGTACATGGCCCATAGTCATTTTTATTAAATGGGTTATCTATCTATCTATCTATTCATTTGTTATGGAGAACGTTATTTTTGAGTCAGTTAACTTCGAATGACTGCAGATTTTGGTTTTCCATCAACTTTTGTATGCATTTAAGGATCCTTGGAATTATAATAAGTAGTTTGGTTTATTTCTTGCTCTTCATTATTTTTTTTTTATTTTTTTTTGTGTGTGTAATTTTCAAATAACTTATGTTGAAGTATATATTGTTGCGATCCTGTGAAACCTTAAAATGCTGTCACACTCATAATTGTAAACAGTACTAGTAAATAAATATATGAACAAGTACAGCTTTGCTAGCCAAGGGTCATCAATCCACTTCATTCCACATCGACTTTTGACATATATAGCTAGTAAAAACAGTATCTACCACGACTTTCTGGTTGAATGCAGCTGAAAAAAACTGATCCATTCACAGTGCCCGTTATATTTACCTATACATATAGTTGAAAAAAATCACTGCAACCTCCGTAGATAACGTCACATGTCGCATGTTAGTTTCTCCAGTTACTTTCGTTCACAAGCAAGTATAACTGTCCAATCAAGGAATGCGAACATCATGGAAGTCACCATATAGAACACATAACACGTTTAGCGAGCTCTCTCACTGGCCAATTGAGTTCGTTTGCTGAGATCTGTAACTCTTTCACCAGCAAAATGGATCTTTATTCTTTCACTCAACAGTTCACGAGAACAATTCATCTTGAGTTGAAATTTAGACTGAAAGAAAATAGCTACACCCGAACTGCTTTTACTATTATCACTGAAAAATGCTTCATAGCCCCATTCATATTTCAAGAGTTTCGAGCCCTCATGTATAGAGTGCAAGAACTTTTTGTGTCACAAATCCATGTTAAAAATCTTGCGCCTTTTTACAGTTTCCACAAGTTCCAATTTATTTAAGGTTTCTGTATTAATTGTGTTTTATACACATTGTTTGATAACGTATTCCTTACGTTGCAATAAAGAGAGTGTGAAGCAGACAGAAGAACATCGTAGGAAGGAGAAAAAGAAGAGGTTGGGTGTGGAAACTGCCCCACCCAATACATACAAATGTGTAAGAGAGCTTGAGCCCTGAAACTGTCCTGCCAAATACATACAAAATGTGTAGAAGAAAAAATACATACGTTGGGTAAAAATAAAACATTTTCCTTCACAGCGTATTTGTATAAAGAGAAAAACAAATGCTAATATTCCTAAGATAGAGGTATCCATTCGCAAGAGGCAAAGCGTTTTTATGATTAGAAGCAAGAACATGGATGATGACTAGGTTAGCTACTAATATACTATGGAACCAGCTGAATCTACTAGATGAGTAAAAGAACATAAAGACGAAAAAAGGAAGAATAGAAAGAGGGTTGGAGATATATAGGTGAAGAAAGACGTGCAAGGATAGCCAGTTCTTATCATAGTTTTTTGAAAGAAGAAAAGGTAATTACTTTCCATGCCGCTAAATATATATTGTAACTTATATGGGAGGAAGAATAAGATCAAAAAGATCTGTAAAGGGAGAGGGAGCATGATAGAGGATAATATATATATATATATATATATATATATATATATATATATATATATATATATATATATATATATATATATATATATATATATATATATATATATACATACATATATATATATATATATATATATATATATATATATATATATATATATATATATATATATACAAGTGCACATACATTAATATAAATATAATATAAATATAGCCCTGTCTATAAGTGGTCATACCTTGTTGAAGTTACGTGCAATTCACGATTATTTTACACACACCTGACCTGTTAACTTCTGATGGTAAAGGAGCACCAACAAAAATGCGAAAAAGAGAGGATGACATGAGAAGGAAGAATACAGACAGGAGGAACTTATATATGGATCTTTACAGTTTATGCCAGTTTTAATTATAATAATTATAATTTGCACCACAAAAATCTTTAGTTGATGGAACTATAAATATAACTAAAGATACCGGAGAGAGAGAGAGAGAGAGAGAGAGAGAGAGAGAGAGAGAGAGAGAGAGAGAGAGAGAGAATTATATGCTATCGTTTTTTACAATTCATGATAGTTTTAAGTGCTATAATATGAATCAAAATAACAGACAACCCTAAATTAATAGAGCAATAAACATAAAGCAAAACCATCAGAGAGAAAAATATTGGGTGGGGGGTCGTGATTATAGACATAGAAAATCATTTACGATATATACAAAAAGCATGAATATACGTAATCCTTTAGATAAATGTACGAAATCTTGGCACATGAACAAGGTCAATATAACCAAATCAAACTTTAAAACAGTTCTAACACATGAAGTCATACCCAATAGTGTGAACCAATTTTACTACATACGATTATTCATATAAGTCAGTCAAGTCCTCTACCTGATTGCTTAACGTCCTGCCATGTCCAAGACTGATTGTTTAATGCAGCAAACAAATTTAATAAATTCACTTCAGTGAAATTTAGAATTGTTCATCTCGATTAACTCATCTATGTCATCTTCGACAGCAAACAACACTGTCCTTTCCAATACAACTTTTAGTTCTGCCATAAATCCTGACATTTGACGACTAGGCCACCTCAATATTTCTGTGCTTCAACCATTTATCCAGCAATTGGATGTTCCCGTCAGATAAATCCTCAGTTGTCTTCACCTTTGGGTTCCAGTCCTTTTTTTTTATGATCGCATCTCACAGCTATACTGCTTATTTTCACGATGGTAGGATTTTATCCTGCTGCATCTTACTATTTTTCTGGAAATCAATTTGCAATATCTATGTCATCTGTGGAGATCAGGATATTTAAGGCCTTTGTGATGAAATCTGTAACCACCTATGCCGTATCCTCTCCTTTTTCCTCGTCGATGCCCAATACTTTTTTTTTTCTCAGAGAATATTGGTAATTTCTGTCAGCATGTTTTAAGGCAACTCTTCTTTTCCTCGGACAGATTGGAAATCTTTTTTTTTTCAAGAATTGTCTTGCAGCTTTCCAGATTTGTACATTGGCTCTCAAGATCTACAATATGGTCATTGTACTGCTCTGACATCCTCTTTCACATGATTTTTAATTTCCCCCAAGATGAATGTTTTTAAGTCATTCAAGACTGACTCGAACAACTTCTGAAATTTCTCATTCATTGTTTCCTGCAGATTTTCTTGCATTGACTTGAAGACAGCCTTAGATGGAAGATTCTCAAGTCGCATTTTCACATCATGTAACTCGTCCTAAATTTGGATAATTTTAAACCTAGGTGTTTCTTGACTCAGCGAGTCCTAGTTTCATTGCTTAATGTTCTGCAGTCTAACAACTTGTCAGCGCATCGAGGTAGGTATATATATATATATATATATATATATATATATATATATATATATTGCAGGTAATTGCCAGTGTACATGCAGAGATGTATTTCTAGCAGTTCAAAAGTTACTCAGATCACAAATTTACCTTTTCCTTGTAATGACCTTGACCTCCGAGTTATACTGACCTTTGTGTATGACACAATTTGATAATCAAGTGTATATGGGTACATATTCATGAAAATACATCTCTAGTAGTTCAAGAGTTACTCAGGTCACAAATTTACATTTTACATGTAATGACCTTGACTTTTCAACAATACTGACCTGATCTTCGAGCTAATGACCTGACTATGGTGCATGACACAATTTAATAATTAAGTATGTCTGTGTTCAGTTTCATGAAAATGTATTTCAAGTAGTTCAAATGTTACTCAGACATGAGATCGTCACAAATTTACATTTTCCTTGTAATGACCTTGGTAATGGAGCTATACTGACCTTGACTTTTGAGCTATATTACTTAGGACCTGACTATGTATGTAACAAACTGTCTAACTATGCTGTATATTGGAGTGAAGTTCAAAATATTACTAGAAATTCAAAAGGTTAGATAAAAGACACAGAAAAGAGGTTACAAGGTCAAATTTTCCTTGCAATGATCTCTACCTTGAAGCTATATTGGATAAAATTTCATTAAAGTGCATCTTTATTGTACAGATCATCAAACATTATCTGATGACTAGATTACAAATTTCCTTGCTAGGACATTTAGTGGTATATGAGATATTTCCTTGCTAGGACTTTGACTGATATAACATATTTTCTTACTAAGACATGTATTGGTATATTGGTATATGACATATTCCCTTGCTAGGATCAACATATTTCCTTGCTAGTACTTTTATATTCCCTTGCTAAGACCTTTATTGGTATTTGACATATTCCTTGCTATGAGCTTATTGGTATATGACATATTCCCTTGCTAGAATCAACATATTTCCTTGCTAGTACCTTTATATTCCCTTGATAAGACCTTTATTGGTATATGACATATTCCTTGCAAGGAGCTTTATTGGTATATGACATATTCCTTTCTAGGAGCTTTATTGGTATATGACATATTCCTTTCTAGGAGCTTTATTGATATATGACATATTCCTTTCTAGGAGCTTTATTGGTATATGACATATTCCTTGCAAGGAGCTTTATTGGTATATGACATATTCCTTTCTAATAGCTTTATTGGTATATGGCATATTCCTTTCTAGGAGCTTTATTGGTATATGGCATATTCCTTTCTAGGAGCTTTATTGGTATATGACATATTCCTTGCAAGGAGCTTTATTGGTATATGACATATTCCTTTCTAATAGCTTTATTGGTATATGGCATATTCCTTTCTAGGAGCTTTATTGGTATATGACATATTCCTTTCTAGGAGCTTTATTGGTATATGACATATTCCTTGCAAGGAGCTTTATTGGTATATGACATATTCCTTGCTATGAGCTTTATTGGTATATGACATATTCCTTGCTATGAGCTTTATTGGTATATGACATATTCCTTGCTAGGAGCTTTATTGGTATATGACATATTCCTTTCTAGGAGCTTTATTGGTATATGGCATATTCCTTTCTAGGAGCTTTATTGGTATATGGCATATTCCTTGCAAGGAGCTTTATTGGTATATGACATATTCCTTTCTAATAGCTTTATTGGTATATGACATATTCCTTTCTAATAGCTTTATTGGTATATGACATATTCCTTGCTATGAGCTTTATTGGTATATGACATTCCTTTCTAGGAGCTTTATTGGTATATGGCATATTCCTTGCAAGGAGCTTTATTGGTATATGACATATTCCTTGCTAGGAGCTTTATTGGTATGTAATATATTCCCTTGCTAGGACCTTTATTGGTATATGACATATTCCCTTGCTAAGGCCTTTATTGGTATATGACATATTCCCTTGCTAGGACCTTTATTGGTATATGACATATTCCCTTGCTAGGACCTTTACTGATATATGACATATTCCCTTGCTAGGACCTTTACTGATATATGACATATTCCCTTGCTAGGACCTTTACTGATACATGACATATTCCCTTGCTAGAACCTTTATTGGTATATGACATATTCCCTTGCTAGGACCTTTACTGATATATGACATATTCCCTTGCTAGGACCAATATATTCCCTTCCAATGACCTTTATTGGGATATGAAATTACATGTCTTTCATTTGAGACATAACACAGATGAGAAGATTGCAAGACTTTACATGATAGAATCACTGTATATAAATGTACATATGGCAATACAAAACTTCAAATGATGGAATCACTGTATATAAATTTACATATAGCAGTACAAGAATACAATGACAGGATGAAATTAATAAGAAATCATGCAATAAAATGCAAAACACAAAGTAACATACCAAATTTTAAAGACCAATAATGCCATATATTGGTGAAAGAATACAATGACTGGGGGAGTAGCATACTATAAAATTAAATGACAAACAAAAACTAATTTTAAAAATGTATCTTTCAGTCACATGGAATGTTCTTAAAGCTTAAATTAAAATACCATTCCCTTCCCGACCAAGCTCCAAAACTGACCATATTCATAAAAAAATTGTAAAAGCTTCCCACATACATTATTTTCTATCCTACCTTGTATGAGTCTGTGTCCAACTCTGCCCATGATAACATTTCCTTCATTGCCATTGAATAAAGAAAAAAAACTTAATTTACTGACCAAGTCCTAAAATTACGGACCAGGAAAGGGGCAACAAAGACTTCTTTAACCTTGGTCTGATCTAAGGTAATTATCATATTTTATAGATAACCAAATTAAGGAGCCACAGTAGGTAGGGTGCCAGCATCATTTTGATATACTAAGTATGTCATATTTTCAGTACCAGGTACAAGAGTCTGTAACAAAGTATGTCATATTTTCAGTGCCAGATATTTGTATCTGTAACATTGCATGTCATACTTTCAGTGCCAGGTACAAGTATCTGTAACAAAGTATGTCATGCTTTCAGTGCCAGGTACAAGTGTCTGTAACAAAGTATGTCATATTTTCAGTGCCAGGTATTTGTATCTGTAACATTGCATGTCATACATTCAGTGCCAGGAACAAGTATCTGAAACAAAGTATGTCATACTTTCAGTGCCAGGTAAAAATATCTGTAGCAAAGTATGTCATACTTTCAGTACTAGGTACAAGTGTCTGTAACAAAGTAATGTCATACTTTCAGTGCTAGTTACATTTATCTGTAACAAAGTATGTCATACTTTTAGTGACAGGTGCAAGTATTTGTAACAAAGGATGGGAAACAGTGCACTAATTAAAATTTATTGTTTCATGAAATTGTCAGGATTTTAAGAAAGTAGTCTACTCCTTCTTGTCCAACAATGTCCATAAATGTACAATTTATTAGGAAATTATTTCAAAAACATGTATGAGAAATAATTTAAACAAGCTTGAGATTTTGATATAAATTCTCTTCTTTATATAGTATACATGTGTATATGTCATACAACTACAAAATATACATAATAAGAAAAGTTATCACAGATGAGAATTGCTGAAACAAATGCTTGTACTGGTGATGAAAATCTTTCCCTGCTTTGTTCAATGCCAAGCAAGATAGTGTGTTACCCTAAAACCAAACTGCTGGGCAAAAGAAATATAAAAATATTTACATTAAAGTTTCATGCCTTGACCACATACATTACAATTTCAAAAACTCAAAGCAGTACAGGCCTAAATTATTTTAATTTCTATTGCAGAATATAGGTAACAAATACTAATAAATATTGTGACTTTTAGGTATGAGATTAAAGCTAATTTAATAGTTGCTGCTCTAAACTGTTTGACATAACATATACAGTGATGATGACCTTTGTCCCCAATTAAATCAATCTAGAGCCAACCTCACCAAAGGGCAGCCTATCAATGATATCTCCATGATTATTTACATTGAGGATGTTGGGGTGGGGAATGGAAGTAGGAGATAATGATGGAAAATTGAAAATATTCCATCTTTTTAATGTAAAAAATAAAAAAAAGCAGAAAGCCTTAGATTTATTTTAACTGGAAAGATTTTTTATGACATAATAAAAAAGACTCCTTGGAGTGTCATGACTTGGTCATTTGAAATCACAAGTCCTAGCCATGAATAGCTGCCTTGACTAACATCCTTATAGCTGACTAAATATTGCCACCTGTTTATTATTGCTACTTGATTCTCATGACTCAGCAGAAATGGCTGCTTGGACTCTCTCCAGTAATCTATCAACCATTGGGGACCTCTCCTTCAGCTGTCTTCTCTCCAGTAACAGTGATCTGATGAAATAGTTAGACTGTTTAATTGCCATATATACTCTTAGATAAGTCACTTCTATAAACATGTTGCATACTATATTTTGCCTTGAAATGGTGATCTAGGTCACTGACCAATATATGTATATTTGGTCAAATGTGAAGTAGATGAGACACAAAACTCAGTTTTTCTGATAATTTGACTGCTATTCTAATGCCAAAAAAGCAACATATCTACAAGCATGTATGGTACTGTGAATCCATATACTGGAATCAACCATCATATTCAGTACATTTACAGTCCATGTATAAGTATATCCTGTCCATGTCCAGTATCATATCCATTCCATATATAATTATATCCAGTCCATTTACATTATCATAGCCAATCAATGCATGTACAATTATACCCAGTGCATTTACAGAATCATATCAAGTACATGTATAATTACATCCTGTCCATATCCAGTATCATATCCAGTCCAATATATGTACAATATCATGTCCAGTCCATGTACAGAATCTGACTGACAGTTCATGTACAGTATCATATTCAGTCTCATTGCTGAATCTGCCTAACAGTGAATGTCTACAAATTTCTACCTATGTATCCCATATACCATGTCCCCATTTCTCCCCATCTCAGTTCTGCCTAATTTCCATATATCTGTATATGACTCCATCTTGTTCTGTCCATCTGTCTGTATGTCTGTCCTGAAATTGACTGCATGGTATACCCATCCATCCATCCATCCGTTCATTCCTCCCTTGAAGCCTTTTACAACCTACTGAAATATGTAATCCACTAATCAACCTGTTGGTTGATCTACCTATGGCCGTCTATATGTTTGTGTCATTTTCTTCACACACTGACATCTTTATATATATATGCCAATTTCTACATGAGACTTGATGACTAATTAAATGGATATATTCAAGTATGCATAAATATACTAGATCTACTGACTGAGGATACTTAAATGGATATATTCATGTATGTTTAACATATACTAGATGTATTGACTGAGGACAATTAAATGGATACATGTATACATGCATACACATACTAGATGTACTGACTGAGGACAATTAAATGGATATATGTATGCACCCATGTACTAGATCTATTAACTAAAGACAATCAAATGAATATATGTATGTATGCATATATGTACTAGATCTACTGGTTGAAGACAATTAAATCTACTGATTGAGGACAATTAAATGGATATATGTATGTATGCATACATATACTATGTCTACTGACTGAGGACAATTAAATGGATATCTGTATATATGCCTACATATACTAGATCTACTGACTGAGGACGATTACATGGATATATGTGTGTATGCCTACATTTTCTAGATCTATTGATTGAGGACAATTATATGGATATATGTATGTAAGCATACATATACTAGATCTATTGACTGAGGATGATTACATGGATATATATGTATGTATGCCTACATGTACTAGATCTACTGATTGGGGACAATTACATGGTTATATGTATGTATGCCTGCATATACTAGATATATTGATTGAGGACAATTAAATGGTTACATGTATGTAGGCATACATATACTAAATCTATTGACTGAGGACAATTAAATGGATATATGTATGTATGCATACATA
Organism: Margaritifera margaritifera; assembly: GCA_029931535.1. Taxonomy (NCBI): domain Eukaryota; kingdom Metazoa; phylum Mollusca; class Bivalvia; order Unionida; family Margaritiferidae; genus Margaritifera; species Margaritifera margaritifera. The sequence goes on along the minus strand of JAQPZY010001402.1, from coordinate 676,619 downwards.
TACTAGATCTACTGGCTGAAAACAATTAAATCTACTGATTGAGGACAATTAAATGGATATATGTATGTATGCATACATATACTAGATCTAATGACTAGGACAATTAAATAGATACATGTATGTATGTATACACTTACTAGATCTACTGTCTGAAGACAATTAAATGGATGCATACATATACTAGATCTATTGACTGAATACAATTAAATCTACTGATTGAGGACAATTAAATGGATATATGTATGTATGCATACATGTACTTGGTATATTGACTGAGGACACAGGCAGGAAAAAAAGTGGTACCCCACATACCCCAATAGTAAATTAACAGTATACCTCTATCCACAAAAATTTTTAAAATTGGAAATTTGTGATCATTGTCATTTCAGGCAAACAAAATTTCATCGAATTTACTTAAACAATTGTTCCGCAAATTTTGAAACATTACCGTGCTATCTTGTGATGGCCTTTGGATTTTATTGCAGCATGAAGCAGGAGTAAGTTAAACACGTCCCTCTGAAACAGAAAGACTTGGATATTCAATACAAAATTAGAACAAATGATCATAAGTTTAAAATTTCAGAGGAGTATTAATAAAAACTGTACCCATACTTGGAATGTATAGGAAGAATATCACTAAGGTTTCATAACAAACCCTTTTCCCTAGCTACCTCCATGTGACTCTAATTTACATTTGAATGGCTCCATATGACTCTAATTTACATTTGAATGGCTCCATGTGACTCTAATTTACATTTGAATGGCTCCATGTGACTCTAATTTACATTTGAATGGCTCCATATGACTCTAATTTACATTTGAATGGCTCCATATGACTCTAATTTACATTTGAATGGCTCCATGTGACTCTAATTTACATTTGAATGGCTCCATGTGACTCTAATTTACATTTGAATGGCTCCATATGACTCTAATTTACATTTGAATGGCTCCATATGACTCTAATTTACATTTGAATGGCTCCATATGACCCTAATTTACATTTGAATGGCTCCATGTGACTCTAATTTACATTTGAATGGCTCCATATGACTCTAATTTACATTAGAATGGCTCCATATGACTCTAATTTACATTTGAATGGCTCCATTTGCTTCTTCTTCGTTATCTTTACTCCCTGTGACAAAGGCATGACTCTCTGACTTCCTAAATTACTCAAATTTTGATGCAGAGTTAGACTAAAATTAAAAAAAAAGCTAAGCAATTCAACTCTAATATTTAGCAGTAGAGTAATCTGTGCATGTCTGCATGATTCCTATCTGTATGTGACTCCCTCTAGTCTATAATAACTAATCAGACCCCAGTATATGACTCTTTCCATAATCAGCATGATTACCATCCTAGGTACCTGTACATGGCTCCCTTCTATCTGAATTATAATAGATTTTACCTAATTGGATTAATTATTTCCACTACCCTGAGACGTACAGCGCTTTCTTGGCAAAATGTAGTGAGACAACTAGCTAAGCTAAAATCAACATATTATTGTCACTGAGATAATAATTTTAAAAACTCTATTTGGCAAAATGCTGAATTTACTGAATTAAAGAAAATGTTATGACACTATAATATTATGATTTACAGTTACAGTACATTAATGTTTCATTTTATTTTACTGTAACATGGTTTACTTTGTCATCTAGATGTAATGTTCAATGCCATATATGTGATATCTCTTGGATTTTCCAGGAGTGTACTGAAAAATCAATTAAACTCCTGATCTCTAGGCTGAGAGACCCTTTCTCCTGCTTTTTATACTTGTAACCATTTTGTAAAATTTCATGATCTATTTACTGAATTTTCCCCAAAATGGGTTCATATACATTGCTATAAGTTTTTTTTAGTAAAAAGTTTAACTGAAAATGAAAATATGTACCAAAGTGACATATGTTGAACAGATCTGGGTTTGGTAGTGCGTATGTTTCACCAGTGAATAATTTAATGACAATTAAAGCTAAGAAATAAAGCACACTGCCTACCATTCTCTAATTAATTAATAAATGTGTATGCAGGACATTTAGCTTGGCAGCTACGAAATTGCAAAACAAAAGCCATTTTAAAACTGGAATTAAAATTGAGAATTTTAAGTCCCAGAAAACATATTTAGGTTCTGAAATCATCTTTAAACAGTTAGCAGTAATATATACAGGCTAGTCAGTGTCACCCACAGCTGCCTGAGAATCCCAAGGTAAGAAATTGGCAAGTATTATGTCTTTCTGCATTTAAGGAAACTGTCAACTATTAACTTATGCATTTAAGGAAACTGTCAACTATTATGTAGAACATGGTAGCCCTGTGTTTGCATGTTTTTTAGACACTAGTAAGGCATTTGATAGGGTTAATCATTGGACACTGTTTAAAAAGTTGCTTGACAATCAAATACCCGTTTACAATGTTCATACTCTAGTTAACTGGTATGGCAAACAATGTTACTATGTGCATTCGGGAAGTGCAGTATCCAATTATTTTCATGTAACCAATGGAGTGAGGCAGGGAGGTGTTCTTTCGCCTTTGTTATTTAATATATACATAGACAATTTAAATCGTAAGCTGGGACAGTGTCACAAGGGGGTTACCTTGACACTAAATGCATCTTTTAATTTTAGTTTTTTAGTTTTGCTGTTGATATGTCGTTGACAAGTCCTTCTATCGCAGGTTTAAGGAAATTATTAAAGATATGTGAAGATTACACATTTGAGAATGATATCATATATAATACACAAAAATCGGTATGTATGGTATTTCAGTCAACTTCTTTCAAATTCCCATATCCTCCCTCTGTACTTATTAACTGCCATGCTCTTGCATATGTCAACAGTTATATGTATTTGCGTTATATTTTAAAATCCAATCAGTCAGATGATGAAGATATGATGAGACATTACAGATCTTTGTGTACTAGAACTAACATGCTTTTATGTAAATTTTAAAAAAATTCCTTGAATATCAAGACTAGATTATTCAAATCTTATTGTTGCACAATGTACTGTGCTCCTCTGTGGACAAACTTTAGTGAATGTATGAAAAGAAAAATAGTTATTGACTATAATAATAGTCTTCATTTACTATTAAGCCTTCCAAGATGGAATAGTGCCTCTACCATGTTTGTAAACTATAATGTATTTAGTTTTGAAGAATTAATGAGAAAGTATATGTTTTCAATGATGACATGAATATCTAATAGTAAGAATTGTATCCTTTTTCTGTGAGACATTACTCTCACAAACTGAGACGGTGTGAACATGCCCAAAATATTGTGAGATTTTATCTCAAAGTATGCAATATCACAGGTATGGTTATGTCCCTTGGACACCCTATTTCACCTTTCCATGACTTGATCCTCTACCATCTGCATACACTATCCAGGTTACCCCTGCGGAATACCATTAATTCCTTTGCTTCTGTGGATATTAATTTTTGTGGTTTTGCAAAGAAAGACAATTTTGTCCATACATAAATATGTTAACTGGAGAAGATCTTGTTCATTGGGTCTTTAAATCTGTGGTTTGTTACAACTACAAAATCCATGGTAAATTAGTTCCCCACATAACAACTACAAAATCCATGGTAAACTGCTTCCCATAAAACAACTACAAAATCCACTTAAATTGGCTCCACACAAAAAGTAATGAATTCACAATACTTTTCAATAAGCTAATATGTATAGAATTTCCCTTCTGTAACCTGAGCATGACTCCCTCCTATCTGGATGAGGTTGTATCTGACAGGTAGCAGAATCTCCACTGTCCCCGCATAGTCTTCCACCTCATAACACTGCATGGCCTCCAGGAGAGGGATGGAGACTGAGGTTACACGCTTCATGTCTCCATGACCATGTCTGAATTCAAAGAGATTCAGAAATTAATGCATGGATCACTGGTTTCAATAAATGCTCTAGGTTCCACTCGAATTTTTTCTTATGATGTCATGGTCTTAAATAAACAGAATGTTATGTCAAGCTCAATAACTAGAACCCTTCCTTCCAAACTCTACCCATTTGCATACATATAAAAATACCCATGTTCAAGGAACACAAAAATATTAAAAGAATCATTAAAATCAAAAGATATCTTCAACAGCTGAAATAAAAATGTCAGTAGAACTAGAAAAAGTTCAATGCAATTACTTGTGAAAAAAAACAGCAATTTTCCACTCTTCAACCCCCATGTCAATTTGAGTACTAAGAAGCTTCCCAGAGAGTGGATTATATCTGCTAAAATCTATGTTGTCCTTACTTTCTACATGAAAAAGCAAGACAAAATTATCAGCTCATTTTTGCACAATCCATCTTAATATCCAAGCCAATACTTTTGCTCACTTTCAGCCAGCAATTATGGTTGACTCACAGTTTACAGGCACATGTAGTAATGCCCAAACATACCACTAAAATATTTCTGATGCTTGTATTAGCTCCAAATCTAACTATCTTCATAAGATAAGAAAATTAACCCAGTCCAATTCATGACACTGTGCGCCATGACACTGTACAGTATAACACTGTATAGTATGACTGTACAGTATAACACTATAGTATGACACTGAACAGTATAACACTGTATTGTATGACACTGTACAGTATAATGCTATAGTATGATACTGTGCAGTATAACACTGTATTGTATGACACTGTACAGTACAACATGGCATATTATGACACTGTTCAGTATAACACTGTATAGTATGACACTGTACAGCATAACACTGTATAGTATAACACTGTATAGTATGACACTACAGTATAACACTGTATAGTATGACACTGTACAGTATAACACTGTATAGTATGACACTGTACTGTATAACACTGTATAGTATGACACTGTACAGTATAACACTGTACAGTATAACACTGTATAGTATAACACTGTATAGTATGACACTGTACAGCATAACATGGCATATTATGACACTGTAAACTATAGCACTATTATATTGCACTGTCTCATTTTGAATTATATATTACTTTTGAAGCTGTGTGCAAAAATAAACTCTGTAGGCGACTTTTGCTATTCCTCATGCATTATGCCCTGCAATGGTATAGCATGTGCAATGTACCTACCCCTGAGGAACATTACAACAGAAAAAATCAGGGTAAATATAAAATACAAATGTTGCGTTTAGAATACTTCAACAATTTTTGAGGCATCCTAACAGTGATACATGTAAAAAAAAAATCAACTTTTGCACTTTCTGACCTCTGACCCCAATGACCTTGACCTCAGACATCTCTGATTAATGTATGTATGTATGTATGTATGTATCTATGTATGTATGTATGTATGTAGTAGCATTTAACTGCACCCCAGCACAATAGGGGCTATATGGTAATGATAAAAGGTAAAGTTTAAAAAAAACGAAATCTATCACATCTCAAGAATACGGAAGCATGTTAGTGCCAAGTTTCAATCAATTTTATATCTCGTAATTATGACTTAATATCTCATAATTACGAGTGTGCTATCTAAATAATCATAATTAAGATATAGCTAAGTCGTAATTATGAGATACTAAGTCATAATTACAAGATAGTAAGTTGTAATTACAATATAGCTAAGTCATGTATCACCATATGAAGTGCATCTTTAAATCAGTTGGCTAATTAATATATATATTTTTGTGTGTGTGTGTGTGTGTGTGTGTGTGTGTGTAGACCACCCTGAGAGAACCAAGGCCGGTGGGAGCGGTCTTAGGGGCTGGGGGTCTTAGGGGGGTAGGCAAGTCCCTCTGGGCTGTACATGCTCTTGCCTTAAAATTAGAGCAGAGAAAATATGTGGGCAAGGTTCAAAGCAATATAGGCCCCCCACCCCCCATTATAACCCCCACATGTATGAGATTGTCAGAACACTGCAGCATTTGAACAGTGTCTTCAAATAGACAGATGTCAAGTTGATTAAATGTATTTTGCAAATCCACACAAACTCATAATCCAGCAGTCTGGACCAAAACCCATCACAGTGCATTTTGCTTCATTTGATGAGAGAGAACTTGTGCTCTCTTGTGCACCAAATTTGGCTGGCAAAAGCAACATAATTGTTACTGACTTACTCCTGCTGACGAAAAAAGAACAAAAAAGATTACCAAAGCTTGTATATGAACTTAGACAAAGTGCCAAGCAAAAGAAATGTGGCAATATATACAAGGATTGTTGAAAATGGTTAAAAATCAGGTTAAAAACTAGGAGGGGGAGAAATGAAAACTTTAAATACAAATGTGCAGATAATTTATAGAAAGTTAAATAATGTGGTGGCTGAGGTCTCAGATAGATGTGGGTGGTGATGAAGGTGTATATAATAATTATGATTATGAGCAGGATGAATATTATATTATAGTGATAGTGATAAAAGTAGCAATAATGATGGAGTGCAAGGAAAGCAATAGATAAAAAAATATATTGAAGACCTTTTTTAACAAAATAGGAAGAGTGATTTTTAAATGTCAGAGATACACTGTAATGAGCAGTATGGTGCTTGAACAAAAGTCAAAGTAGTATGGCTAATTGGAGAAAGATAAAATAAGGAGATGAAGCTACTGATGATGATAATGATGACAATGATGATAATGGATTTGGGTGATCTTTATACTCTGCATATAATAATAATAATAATAATAATAATAATAATAATAATAAAAATAAAAATAATATAAGTTACAGTAAAAGGTGGATTTTACTTTACCTTGCATCACAAATGCTAAGTCATGGAGCAGCAACATTTTTTACCTCCATCAAACAGTTCCCAATGGGGGAGGTATAGGAGGGAAAATGCCAATCAAATAAGGGCAGTATGGCTGTCATAGCTAGGTGGGTAGCAAGCGACCACCAACAACACAACCAATTAGAGATGAGGTGTGTCTATGGGATACCATCAGTAATCATGGTTAGATGAGGAACTAAGATGTGTAATGGATACCCTGAAGACAGACTTCACCATGCGGACAAAAATGCTTTGACACTTACTGCGCTGTTCACGTCCAATGATATAGAGATGGCATCTGACTCCTGACATGCTAGAAGTGCAAAGCAGGCACCATTGCCCCTCATAACATATGCAATAGCTGCAGAGAGGGACACCAGGCTGATTAAATGTGATGCATAGAACTAAAGGCTAAATGACAATTTAGGAAGGTTCTTAGCAAGCTTCATAGCAAGGCTCATCCCACATGCAAAGCAACAAATGGCTCTATAACATATTCCCGCCTAACCACAGAGCAAGTTGTACATTTAGAGAAAGGCCAGGTGCCATAGCATACATAGCAGCACACATATGCCAGGGTCTGCCCTAGTAGTAACCTCAGTCAGCAACAACAAGCGAAAAATTTTCATTTAGAGATTGATAGTGCACCATATAATACCATTCCCCATGCTAGCCATGCCTAGCATATAACGAATGAACACCATGGTAAGGGAGGGGCAGATCAACAAGAGCAAATACAATGATATGCTGTAGGTAGTATTGGCAGCCTGAACAAGGCAGCCAACCCCAGCTATTGGGCAGCCAATGCCAGCCACAAGGTGTCAAAAGCCCATACTGGTTCCAAGGCCACCAATACCATCCCAAGGTAGCAGGCCCAACCATCAAAATCTGCTAAACAACAAGCCAGGTGGAAAGCTGCCAGGACAGCAAAGGAGGTAATCCCTCCCCCAATTCGAGCAAGATGATCCCTGTGATTACAGGCTCAGCAGATACATCTCATACAATAAAAGAGTTGAAATGGAAAAGACAACAAAATCATAGTCAACTATCAAGTACAATACCATCTGGACATCCACTAGAAGCTGATCTATTGAAGCGACTCAAAGACATGACCCAGCATGATAGGCATCCTAAAACATGAGATCAGAATGAATGGTGTTAAATTTAATCTTAGCATGATAGAACAGATAATGGATAAGGAAGTTATCTCCATGCCTGTATACTTAGCAGCTGATGTAGCAGAAGTGGCGCTGTCAGCTGATGACCTCGAGGAACTAGTCACTAAGGCCATAGCTAAGATCGAAGAGCGATTGGAAAAGTTTACGAATAAGGGATCAGGCTGGAGGCTAGAAACATGTGAGGAAGTAACATGTGAGGAGGCAAAGCTATATTTGTTGCCATACTTCCCGTTTTGAGGCAAAGGGCATATACCTATGCCAATGTGGATTTCAAAAAGGACTGTTATCAATGTAGAAACCCAGAATAGTTGATGCTTTGAAGGACTGTCCTATCTGCCCTATACCCCACCAAAGATAATGCCCACAGAGTTAGCAAGTATAATAGATATCAGGGAACACTACACTTTGCCAATCTTAAGTTTCTAATGAAGGTATCAGATGTCACAAAGTTCTGAGGACCTTAACCCCAGCATTGCTGTCAACATCTTTAGATGGGACCATATGCTTTACCCTATGCGCATCTCCAAAAAAGTACTGGACAAGACCATCAACCTTTTGCTACTTACCGAAGATGAAAAGCAGTACTACATATGGGTCAAAGATCTTTCCTGGATGGTGTATAGTAGTAGCAAGCATAAATATCTAAAACACGTTTAGAAGAGTTCACGCAATATGCTGGTCAATGGTGGGGCAGTGGTATACCCCCATAGTGTGAGATAAGGACCATGAGCCCAGTCATATCAGGTTAGATCTGTTTTGCCAAAGTCAGATATATGCTGACAGCGACCAGAAACAGATAATAGAAGGATTCTGGATGACAGACCTAATCATCAGTCTTGTTGTCAGAGCTGTAGGTAATTTCATACTCAAATGGGATATCTTCATCGTCATCTGAGGACTCCTTCATATCACTCCTAGCCCCCCCCCCCCCCGCATCGATAAAGATTGTTGGCACTCATTGTTTATGCTGACATCCCATAGACAAACCTCATCTGTAATTGGTTGTGTTGTTGGTGGTCGCTTGCTGCCCACCTAGTTACGACAGTCATACTAGCCTTATTTGACTGACATCACTGCTCCTATACCTCTCCCCCCACTGGGAACTGTTTGGTGGGGGTGAAAAAAGTTGCTGCTCTGTGACTTAGCACTTGTGATGCAATTATTATTATTATTATTATTATTATTATTATTATTATTATATGCATATGTAAATATCATCCAAATCCATCATCATCATTGTCATCATTATCATCATCAGCATCATCATCTCCTTATTTTATCTTTTTCCAATTAGCCATACTACTTTGACTTTATTTTCAACCATCATACTACTCATTGCTTTACATTGTACATCTGACATCTCAATATCACTCCTTCTGTTTTATTAAAAAAGTCCTAAATATATTTTTCCATCTGTTGCTTTACTTGCACCCCATCATCATTGCTATTTTCATATATATATATATATGCCAACCATCTTACACCACCACAAGAGAACTAAGGCAGGCGGAGGCGGTCTTGGGGGCTGGGGGAGCCATCCCTCTGCGATGTTCATGTTTTTGTCTTAAAGTTGGAGTGGAGAAAAAATGCGGCAAAGGTTCAAAGCATCATAGGCCCTCCCCCCGCCATATCCCCCTCGTATATGAGATTGTCAGAGATCTATTTGAACAGTGTCTTCAAATAAACAGATGTCAAGTTGGTCAAGTATATTTTGTAATATATATATATTAGTGAACTGATTTAAAGATACACTTCATATGGTGATATACATCTTAGCTATCTCGCAATTAGGACTTACTATCTTGTAATTATGACTTAGTTATCTCATAATTATGACTTAGCTATCTCATAAATACAACTTAGTATTTCATAATTATGACTTAGTTGTCTCATAATTACGAGTTACTATCTCATAATTATGACTTAGTATCTCGTAATTATGACTTACTGTCTCGTAATTACAACTTAGCTATCTCATAAAAACAACTTAGTATTTCATAATTATGACTTAGATATCTCATTATTACAAGATAGTAAGTCGTAAATACGAGATAGTAATTCATAATTACGATGTCAAAAATTTATTTAAACATGGCACTGACTGGCTTCTATAAAAGAATAAGTGTTACAGCTGTCAGATACATTATTATATAGAGGAAATCCAGTGCACATCCTAAAAAATATCTCATTTTCATTCTGGCATAGTACACGGTGGGTGGGAGGGTGTATTGGATGTGACCATATACAAATTTGGTACTAATTAATATTTTCTGTGGAAAAATGTATGATAATTATTCAGGGAGAATGCCGATGAATTTTAGATTTAAACGTTTTACTTCTTCTATTTAAATAAAATGTGACACTAATAGCCTTTAAGGTTCCACTTTACAGTTTTCTGAGGTCATGGGCTTAAATAAGTAGGATGTTCTGTCAAGCTTAAATGCACATTATCCTCCCATCCAAACAATACTCATCTGTATGCATATAAAAAGATCCATGTTCAAGGAACACAAATATTAAGGTAATCATTAAAATCAAAAATAAATTAGCACAGCTGAATTGAAAATGTCAGTAAAACTAGAAAATATTTTCTGTACATTATTTGTAAAAAAAACAATTTTCCCCATTTTCAATCCCCAGGTCAATCTGAAATTAGAAACTTTCCATGGTGTAACTATATCTGCTAAAAACTGTATTCAAGTCCTTTTTACATTCAAAGAATGAAAACAATTCATTTTCATGCAATCCATGTCTCCATTCAAAGCAGTAATCTTGTCTGCTTTGAGCCCACTATTATGGGAGAGCCACATCTTAGTATTCCAAATCAAAAAGAATAAGAAGCACTTGAGTGACCCAGATCACTGACCCATGAAGTATTATGCCTAAATAACATGCTATCAAAATTATTTTATCACATTCACAGATCACCTCAAGTTACCACTGCTTGTATAAGCTCTAAATCTGACAGGGTCACTATTCAAATAAGTTGTCACACATGTGACAGAACAGAGAAGTCAGCTTTGGACAAATCAGGAGATTTGCAAAATTTGATTTGGGAGTTTTAACTTCAAAAGATGGCGGATTTTCAATGAGAATGGCGGCACATGTCTTCGACTTTCTTATCCCAATGAGGACCCAAAGCTTGGGTCACTGTGTGAGTAGTCTTAGTCTGTTTGTATGAGAACGTTTGTGTGATTCTGAGTCAGGGAACATTATTTTGACTAGATCTGAAACTTGATCAACTTCCAAAGACTGGAGATTATGCTCCGATATAAAGTTGGCAAACAGTGTTTTGGCACGTATATCTTTATCTATATTTGATGCTGATTCCGTGAACATGGATTTCAGTTATGGCGTATTTGTTGTCGCATATAATATGCTTTCATGAGATGGGGTTGCTGCATGACACATAATGTCATTCTTGCCATTGTAGCAGGAGCCGTGGTGTCTCAGTGGTTAGCGTGCCGGACTCATGACCGAAAGGGTGCGGGTTCGAATCCTACCATTGGACCAGCCTGGGTCAGCTACCGTGGTGTGTCCTTGGGCAATGCACTTTACTCCAATTGCCTTGGCACTAAATAACCTAATTGTGTTGCTGTGCCGTAAAGCACCAAAGCAAACCAAACCAAGCCATCATAGCAGATTTTAAAATCAGCTTCATGGGAAGGGTAGAATGCATATTCATGTCATTTGAACTTGACTCCACCCACTGAAATTCACATTTCCATCCATCATTGAATGTTGTGTGATATTTCGGTTCCTTAGATTTTGGCATTTTAGCATTGTGAAATATCACAGGCTTAAACATCTCTACAAAACTTTAAAAACTGAAGCCAAACCAACCCTGTTTTATGAGACTTGAGCTTTTTAGTAATCCAACCATAATCAATTAAGATCTTTAATCCTGTCGAATTATGTTTGATCACACTTAGTACATACTCTAATGCATGTCAACAACTTTAAGCACCGAAGCAGAATCTACCCTGCAGAGAGAATCAAATTTAATGTTGATTGTTTTATGCTGATTGAGCTCTTTAGTAATCCAACCATAATCAAGTAATTTATTTAATCCTTTCGGAATTACTTCTCATAACACATAGTATAATCCATGTTGACAGACTTACAATGAAGACAGCCGATCCTGCCAACAGAATCAAAGGGATGTTAATTGTTTTATGCTGCTTGAAATTAGCAACTAAATTGTCTTGCTCTGCTTAAGCCAGTTCACAGTCACATGATCACAGGCGGTATGACCAAAATATACTTCACTGGAAGCAAGGTGGGGAAAAAAATGGAAAAAATAAAAGAATTTTTCAATAATAATTTTGCATATGCAGGAGATTTCAGTGAGTGATGGAAGGGACAGGAGACATCCCTCATCTCGGGAGGAAAACACTCCTGGCCGGGAGTTTCACAATTGTGAGTATGTGTGACTTGTCATCAGAAATTTTTTAAAATTTAACTTGAGGTTTAACATAGTTGGTATTTTTCTAATTTGCTGTGTAGTGGCATTCCATATGTGGACACCAGAATAACTAAATAAAAAAATTTGTAAGTTCTGAATTTGGCCTTGGAAAAAGTATTTTCTCTCTCAAACATGACCTTAAACTATCCTGGCAACTTAAAGATACAGGTTTTACTAATGTGTTGATATATTCTGGCACCAAACATTTAATGTTTTGTATACTGGGACACTTATGTGATATTTGACTCTTTACTACATGCCCATTTAATCTTACATGCTTGATCGGATGTTCAATACAGCTGTTCAATCTGTATTTCTGTATCACTCACCCAGATTGGAACTACTTAGGTGTCTTCTCTGATGTCTGTGTGTCAATATTTTTGCATGCAGTGAACTTAAACTTTTATAAATCCCAATTTGCTTTCAGTTTCATTCATACTGTAAAGCTAAAAATATAAGTGTAAAAGGAGCATATAATAAATACAAGACCACATTCGTGTTTTGTTGCAAGTTTAGGAACAGAACTCGTATGATATGTCTTATGAATATGTCTTGTCCAGACTGCCTCGACGTATCCCTACGCCATATCAAACTTATTCTTTCAGCCGACTCAGAACAAAACACATATGTAATTTTGTGTATATATTCATAAGGTAAAATGTAAAGTTCTTTAAAAAGGTCTTTGCTTGTTCTCATAGTGGACTTTATCTACATTATTCTCAAGGCCTGCTTTTGCATATTGATTATGTAATGTGACTCTTCCTTGGAGCATTGTCCCCAAATAAATACAAAAAGATATTTGCTAAGCCTTCGTAGTAAAGCAAATTGCAGAGGCCAGTTTGGAATACACATTACAGATTTGTTTAGACCAAATCAATGATGCATCTACATATATTGTTATTAAATGCAATGTTATTGTCACTACATTATTGTCACTATATTACCATATTATATTACTTTTTAGTGCCATGTTCTTCCTGTAGATGCAATTCAAATTCGGTAAGTTTCCTTTTCAATATATTGTAGTGTCATCATCATACTCAACATTATTTGAATTATTTACATATAGTGAAAGTTCACTGATATATATTATCAACAAGAGGGAACCCAAAAATAGTGCCTATATGCATCCCTGCAGCAATATATTGTCATGTTGAAGACAAGTTGCATGAGAATAGTATTTGTTGATGAAGTTCAGTATAAAACTGGAAACATTTTAGACTCAGGGTTGCCATGTTAAGATAAGACAATCCAATGGAAGTCACCCACACATTACTTCTTCAGATAGCATATGTCTGGTATTAACCTTTTGGTTTCTGGTGTTCCAAAGAGTTTTCCCATGAGCAAAGTCATATCTATGACACTGTGAGAGTATCTGACTGTGAGCAAAGCCATATTTATGACACTGTCAGAGTATCTGACTATGAGCAAAGCCGTATCCATGACAATGTCAGAGTATCTGACTGTGAGATTTCACAAAACAGTCTGTGACAATTGAGTATATTTTATGAGATCAATTTTGCATACATGTGATTCTACCAGCGGTAGGACAAAAATACCATTTTAATAGGCTGTCTACTGTGCATACAGTTTTGTAGTTGAAATCTACCACTTTTGAAAATTAAAGGTTTTTATTAAAAAAAAATTGAAAAAAGAAAAAGAAAACATAATTTTTACATGTTCTATCCACACATTACAGAAACCAGCTGGAACCAGTCTACTGGGAACCAGAACTGGTATAGCAGTGCAATGACGCTGTTAATTGATTACCTTATTGCTGTAATCTGGTGAGTTTAAGGCCAAATGCGGGATGTTTTTTAAGGTGTTATAAGTAATAAAGGGACCAAAGGTGGTTCATGATGACTTTTAAGTCTTTGATTAAAAATCGGCCAACCTTGGCGAAGGTGACATAAAAAGGAAAGTCTGACCAAAAACTGATTTGGACAGAAACACTTGAGTAAATATTTTGATTTTTTTTTTTGCCTTGTTTAATTGTTATTGGATTGTTGAAGATGTTTTAAGATGATTATTTAAAGGCAGCTCTTATATTTATTGGGTTCTTTTCAATTTATTTCAAAAAGCCAAAACATGTACTTTCTTCCAATGCTAAAAACCACCGGCTAAGAAATATGAGGCTCAGGAATACATCTTAAGTCCAACTCAGGAACTTTCTCCTCAGGGCGAAGTTAGCTTCGAGGAGTATTGGAGAGCAGTCAGCAGCCTCAAAAACCGAGTCACAGGAAAACTGAAGTATGAACTTTTTTGCAGGCTGAACCATGGTTGTTTTGTCATTGCTCCATTCTAATGCTGACACAGAGAAGACAATCTCCATTCTTTTCAAAATACAAAGTAATTCAAAGGGAAATCTGGAGCAGAGAACTTTTGAGATCCTATTAAGTGCAAAACTTAATAATCACAATGAATGCCATCAATGGTTACCAGTCCGTGGTCTTGTGAAAGAGACAAAATGCTTGTGAATTTTATTTTTAAATTTTTTTGCAGTGAACGAGATATACAGTACAACTATTCCTTTTTCACATAATTGACAATACACTGGCTCCTATTAATTCATTATTATTGTAACATTTTCCATCAGAATCTGATTCATGTTCAAAACAGGCTGTTTTATTATAGTGTGAAGAAAAATTATTATCGAAAAAAATGCACTTCTTTTGTTTTTATTCCACTTAAAACACATAAAATGTATGTCGATAAAAAATCTACTGCTTTAGAAACCAATCCACTGATCAAAATGTGTAAATCTGCTGGTTTGATATCCTGGTTCTGTCACATATATGATTTTGTCCCAGGTCATCCATGTGTATTGATTTGAAATGCAAACAAATTGTCCTTTTGGTGGATTTTTATCATGCATCAGTCACATTGTGTGGAATATGCATACAGTGAGGAACATTGTGTGGAATATGCATACAGTGAGGAACACTGTGTGGAATATGCATGCAGTGAGGAACATTGTGTGGAATATGCATACAGTGAGGAACATTGTGTGGAATATGCATACAGTGAGGAACATTGTGTCGAATATGCATACAGTGAGGAACATTGTGTGGAATATGCATACTGTGAGGAACTCTGTGTGGAATATGCATACAGTGAGGAACACTGCGTGGAATATGCATACAGTGAGGAACACTGTGGAATATGCATACAGTGAGGAACACTGTGTGGAATATGCATACAGTGAGGAACACTGTGTGGAATATGCATACAGTGAGGAACACTGTATGGAATATGCATACAGTGAGGAACACTGTATGGAATATGCATACAGTGAGGAACACTGTGTGGAATATGCATACAGTGAGGAACACTGTGTGGAATATGCATACAGTGAGGAGTCGGGACTGGAAAAAATTAATTACATTCAATCTCTAGGTTTCCTAAAACATTCTATTTACTATGTTAATACTTGCAATGTATGGTCATTTGGTTCATGACTGTACCAGCCTTAAAACAGGAATGGAGTTATAATGAGTTATAATGAAGGGTCTTATAGTGCTGTATCACCAGGAAAAAATCTTATCATGAAAAATGTATTATTCTGTAAGAAACTGAACTCAAGGAGTGTGATTGTGAGATGGTCTAAATTCTGTGAGATTTGTCATCACACTGTGAGATATCAAGATATACAAAGTCTTCTGAAATAGAGAACCATTCTAGAAATCTCGCAGTACACTCATGCCATCTTAAACAGGGTACAGTTTAAAAATCTAACAGTACACTCATGCCATCTGAAAAAGAGAACCATTCTAAAAAATCTCACAGTATACTCATGCCATCTATTTATTGATGTGCATCAGAGATGCATAACAATTTATCTGGGGGGTGGGGGTGAGCCCACTTTAAGATATTTTGCCTAAAAGACACTTCTGGGC
This sequence comes from Margaritifera margaritifera, assembly GCA_029931535.1. Lineage (NCBI taxonomy): Eukaryota > Metazoa > Mollusca > Bivalvia > Unionida > Margaritiferidae > Margaritifera > Margaritifera margaritifera. Next base: position 660,367 of record JAQPZY010001402.1, on the reverse strand, counting down.
AATAACATCATCAGCAACACCCAATAGTAATGGGTGAGTTCCATTCAGTAAAATATGATAAAGAAGAGAAGAGCAAACAGGTTGAGGCTGCAGGAATGAAGAAGGCTTGATATCCTGATGATGCACCAATAAGGACACCTATCATATTTACCTGTATATAACCCACACCAAGACCGCACACTGTATAGGCCCAGATCTGCCATAGCATAATTGCCAATGCAGTTTGAAATCTGAATGACTTAAGGGTTGAAACTAGTCTAATCTTATCATAAATGATTGAAGGGTTCAAACTACAGTCTAATCTTATCATGATGATTTAAGGGTTTAAACTACAGTTTAATCTTATTGTGAATGATTGAAGGGTTCAAACTACAGTCTAATCTTATCATGAATAATTTTAGGGTTCAAACTAGTCTAATCTTAGCATGAATGATTTAAGGGTTCAAACTACAGTCTAATTTCATCATGAATGATTTAAGGGTTCAAACTACAGTCTAATCTTAGCATGAATGATTTAAGGGTTCAAACTACAGTCTAATCTTATCATGAATGATTTAAGGGTTCAAACCACAGTTTAATTTTATTGTGAATGATTTAAGGGCTCAAACTACAGTCTAATCTTATCATGAATAATTTAAAAGTTCAAACTACAGTCTAATTTTTTCATGAATGATTTAAGGGTTCAAACTACAGTCTAATCTTAGCATGAATGATTTAAGGGTTCAAACTCCAGTCTAATCTTAGCATGAATGATTTAAGGGTTCAAACTACAGTTTAATCTTATTGTGAATGATTTAAGGGCTCAAACTACAGTCTAATCTTATCATGGATGATTTAAGGGTTAAAACTACAGTCTAATCATAGCATGAATGATTTAAGGGTTCAAACTACAGTCTAATCATAGCATGAATGATTTAAGGGTTCAAACTACAGTCTAATCTTAGCATGAATGATTTAAGGGTTCAAACTACAGTCTAATCTTATCATAAATGATTTAAGGGTTCAAACTACAGTCCAATCATAGCATGAATGATTTAAGGGTTCAAACTCCAGTCTAATCTTAGCATGAATGATTTAAGGGTCAAACTACAGTTTAATCTTATTGTGAATTATTTAAGGGCTCACACTACAGTCTAACCTTATCATGGATGATTTAAGGGTTTAAACTACAGTCTAATCATAGCATGAATGATTTAAGGGTTCAAACTACAGTCTAATCTTAGCATGAATGATTTAAGGGTTCAAACTACAGTCTAATCTTATCATAAATGATTTAAGGGTTCAAACTACAGTCTGATTTAATCATGAATAAATTAAGGGTTCAAACTACAGTCTAATCTTAGCATGAATGATTTAAGGGTTCAAACTACAGTTTAATCTTATCATGAATAATTTAAGGGTTCAAACTACAGTCTAATCTTATCATGAATGATTTAGGGGTTCAAACTACAGTCTAATTTCATCATAAATGATTTAAGGGTTCAAACTACAGTCTAATTTCATGATGAATTATTTAAGTGTTCAAACTACTGTCTAATCTTATCACGAATTATTTAAGGGTCCAAACTACAGTCTAATCTTATCATGAATTCAAGGGTTCATACATTTTACAAAAATCCTGTCTTTTGTCTGCATTTAAAAAAGCAATTTGCATTTACAGGAAAATAATAGGAAATCACAAGAAACAGTAAAAAATATTGAGGTACCTATCAGTTTCATAATATATTATTGTAATTCCATCCTGGACTTGTAATATTGTCAATTATGAGAGAATGTCAACAATAAAGAAAGTAGTGCAGCAATTTAAAAATGGCCAATACAACAGTTTTAGTGCTATAATCTGATGAAGACAAAAACTAGAACAAGTTATGATATCAAGTAAAGTCCATTACAACAGGGTCTAATAGGTATACCATTTCAGTTTTCTGAAACAAATATTTTCAAGTACAGTACTTACATTCTATCCAGGGTTTACTATAATAAGTTCAGTCACCTTGATGTATGACCTCTTGACCCCCTCCAAAAAAACAGGCTTCTACCTTTCTCCCAGTGCAAACAATCCACAAATTTTTGTCCAGGTCTGTAATGTAGAACTCAGTCATTGTGCAGAAAATAATTTTTCTTCTTGCAGACACAGTGACCTTGATCCCTCACCTTTGACTTCTTCCTTACTCAAAGTGTAAGCCATTCACATAAATTGATCCCAGCATGCAATGCAGAACTCATGACAATGTGCATAAATTATTTTCTTCTTTCAGTCACAGTGACCTTGACCTTTGATCTTCTGACACCAAAATCAATAGACATTTTCTTTACCTAATGTGCAAGTCATCCAAATCATTTGCTAACAGTATATTATAGTGTACTCAAGTTATTGTGTGGAAATGAAATAGGGATCTGACAAATGGATGGAGGGACAACATTATAACATAATACAGGGATGTATATAAAAAGCTTACTCAGCAAAGTCTTTTAGAGAATTCATCAACTGCTTGCATTTCTCTTGATCTTTGCCTCCACTACATCCCATGAACAGGTGTGCATCTTCAAAAGCCCATATATGGTCCCAGGCATGATCCACACAAAAATCATAAACTGTCTTCCAACGATCTCCTACATTGACACCTGAAAGAAAAGAGAAACAAAATAAAACAGAAATCATGTTCAGCTCCATCTTGGCACCATTAAGAAACCAAAAACCATGTATAGCCCAATTGGTACTACAGCTTTTCTAGCATATGTCATAAATCAACATGCTGTACATGCAAAGCTTTTCAACTTATACAAATGTAGTTTGTTTTCTTTTTATCTTCATTCATAATTTAGTTCTTTTATCTTTCATGGCAGCTTCGAACTATAGACATAAAGAGAGTAGTGAGTTGCAGTATGAGTGTCTGCAAGTTTTTGGCTTTGGGGTGGTGAAACTTGGTTGCATCAATCATTAAAGTGTGTTGCCATGATGTAATGTTCTATGTCTTAGGAAAAAAACTGAGTACAGGGAAACTCCGACATGCTTCATTATTGCACAAAGTTTGAATATAACAAGGTTTGGCTTGGCACACAAAATTCTACAACCTCTTCACCAATTTGTCCTGACTAAATTTAGATTGATTTGTTAATCTAGTAAGATGTGTTATATTCCCTAAGAAAACAACTGTCCAATCATTTTGTCTTTCTTTAAATGAATGAAGATGTTAAAAGTTTCTATTTGTGAATGTTCCAATCAAATATGTCAATAGTCAGTCAATGCACTTCGTTGTTAACTTCTTATTTCTTAAAGACATGAACACCTGACAAAACAAAAGGGTAACTGTAATGTTCTATCAATGATAAACCTAATAATTCTTATCTGTGTTTGTCTTTTAAGCAGAGATGCCAACCCATGAGCTTGCTTATCAGAAATCTTAGCATCAATTTAATGGAATCCATGCAGCCCATCCATAATTACGTCTTCCTATGAGCCTGTACATACCTGTACAATGTCAGAAAAAATAAGGTCCAGTCAGTTATCCATGCGTCCAATTCCAGAACCTTAAATTCCTTCAACATTTTTGGGCAAGAGAATAACCATAAACAATAGTTTTCCTCATGAATTATCTGCATCATTCTTCTTTCATCATCTCTGATGCAAGTTTCGCCTATTTGCAGTCTTATCAACTGGTTGCTTGTTACATACATTTCTTTTTACACTGGGAAACTAAATTCTATGTACCTCTATACCCTATTGGTGCTTATGCACTTTTGTATCTAGCTGTCTCCACACTGGAAGTTTCTGTTCAAACATTTTTCTTATAAAATGTCTATTTTTTGGAATTTTGTCAATATAATTTGGAATGTGGAATTTTCACTTTAAAAAGTTGCAATAATTCTACACAATCAGAAATGGTTGGATTCTCTGAATTCATTTTTTTTATTTGTTGTTCAATCCAGGGGTAACAACAGCCCACTGATGCCTGCTCAATCAACTGGCATACACACATGTGCACCAAACAATGTCATTGTTGTAAAAAATGTGGAACTTAAATTGATAAATCAATTTATTTACCTAATTATGTAATTACAAATCATCAAAGTTGATCCCACACTGCTTAATAACCTTGACACTTATACCTATCCATATTGAACCATGATTGTGCTGTATCTTTCTTTGCATTATTCATAAATTAACGTTTGCCACAGAATTTAGATGCATGATGATATTTGCTTGTATGATTCAAATTATGCTTGGATGATTCAAATTATTCTTCATTGTGCACAATTTCAATGGAATTATTACTTGTACGATTCAAATTATGCTTCATTGTGCACATTTTACGTGGAATTATTGTTTGTATGATTCAAATTATGCTTCATTGTGCACAATTTCAATGGAATTATTACTTGTATGATTCAAATTAAGCTTCATTGTGCACATTTTCCTTGGAATTATTACCTGTACGATTCAAATTAAGCTTCATTGTGCACATTTTCCATGGAATTATTGCTTGTGTGATTCAAATTAAGCTTCATTGTGCACAATTTCCATGGAATTATTGCTTGTGTGATTCAAATTAAGCTTCATTGTGCACAATTTCCATGGAATTATTGCTTGTGTGATTCAAATTATGCTTCATTGTGCACATTTTCCATGGAATTATTGCTTGTGTGATTCAAGTTATGCTTCATTGTGCACATTTTACATGAAATTATTACTTGTATGATTCAAATTATGCTTCATTGTGCACATTTTCCATGGAATTATTGCTTGTGTGATTCAAATTATACTTCATTGTGCACAATTTCAATGGAATTATTACTTGTATGATTCAAATTAAGCTTCATTGTGCACATTTTCCTTGGAATTATTACTTGTATGATTCAAATTATACTTCATTGTGCACATTTTCCATGGAATTATTACTTGTATGATTCAAATTATGCTTCATTCTGCACATTTTCCTTGGAATTATTACTTGTATGATTCAAATTAAGCTTCATTGTGCACATTTTCCTTGGAATTATTACTTGTATGATTCAAATTATACTTCATTGTGCACATTTTCCTTGGAATTATTACTTGTATGATTCAAATTATACTTCATTGTGCACATTTTCCTTGGAATTATTACTTGTATGATTCAAATTATACTTCATTGTGCACATTTTCCTTGGAATTATTACTTGTATGATTCAAATTATACTTCATTGTGCACATTTTCCTTGGAATTATGACCTGTATGATTCAAATTATACTTCATTGTGCACATTTTCCTTGGAATTATTACTTGTATGATTCAAATTATACTTCATTGTGCACATTTTCCTTGGAATTATGACCTGTATGATTCAAATTATACTTCATTGTGCACATTTTCCTTGGAATTATTACTTGTATGATTCAAATTAAGCTTCATTGTGCACATTTTCCTTGGAATTATTACTTGTATGATTCAAATTATGCTTCATTGTGCACATTTTCCATGGAATTATGACCTGTATGATTCAAATTATACTTCATTGTGCACATTTTCCTTGGAATTATGACCTGTATGATTCAAATTATACTTCATTGTGCACATTTTCCTTGGAATTATGACTTGTATGATTCAAATTATACTTCATTGTGCACATTTTCCTTGGAATTATTACTTGTATGATTCAAATTATACTTCATTGTGCACATTTTCCTTGGAATTATGACCTGTATGATTCAAATTATACTTCATTGTGCACATTTTCCTTGGAATTATTACTTGTATGATTCAAATTATACTTCATTGTGCACATTTTCCTTGGAATTATTACTTGTATGATTCAAATTATACTTCATTGTGCACATTTTCCTTTAAAAAATGACCTGTATGATTCAAATTATACTTCATTGTGCACATTTTCCTTGGAATTATTACTTGTATGATTCAAATTATACTTCATTGTGCACATTTTCCTTGGAATTATGACCTGTATGATTCAAATTATACTTCATTGTGCACATTTTCCATGGAATTATTACTTGTATGATTCAAGTTATGCTTCATTGTGCACATTTTCCATGGAATTATTGCTTGTGTGATTCAAATTATGCTTCATTGTGCACAATTTCAATGGAATTATTACTTGTATGATTCAAATTATACTTCATTGTGCACATTTTCCTTGGAATTATGACCTGTATGATTCAAATTATACTTCATTGTGCACATTTTCCTTGGAATTATTACTTGTATGATTCAAATTATACTTCATTGTGCACATTTTCCTTGGAATTATTACTTGTATGATTCAAATTATACTTCATTATGCACATTTTCCTTGGAATTATGACCTGTATGATTCAAATTATACTTCATTGTGCACATTTTCCTTGGAATTATTACTTGTATGATTCTAATTATACTTCATTGTGCACATTTTCCTTGGAATTATTAGCTGTATGATTCTAATTATACTTCATTGTGCACATTTTCCATAGAATTATTACTTGTATGATTCAAATTATGCTTCACTGCGCACATTTTCCTTGGAATTATTACTTGTGTGATTCAAGTTATGCTTCACTGTGCACATTTTCCATGGAATTATTACTTGTGTGATTCAAGTTATGCTTCATTGTGCACATTTTCCATGGAATTATTACTTGTATGATTCAAATTATGCTTCACTGTGCACATTTTCAATGGAATTATTACTTGTATGATTCAAATTATGCTTCATTGTGCACATTTTCCATAGAATTATTACTTGTATGATTCAAATTATGCTTCACTGCGCACATTTTCCTTGGAATTATTACTTGTATGATTCAAATTATGCTACACTGTGCACATTTTCCATGGAATTATTGCTTGTGTGATTCAAGTTATGCTTCATTGTGCACATTTTCCATGGAATTATTACTTGTATGATTCAAATTATGCTACACTGTGCACATTTTCCATGGAATTATTGCTTGTGTGATTCAAGTTATGCTTCATTGTGCACATTTTCAATGGAATTATTACTTGTGTGATTAAAGATATGCTTCATTGTGCACATTTTACATGAAATTATTGCTTGTATGATTCAAATTATGCTTCATTGTGCACATTTTCCTTGGAATTATTGCTTGTATGATTCAAATTATACTTCATTGTGCACATTTTCAAAGGAATTATTGCTTGTGTGATTCAAATTATGCTTCATTGTGCTCATTTTACATGAAATTATTGCTTGTATGATTCAAATTATACTTCATTGTGCACATTTTCCTTGGAATTATTGCCTGTGTGATTCAAATTATGCTTCATTGTGCACATTTTACATGAAATTATTGCTTGTGTGATTCAAATTATGCTTCATTGTGCACATTTTCCTTGGAATTATTGCTTGTATGATTCAAATTATGCTTCATTGTGCACATTTTCCTTGGAATTATTGCTTGTGTGATTCAAATTATGCTTCATTGTGCACATTTTACATGAAATTATTGCTTGTGTGATTCAAATTATGCTTCATTGTGCACATTTTACATGAAATTATTGCTTGTGTGATTCAAATTATGCTTCATTGTGCACATTTTCCTTGGAATTATTGCTTGTGTGATTCAAATTATGCTTCATTGTGCACATTTTCCTTGGAATTATTGCTTGTGATTCTAATTATGCTTCATTGTGCACATTTTACATGAAATTATTGCTTGTATGATTCAAATTATGCTTCATTGTGCACATTTTACATGGAATTATTGCTTGTATGATTCAAATTATACTTCATTGTGCACATTTTCCATGGAATTATTGCTTGTATGATTCAAATTATGCTTCATTGTGCACATTTTCCATGGAATTATTGCTTGTATGATTCAAATTATGCTTCATTGTGCACATTTTACATGGAATTATTGCTTGTATGATTCAAATTATGCTTCATTGTGCACATTTTCCATGGAATTATTGCTTGTATGATTCAAATTATGCTTCATTGTGCACATTTTCCATGGAATTATGACCTGTATGATTCAAATTATGCTTCATTGTGTACATTTTCCATGGAATTATTGCTTGTATGATTCAAATTATGCTTCATTGTGTACATTTTCCATGGAATTATTGCTTGTATGATTCAAATTATGCTTCATTGTGCACATTTTCCATGGAATTATTACTTGTATGATTCAAATTATGCTTCATTGTGCACATTTTCAAAGGAATTATTACTTGTATGATTCAAATTATGCTTCATTGTGCACATTTTCCATGGAATTATTGCTTGTATGATTCAAATTATGCTTCATTGTGCACATTTTCCATAGAATTATTACTTGTATGATTCAAATTATGCTTCATTGTGTACATTTTCCATGGAATTATTACTTGTATGATTCAAATTATGCTTCATTGTGCACATTTTCCTTGGAATTATTGCTTGTGTGATTCAAATTATGCTTCATTGTGCACATTTTCAAAGGAATTATTACTTGTATGATTCAAATTATGCTTCGTTGTGCACATTTTCCATAGAATTATTACTTGTATGATTCAAATTATGCTTCATTGTGCACATTTTCAAAGGAATTATTACTTGTATGATTCAAATTAAGCTTCATTGTGCACATTTTCCTTGGAATTATTACTTGTGTGATTCAAATTATGCTTCATTGTGCACATTTTCCATAGAATTATTACTTGTATGATTCAAATTATGCTTCATTGTGCACATTTTCCATGGAATTATTGCTTGTGTGATTCAAATTATGCGTCATTGTGCACATTTTTCTTGGAATTATTGCTTGTGTGATTCAAATTATGCTTCATTGTGCACATTTTCCATGGAATTATTACTTGTATGATTCAAATTATGCTACACTGTGCACATTTTCCATGGAATTATTACTTGTATGATTCAAATTATGCTTCATTGTGCACATTTTCCTTGGAATTATTGCTTGTATGATTCAAATTATACTTCATTGTGCACATTTTCCATGGAATTATGACTTGTATGATTCAAATTATACTTCATTGTGCACATTTTCCATGGAATTATGACCTGTATGATTCAAATTATACTTCATTGTGCACATTTTCCTTGGAATTATTACTTGTATGATTCAAATTATACTTCATTGTGCACATTTTCCTTGGAATTATGACCTGTATGATTTAAATTATGCTTCATTGTGCACATTTTCCATGGAATTATTGCTTGTGTGATTCAAATTATGCTTCATTGTGCACATTTTCCTTGGAATTATTGCTTGTGTGATTCAAATTATGCTTCATTGTGCACATTTTCCTTGGAATTATTACTTGTATGATTCAAATTATGCTTCATTGTGCACATTTTCCTTGGAATTATTGCTTGTGTGATTCAAATTATACTTCATTGTGCACATTTTCCTTGGAATTATTACTTGTATGATTCAATTTATGCTTCATTGTGCACATTTTCCTTGGAATTACTGTGGATTCACCGTTAAGGATGTAATGGGATCAGTCAGGATATAAGTACTTTCCCTATTTATGATGTTCAGTTGCTAGTTTTTGTTTATATTTGTATGTACCAATGCATGGTTCCCTGCAGAAACTTAAATATCAAATATGTAATCACAATGTTTTCACTTTTTCTCATTTAATATGTATCAATTTAAGTTGGTAGCAGCATCACTGAAGCCCATAGTTTGGCACCCACACCATGTCTTGTGGAGTGTAGAGGATACATGGCATCACTGAAGCCCATAGTTTTGCACACACACCATGTCTTGTGGAGTGTAGAGGATACACATGCAACATTTTCTTCCATAAAATGACTTGTTCTGATAATGCATGATATGCTACATATTATGATGACAGTCTGTGGCCCCCAGCTATTGTATCATAGCATGGTTTACCCATATTATGATGACACTCTGTTGACCCTAGCCACTGTATCATAGCATGGTTTAACCATATTATGATGACACTCTGTTGATCCCCAGCCATTGTATCATAGCATGGTTTACCAACATTATGATGACAGTCTGTGACCCCTAGCCATTGTATCATAGCATGGTTTAGCCATAATACAATGAACAATGACATTGATTTTCCATCACAAATAGTTAAAGTAGTTAAACCAGGTATTTAAGTTATTTCAGACCTAAGTTTAAAAGTTTTTTTTTGTAAGTTGATATTCAACTGACATCTTGTAATGTTTTAGGATCAAGTATTGATACTGTGGTACAGTATAAACTAATACAGTGACCATACATGTGAACCTCAAAACTGGGAGGGTTTTCCTCCCAAGATGAGGAGTGTCTCCAATCCCTCCCATCACTGATTGGAATCTCCTGCATACTCAAAATTATTATTAAACAAATTCCAGAACAGACATTTTTCCCTTTTTTTTCCACACCTTGCTTTCATTGTAGTATATTTTTAGTAAAGACTTTCTGTGATCACATGACTGTGAGCTGGTTTACCATGACATTAATTGCTAATTCGACAGACAATAACCTAAAAGTAATCACACTATGTGTGATCAGTAGTAATTCAGAAGGGATTAGAGATGTTAACATATTATGGTTGGATTACAAAAGTGCTCAAGCAGCATAAAACAATTAACATTACTTGGATTCTTTTGGCACGTTCAGTAAATTTTAAGTTTGTGGATGTATTATACTATGTCTGATCAGAAGTAATTTGGAAAGGATTAAAGACGTTAATGGATTATGGTTGGATTAGTTATTACTAAAGAACTCAAGTGGCTGAAAAAAGGTGGATTGGTATCAGCATTTAAAGTTTGTCAATATCTAAGCCTGCATTATTTCCCAATGCTAAAATACTAAAATCTAAACAACCAAAATATCACCTGAAATTCAATAACGGATGGAAACAGGAATTTCAGTTGTTGAAATCAAGTTCAAAGGGACATGAATATGCATTCTGCCATTCCTATAAAGTTGATTTTAAGAACTTCCTAAATTCGATCTAGACAGCACCAATCTTCAGATGTTCTGGCAGGCAGTCAGCAACCTGAATCTACCTACAGGTAGGAAACAATTAAATTTTTGGTGGACTCTGTAGAGTTGTACTAACATTGTCACATTTCAGTGTCGACAGTGAAAGGACATTTTCTATTCTGAGAAAAATTGAGGCTGTCTCCAGTGGAAACCTGGATCCAGTAATGCCACAGCATCTCTTTAAGTGTTTAGATAAAAAATCATGAGGACTACCACAAATATAATCCAGGCAATGATGATCCAAGAAAGTCTAAATATGTTTGTGCTACATATAAGGACAGTATGAAAGGCAACAAGTTACTGTGAAAGGACTGATGTAATGAGATGATGTGCATATTTTAATATGTAAAAAGGAAATGTGTTCAATAGTTGTCATTTTTGTCTATTTGCATGCTAAAAATCAGGTAGATGAAAATCCTCCTGATTTTGAAGTCCAAACTCCTGACCAAATTGTGCAAACCTCCTGATCTGTCCTAAGTCAATCTCTCTATTCTGTTACATGCATGAGTGACACCTGCATGTAATATACAACAAAGGACAGACAATTTTCTCTGTACATAAGCATATAAGAATACATTGTCTGAAGGTATTTGTATGCTGAAAGGCTTCTGACTTAAGTAACCCCTATACATTTGCATGCATCTTATGTTCCCAAGGAGTAGTCCATGGACATGTGTTCCCAAGGAGTAGCCCATTGACTTGTGTTCCCAAAGATCAACCCAAGGATTTATGTTCCCTAGGAGTAGTCCATGGACTTATATTCCCAAAGAGCAGCCCATGGAATTATGTACCCAAGAAGTAGTCAATAGCCTTGTGTTCCCAAGAAGTAGACCACGGACTTGTATTCCCAAGGAGTAGCCCAAGGACTTGTGTTCCCAAGGATCAGTCCAAGGATTTATGTACCCAAGGAGTAGTCCATGGACTTATCTTCCCAAGGAACAGCCCACAAACTTATGCTCCCAAGAAGTAGTCCATTGACATATGAATCAAATTTTACTTGCATGAAGACTCATCTCAGATAAACTCTGAATGCATTCAATGAAAGTGCCAGTGAATATTGTGAATAACAAATTCTTCATGAGAAAGCTTATAGTTGCCAATCTTTTTCAAGGCAAAGTTTCTTTCATCTACAGAGGAGATCAAATTTGGAACACAAATAACTATATTCTATGCCAATTGTTGTCAACTGCGCTTTGTACGAAACACATTTATAAAAGGATTTCAAGTGAATTGGATGACAATATGGTACCTGTGAGGAAGGTTTCCTTTATGTAGAGGTGTACTTTAAGACAAGTTTCAAAATATGTTAATCCAATTGTTTTCTCACCTTCAAATTCCAGTCTGTATAACAAGGATGCTCCATCTGTCATATTAAACCAGGATCCACCATCCTTCAAACGAGGCCCAATCTGTAATGTGTGGCAACAAAAACTTTACTCACAAATATCACCTGTATGTGGAAATGTTGATCAAACACAAATACCACCTGTATGTGGAAATGTTGATCAAACACAAATACCACCTGTATGTGGAAATGTTGACCAAACATTTTCTGAAAAAACAAATGTAAATTAATTGGCCACTATGACCTCTTTTACAATGAATAATGTTTGGTTTGATATTTAAGGTGTACATTGTCATTTCCTTCGTTAACTTTACCATTAAAAGTGTCTAAATAAAGGAAGTTAGGGCCAAGTTAGACAGTGATATATATTTGTTAGATCATAATAGTTACTGAAATTTTTCAAAGCAGTTTCAGCAAATTTCATAAACAGGGGGAAATAAAGCTCACAAAAGATTTAAGCACTGTATAACTAAAATATATGTAGCTTTATAGGGTCACCTTGGAAAATCATATGTAACTTTACAGGGTCACCTTGGAAAATCCAACTTAAGAAGCTTTTACAGGGAAACCTTCGAAAATTTGACTTATGGAGCTTTACAGGATTACCTTAGAAAATCATATGTAGCCTTACAGGGTCACCTTGGAAAATCCAACATATGTAGCTTTACATTGTCACCATGGAAAATTATAAGTAACTTTACAGGGTCACCTTGGCAAATCCAACTTGTGTAGCTTTACAGGCTCATCTTCAAAAATTCAACTTATGGAGATTTACAGGGTCATCTTGAAAAATCATATGTAACTTTACAAGGTCACCTTGGAAAATCCAAGTTATGTAACTTTACAGGGTACCTTGGAAAATTCAACTTATGTCACTTCACAGGGTCACCTAGGAAAATCCAACTTATGTAGCTTTAGAGGGTCACCTTGTAAAGTCCAATATATGTGGCCTTACAGGGTCACCTTGTAAAGTCCAACTTATGTAGCTTTACAGGTTCACCTTGGAAAATCATATGTAGCTATACAGGGTCACCTTAGAAAATCCAAAATCAACAGATGTAGCTTTACAGGGTCACCTTGGTAAATCATATGTAGCTTTACAGGGTCACCTTGGAAAATCATATATAGCTTTAGGGGGTCATCTGGGAAAATCCAACTTATGTAGCTTTACAAGGTCACATTCAAACCTCGTATTTAGCTTTACAGGGTCACTTTGGAAAATCCAACATATTTAGCGTGAAAGGGTCACCTTGGAAAATCATATGTAGCCTTATAGGATCACCTTGAAAAATCCAATTTATGCACCTTTCTAGGGTCACCATGGAAAATCATCTGTATCTTTACAGGATCACCTTTGAAAATTTTATGTAGCTTTAAAGGGTAACATTGGAAATTAATATGTAGCTTTTCAGGGTCACCTCAGAAAATCCAACTTTATTTTCTTTTTGAATTACTGTTTGTGATTGCAATGTATAGCCTTGAAAACAAATTAAAGAATATATATATATATATATATATATATATATATATATATATATATATATATAAGGTCAAAGCAATTTAGTTCTCCATACAGATAACACACATGTACATGGACCACTATACCTTTGATTCTTTTTTTTAAAAAACATTTTGCTATTCTGACCTCAGCACAAAACAGACGTGTAGTTTGTACATTTTTATACAGTTCCTCTTTGGATTTGTTTTCATTATTTAACTCTTTTTACTCAGATTTCTACTGTCATTTAAGCATGATAATACTTCAGTTTTTCTCTTGGCTTTTGTGTGACATTTTTGTTTTTTGTAAGTTGTTTCTTCCCTTATGAACAGCTAACTTTGCTGATTCAGAAACTGCTTTGCAACTGCTCCAGTGTGTGTATATATATATATATATTTCCTTAGAGTACAAATTTAAAGTCTCTAACCAGTATGATAATATTATTTATTCGTATTTAAAAATTATATTAATGTTATCAAGCATTCTCCTGTAGGATCCAGGGATATATATATATATATTACATATATACTCGTATATAAGCCGATACTAACTGCAAACTGCATAGAGCCAGATCTGCCATTGCATAATGTGCTGGCAGATCTGGGTCTATGCAGTTTGTAAGGACTAATCAGTAGAACAAACAACATAGACCCTGATCTGCTTGCGCATTATGGTCTATGTTGTTTGCATTTGTACCTAGTTATCCGCGAGTATATATGGTAAATGATTTGATTACACATACAACATAATTTACTTTTCTCCAATCTGAGAGAAAAATACAGCAATATACACACAAGGTAGATATTTTAATAAAGCTACTTTTTTAAAAGATTATGGACTGATGTACATACGAAACTAACAAATCCAACAAACTGATTCAGTACCATTCAGACACACTGATAACCTGTTGACTAATACAGACTACACAGTCTTACTGACTGATATAAATGTTGTTGGGGGAAGTCAAGGTGCAATCATGGGATACAGGGACCTTGAACAGACTTTTCCAACATATTGTTTATCCAAAGCCATACAAAGGACAAAAAGAACCTGTCATATTAATGAAAAGGCATGTCTATAACTCCATTATCTAAAAAACAATACAAATTTGTAATTATTTGTTAACTGCTGAATTAAGATCTGAATATCAAATTACACTAATTCTGTTAATTCCATTAAATCTGATTTGTTTCTTTTTATTTTTAAATGTCATCTTACTTGGAAATATACATGCATTACCATCATAGAATCTACCAGATCTTCCTTGTCAACAACTCATAGTCAGTCTATATACACTGTACCTGCCAGTTTACCTATTTTACCTATGTTTACCTGTCCAGATACCTTTACTTACATGAGAATCAAATACAGACAGGGCATTCTCAAAGTTACCCTCCTCTATGTGGTACAGGGACCAGTGCCAGTAGATATGAGAAGTCACGTGGTTTAATGGCTGTAATAAAATTGGGCATTATGAATTTTACAGGAAAATGTAAGAAAGTAGAATTCAAAATATTCATGGAAAGGAATTTTCTTGTACATGTAATAAAATTCGAAAAAAGCTACAATGTCCTAATTAATTTACAATTAATTGATTTAAAGCTAACAGTCAAATAAAGGGCTGATGAGTATTTGTTTAAGTTGAAAAAATGGAAATCACCCTCAATGCAATTCTGCCTCTATCTTTATATGCCGTCTTCCTGTCTGTATATCGATTTAAGTATCTTTATGTTTCATTATATCCATGTATTCTTATCATAGTTGGAGTTTTCTCTCTCTCACACATTAAAAAAGTAAAACCTGTCTTAAGCAGCCACCTGTGGGAAGTGGAAAAAATGGTTTCCTAATACTGGTGGTTCCTAAATAGAGTTTTTTTTTTCTTTTACGATAATTTGGTGTAATGGACCTTTATTTTAAACAATTATTGTTTAAAATGGGTGACTGTTTAATCGAGGTGACCTTAAGGTCAATTTAGTAGTAACAGTACAGTAAAATATATCTTTAAAGACTACTACCATAATGGACAACCTGCCTTTAGAGAATAGATTCTCAAGGCACAGATTCTTTGATTACTGGGTCTGTAGTGTTATGTCCTGTCATGTCAGATCATCTGCCTTGAAATACCATAATTTCTTGGCATAAGGGGTGGTCTTTCAAGGCAGGTTCTTCTGTATTGAATTTGATTTTCAATTTCTGCCTGAATATTATCACTGCCCAACACAGTTCAACAGTCGGTATTTGTTTGTATGAAGTTATCTTAGCAGGAAAGCTGTCAAAAGAGTCTACATAGACTTTCGTCCCAAAATAATTTTGTGTTGCATTTATTACTGCAGTGCTATGCATAACATGCTGGATAAGCAGTCTACAAAATATAAAATCTTTTCTGCATAATGAAAGGGTCATCTGAGTTTTACAGTGTGACATAGATTTATATTGGTACAAGTATATCTGAAATCTAGAAACATTAGAATAATTTGTGTTACATATGATGTGCCATTTTCTGCATAATGAAAGGCCCATCTGAGTGTTACAGTGTGACATAGATTTATATTGTACAAAGATATCTGAGATCTAGTAATATTAGAATAAATTTTGTCTTACATATGTACCATTTACTCTTTAAACACAAATCTGTTAGGATGGGTTTATTGAATACCATATATACTCGTTTGTAAGTTGAGTCCAACTGCAAACAACACAAACCATGATCTGCCATTGCCCAATGTACTGGCAGATCAGGGTCTATGTTGTTTGTTCTGCTGATTACTCCTAACAAACTGCATAGACCCAAATCTGACAGTGCATTATGTGATGGCAGATCAGGGTCTATGTTGTTTGTTCTGCTGATTACTCCTATCAAACTGCATAGACCCAAATCTGACAGTGCATTATGTGCTGACAGATCAGGGTCTATGTTGTTTGTTCTGCTGATTACTCCTATCAAACTGCATAGACCCAAATCTGACAGTGCATTATGTGCTGACAGATCAGGGTCTATGTTGTTTGTTCTGCTGATTACTCCTATCAAACTGCATAGACCCAAATCTGACAGTGCATTATGTGATGGCAGATCAGGGTCTATGTTGTTTGTTCTGCTGATTACTCCTATCAAACTGCATAGACCCAAATCTGACAGTGCATTATGTGCTGACAGATCTGGGTTTATGAAGTTTGCAGATGGATCAGACTTAAACGGTAATAAGATTTTACTGAAAAATATATTTGTACTACCAGAAAATGGTATTTATATACCTTAAAATATCTGCTAACAATATACATGTGACAGAACCAGGATATGAAATCAGTAGATTTTAAAAGTTTAAATCAGTAGGATTTTATATTGAACTAAATTGTACATGTTTGAAGAGGACTGAATAAAAAAAGTGGACTTTTTGCCATAATATGTTTTCTCCTCATATTATAATACAACAGCAAGTTTATAACATTAATCAGTTTCTAATGGCAAATGTTACAATAATAATTAATTAATATGAATCAGGGTAATTGTCAATCTTTTCAACTTTTCTCTCCCAGTGGGGTGCTAGGCCTGAGTGACAATGTGTGTTATTTTTATATGCTGGCATGAAAATGACTCTGTAGTGGGGTGCTAGGGCCTGAGTGACAATATGTGTTGTTTTTTGTATGCTGACATGAAAATGTCTGTGAAGTGACAATATGTTTTATTTTTGTATGCTGGCATGAAAATGTCTGTGTAGTGACAATGTGTGTTGTTTTTGTATGCTGGCATGAAAATGTCTGTTTAGTGACAATGTGTGTTGTATTTGTATGCTGGCATGAAAATGTCTGTGCAGTTTCAGCGTCTGGATGTATAACTTTAACCAGTTTAGTAAAATGATTTGCAATAAGAAATGGTCAATTGCGCTCTGCCACAAAATTTGTGAAGCCTCTGCAAGTGCCACTTTATCCACTTTTTGATCCAGTCTCAAATAAGTTCTTCGAAATGCATGTGTCTGTTACAGAAGAATCATTGTTTCTATGTGACAATGTCTGCATATGCCTGAAGATATAATTTCTTTCCCCATGTACTATCTTAAAGTCGACTTTACACAAAACACACAATGCAAACTCAGGACATTTCCTACTCACCTGCACCCACTTAATCTCTGATTTCCAAGCATTTGTTGAACTTGTTGTTACAGTAATATTTCTTAGCCAGTGGTTTTCAGCATTGTGTGAAAGCACACATTTTGGCATTGTGCGAAAGCACACATTTTGACATTGTGAGAAAGCACACATTTTGGCATTGTGACAAAGCACACATTTTGGCATTGTGACATGAAACCACCAAATAAAGATAAGAGCCACTCTTAAATATTCCCCTGAAAACATCTTGGAAAACACAATAACAATTAAACAAGACAAAAAAAACAAAATACTTACACAAGTATTAATTCTGAAATCATTTTTTGGTCAGTCTCTCCTTTTTATCTCGCTTCTGCCAACGTTCAGCTGATTTATAATTGAAGAAACACTAGCCATCATGGACAACCTTTGGTCCCTTTATTACTTATAACACCTCAATGAATATCACACTTTTGGCCTTAAACTCCACAAATTACAACAATAAAGTAGTCAATTTACAGCTTGTGGTCTAGACATGTCAGCCATTGTGTAACAATTCTTAATTGGATTATGCAGCACCCATCATTGCACCAGTCATTGCACTGATGGAACATTTCTGGTCCCGAGTAGATTGGTTCTGACTGGTTTCTGTAATGTGGGGGAAAGAACATGTAAAAATGCCATTTTTTCTCAAAAAGACATTTTTTAAATCTTTTAATTTTCAAAAGTGGCAGATTTCAACTATAAAATGGTATGTATGGTAGACAGACTTTAAAATGGTATTTTTGTTCTACCTCTGGGAGAATCACATGTATGTAACTAAAACAATTAATAAAATTTACCGCCCAGTCTGCTTCTGTGGCTGACAAAAAGGTGTCTCCCTCCCGAGTCCGACCTGTCATTTCCATCACATGAACCAGGGAATGTGTTGCCCAAGAATCTTGACGATTCAGTTCTAATGCCTACAGATGCAATTAGAAAAATGACATTAGAAAAGAATATATGCATTCCTATATAACCAAATTTATGAATGATCCAGATGACAATAATTAAAAGTTTCATATGCTAATTTATCACATTGTAAACATGGATTAATAATCTAACACAATCTTACATCTCACACAGTTTTACATGACTGGATTTACGTGATTTGCTGAATGTGATTTTGCTATCTCAGCCATGTTCAAACATCAGAATTGCACATTCTTTTTTAGTTCAGGCCCTTTTTGTATTTAAGAAAAGTTCCTTTCAAAAGTACAGTGCTCACTCTTTATAATGCTGTTCATGGAAACCAAAAAGATATAAATGATGAAGCCTATACTAAGTGATGATCTAATAAGGCTGTGTCATAACTTGTGACAAATGTTATAAATGATGAAGCCTTTACTAAGTGATGATCCAATAAGGCTGTGTCATAACTTGTGACCCATGTTATAAATGAGGAAGCCTTTACTAAGTGATAATCTCATAAGGCTGTATCATAACTAAGTGATGATCCAATAAAACTGTGTCATAACTATTACATGTACTATGGATTAGAAGACAAGTATTGGGTATGTAATGATGAAATAAAATTACATTATAATTGACTCTCATTTCCCACTCATACAAAAAAGAATAGTTAGCACCGGATTAGCAGCTACCCAGCTGTTAACTAGATGCTTACAAAATGAAAGCTTTTGGCTAAATGGAAGAATTTCTCTATCAATTTCTCTCAACTATCTGCTCTAACTCCCTTATATGGCATCTGCTCTAACTCCCTTATATGGCATCTGATTTAACTTCCTTATATGGCATCTGCTTTAACTCCCTTATATGGCATCTGATTTAACTCCCTTATATGGCATCTGATTTAACTCCCTTATATGGCATCTGATTTAACTCCCTTATATGGCATCTGCTCTAACTCCCTTATGTGGCATCTGCTCTAACTCCCTTATATGGCATCTGCTTTAACTCCCTTTTATGGCATCTGCTCTAACTCCCTTATATGGCATCTGCTCTGACTCCCTTATATGGCATCTGATTTAACTCCCTTATATGGCATCTGCTTTAACTCCCTTATATGGCATCTGCTCTAACTCCCTTATATGGCATCTGTTCTAACTCCCTTATATGGCATCTGATTTAACTCCCTTATATGGCATCTGATTTAACTCCCTTATATGGCATCTGCTCTAACTCCCTTATATGGCACCTGCTCTAACTCCCTTATATGGCATCTGCTCTAACTCCCTTATATGGCATCTGCTCTAACTCCCTTATATGGCATCTGCTTTAACTCCCTTATATGGCATCTGCTTTAACTCTCTTATATGGCATCTGCTTTAACTCCCTTATATGGCATCTGATTTAACTCCCTTATATGGCATCTGCTTTAACTACCTTATATTTAACATCTGCTCTAACTCCCTTATATGGCATCTGATTTAACTCCCTTATATGGCATCTACTTTAACTCCCTTATATGGCATCTGCTCTAACTCCCTTATATGGCATCTGATTTAACTCCCTTATATGGCATCTGATTTAACTCCCTTATATGGCATCTGCTTTAACTCCCTTATATGGCATCTGCTTTAACTCCCTTATATGGCATCTGCTTTAACTCCCTTATATGGTATCTTAACTAGGTGTAAGTTGAAAGTAAATATGTAACAATGTTTCATAGTAAACATAAAGTTGAGAATAAAAACTTAAAGCAAATATCATTTTATAGTTATCACAAAGTTGTGCATAAAAACCTATCACCTGACATTCTATCTTCTAACTAGTTCAAATATTTGCAGCAATTCTACTACAACTTTGTGTCAGCCATTATTAGCATGCTTCCATTTTAACACAAGACATAGTGATCAGATTTGCATATTATAGAGGAAAAGGGACATGCAGGGGACATAAGTACACAAGATATCTTCATCAGAATGGCATATGATAAAGGAAAGGGGACATGCAGGGGACATCAGTACACAAGATATCTTCATCTGAATGGCATATGATAAAAGAAAGGGGACATGCAGGGGACATCAGTACACAAGACATCTTGATCAGAATGGCATATGATAAAGGAAAGGGGCATGCAGGGGACATAAGTACACAAGATATCTTCATCAGAATGGCATATGATAAAGGAAAGGGGACATGCAGGGGACATAAGTACACAAGATATCTTCATCAGAATGGCATATGATAAAGGAAAGGGGACATGCAGGGAACATCAGTACACAAGATATCTTCATCAGAATAGCCTATGATAAAGGAAAGGGGACATGCAGGGGACATCAGTACACAAGACATCTTGATCAGAATGGCATATGATAGAGGAAAGGGGACATGCAGGGGAAATCAGTACACAAGATATCTTCATCAGAATGGCATATGATAGAGAAAGGGGACATGCAAGTGACATCAGTACAGTAGTTGGCAATGGTAATTTGAGAAGTGCAATAATGCATACTACTGTAAGTAAAGAGTGATTGGTACAGACAGTCCTTTTCAAGGGAGCTAAATATGATTTTCTGAGAGAAAACCATGTCATTCTTTAGTTACCTCTCTCTCTCTCTCTCTCTCTCTCTCTCATCTGTTATACTGAGTTTACCATAATTATACACGTAATATACACATACTGGTGTGACATAACAATTATTATAGTCTGTACTCTTTAAGGCTTGTAAAATGAGTAATTCTTCTAATGGAAAAAGCATCAATGAATAACGTCAAAAGTGGGCAACTGCACACTGCTCCAGTGTATGTGTGTTTGTATCACCACTCCAATGTCTGTATTTGGGTAAGAAAGACTGCATACTACTCCAATGTGTGTGTGTGTGTGTGTGTGTTTGTGTGTGTGTGAAAAAGACTCCACACTACTTCAATGTGTGTTTGTGTCATTACACCAATGTGTTTGTTGGTGTAAGAAAGACTACACACACTACTCCAATGTGTGTGCTGGTGTAAGAATGGCTGCACATTACTCCAATATGTGTGTGTGTTTGTGTCACTACTCCAAAGTGTGTGGGTTGTGTCACTACTCCAGTGTGTGTGTGTATTTGTGTCACTACTCCAATATGTGTGTGTGTGTTTGTGTTAGAATGACTGGAGAGAACCACAGATGCAACACATTTCTTTTCTAACAATTTAATTTATATGGTAGGTTGATAGTAAATTGGGGGTGGGAGTTATGGATGTTTGGAACCATTACAGCAGCTGGTTGAGCACTAGTTAACTGTTAGTGGAGTGCTACTTCAGTGTTACCAAGTGGAGTCACCTTATTTATAGACCAAGCTGGAAGTTAATGTGGTGAGCAGCTAGTTAAGTGTTACTTTTCCATATATGGAAGCTAAGTGCAATCTAATTTATATGCGTAAATTTTACCTAGCAGATAGTCAACCATTAACTAGTGGCTAGTAAGCTACTACAATTAGCAATAATGAAAAAAAATGCTGTGCAAACTGTATGATACTTATAATTTAATTTAAAATCTAATAAAGACAAAATGATTAAAATTCTTTTAAAAAGTGTTAAATATATCATTCTAACCATGTCTATCCGTGCATGAATACATGCAAAATAGCAATCAGTATCAATAATCAGCCAATCAGAAGACAGAACCATTTCCCTGACAACATGGGACAAACTTGGCATAGGTCATTAAATCATTATATGAGCAGCCTTCATTGAACTATATAGTCCAATTACGTAATGTGAAATCCATGGTGGAGAAATACGCATATGATTAAACTGCAATGTTAATTTCAATTTATTTAATTATTTTTACTCTTTTTTCCTGAATTTGGTTGTGGTGCCAATTTTTCCCAGCTAGTGTACAACATTGACTATTAAAAAAGAGGTTTTAGTCCTTAACTTTTGCAATATTGTCTATAGTTTACTGGAAATGACAAATATGTCTATTCAACATGATCTTTTTTCAAAGAAGGAGAGAGAGTCACTGTTGTTTATGGACCTCATCAATGCACAAAGTGATCAAAACATTCAAAATGAAATCAATTCGGATTGATAAGAGCTGATAGCAAATCTCTTTTTTAAAACTTAAGCATAGGGGGAGGGGGCTGCTTGTAATTACTCTCAATGAAAAATCATTTCTTAAACAAGAAACAAAGCAGTTGTTTTTTATGTTGTTTCAGAAAAAATATCCTTGATAAATGCCAAATTAAAAAGCTGCATACAAATTAGACCTATGTATTTTTGTTTTACAGCATCTAGGGAAATGTGCATTTCTGTGTATGTAACCATGTGTGTGTGTGCATGTGTGTGTGTGTGAGAGAGAGAGAGAGAAAGAGAGACAGATGGACATACAGACAAGACAGAAGGCTGCACACTAAAAAATAGCATTTCTTGACTTACTTTTTTAAACACCTGGTGTAGAACTCATCAGTTCAATTCACCAAGTTTATGTTTTACTTCTCTGCTGTATCAGGCACTTTCCATATTAAATTCCTTCGAGAAAAATGCTTACCATATCAATGAACCCCAACACTAGCTTTAGATTCAGCTGAATATTTTGCCCACAGCTTTTCTACAAAAGTGAAGGACAGCTTCACTGTTTTCATGGGTGAATAAACTAAAGTCCTAACATTAATTAAAATCTAAAACAAGTTATTTATTTAAATTGGAATTACAACTGAACAGAATGTTAAATTCTTTCAGTTTTTCTTTCAGGCTCTAATTTCATTCAAAACATGAAAATACAACTATAGGACTAGATCCAGACAGCCAGAGCATGTCTCTCTAATCAAGAGGCAAAATCAGCTATTCAGTCCTGCACGAATAATCAACTCAACTTGGCCTTATATGAAACAAAGTTACAAAGCACATGTCAGAATGTAACTTGGATGAACATCTGGAAAGTCAGGGCCTGCAACTGACTCTCTCTATCTCAATCTCTCTCTCTCTCTCTCTCTCTCTCTCTCTCTCTCTCTCTCTCTCTTCTATTTTCAGAGTCTTATAAAGTCGAATTTGTTTTTTTCTGATTTTCTTTTCATTTACAGCATTTTTATTAAACACCTTAAACATGTTATGTTCACACTGCCCTCATTGTTGATGTAAACCAACATTATGTAAATGCAGCTTGCAAATATTTTACACATATTTTAAATTTCAATGCAAATGTCGGAAAAGTAGCGCCAATGTGCAGGGCTAAATTAATTTTTTTTTCGGTTCATACAGGTATAAGCCCACAAAATTCAAAAAGGGCCTGTCTAATTAGATTGCTGGAAATTGTAATGAAGAAAGAAAAATTTAATTATGTAGCAATGATAAAACAAAATTCAAACAATTTCATGGGATCCATAACCATACCAGTATTATGCAGTGGTATACTGAGTGGCATTATAATGAGGGTACAGTTTAATGGAATCCCTAACCATTCCAGTAGTATACAATAGTATACTGAGTGGCATTATAGTGAGGGCAAAGTATAATGAGATACATAACCATACCCATGTTAAAAGAGAGGCAGCATTATACTGAAGGGTGGTATAGTGAAACACCAATGTATATGCAGGGCTGAGCAAATTTTTTTTTCAACCACTAGTCCAGGACAAGTGGTTTCAGAAAATTCACTAGTCCCACCTTACTCTTCACTAGTCCCACCTTACTTTTCACTGGTCCCAAAATGGTAATCACTTGCCGAGATTTGATGAGATGTATGTACTTAATCCATAGAAAAAAAACAAACGAAATAATATACAACATAATTATTTCTTAAAAGAATTTAATTTTTCAAAAACATTGGTTGTTATACATTTGGCTTCTTCAGGTTCATGTATATGTTTTAGCTGATGGATTTGAAAAAATGTCCATGTATATGTCTGCCACCTGCACCAGCACTAAGCCAGCAGTTGATCGCTGTGTCTGGGTTGAAGTCCTCAAGCTCTGGTCCATTTGCAGAAATGTTCATTAGCATTTGTAAACTCTTTTGGTTTAAGGAATTCCTTAAAGAAGTCTTGATTAAGTTCATTGAACTAAATCCTCGTTCACACTCAGCAGTGGATGGGCTTATAACAAACATGATTTCTAATAGTTTGCATAATTGACTGAGACTAGATTGTTGCATATGTCTCTTTGGAGAAATAGCTACAGCACACCCAGTATCAGTCTTACGTTTTATCCTTCCACTTTTAAACAAATTTTTCATTCTCCGAATCGCCGTTATTACCTTCCTTGCGAAAATAATTTAGCAAACTCATTTTATCCACAGAGTAACTATCAGCTTGCTTGATAACTACTTCTAAAGTGATCATAACATACATTTTCTCTTTTAAATACGAACAGAGACAGCTCATTAATTAGCGTAATTGTTTCGCTTCAAATGCAATATCGCACGTGGAAGTTAATCATCTGTATAATCAATTAAAAATTAAAGAATCATTACTGTCATTTAATCAGTTCATAAAAGAAACCAACACTGATGTCGGTAAAGTACCTTTCATTAATTTAATTACACTGACTCGCTGGATTAAAATCATAGTGAGCCGCTCGTGATAATCTGGCTTGAGTAAACTCAATGCAACAAAGACGCTTAAAACACTACTAATTGACCATACTGGCTTTCTTTTATTTGACATGTTTTGATTTGCCGATAATGTGGTCACTTAGCCCAATATGCAGTCAAGCGGCAACAGGATGTAAATGTATACACGAAGAGGGGTAGAATCAAGTATTCAGTACACCCGGATGGCATGATTGGCCAAATAAAGGTAGATATAGTGATTAAAGCACGAAAATAAGGACTATCCCGACTTTTTTTAAAAAGCACTTGTCCCGGACTAGCGACTTGGACAATTTTACTTGCCCGACTTCAAAAATGACTAGTCCGGGACGTCGGGCTATGGGATTTGCTCAGCCCTGATATGGTACATACTTTATGTCCTAAATAATTTATCATATCAGAATAATGATCATACATGGTTTGTTGTAAGTCAACATCAGAACTTGGGAATTATAATTTGACCCCTAAAGCTCAAACTCTTCCTACATGCTCTTGAGTTGGCCACATACTTAGCAGTTGGACTGATTTTACTAAAAACTGCTCTAACACTCTGTGAAACAATTAAAATATGAAGCACTTCTATCTAAAAACAGATTGTCACTTTCTTTAGACTGTCAGTGTCATGTGATTTAAACATGAAGCAATTCTGACTAAAAACAGACTTTCCCTTTCTTCAGACTGTCCATGTCATGTGATTAAACATGAAGCACTTCTGACTAAAAACAGACTTTCCCTTTCTTCAGACTGTCAGTGTCATGTGATTTAAACATGAAGCAATTCTGACTAAAAACAGACTTTCCCTTTCTTCAGACTGTCCATGTCATGTGATTTAAACATGAAGCACTTCTGACTAAAAACAGACTTTCCCTTTCTTCAGACTGTCAGTGTCATGTGATTTAAACATGAAGCAATTCTGACTAAAAACAGACTTTCCCTTTCTTCAGACTGTCCATGTCATGTGATTTAAACATGAAGCACTTCTGACTAAAAACAGAC
The DNA here is from genome assembly GCA_029931535.1 of Margaritifera margaritifera. NCBI lineage: Eukaryota > Metazoa > Mollusca > Bivalvia > Unionida > Margaritiferidae > Margaritifera > Margaritifera margaritifera. The sequence goes on along the minus strand of JAQPZY010001402.1, from coordinate 633,981 downwards.
TTTCCCTTTCTTCAGACTGTCAGTGTCATGTGATTTAAACATGAAGCACTTCTGACTAAAAACAGACTTTCCCTTTCTTCAGACTGTCCATGTCATGTGATTTAAACATGAAGCACTTCTGACTAAAAACAGACTTTCCCTTTCTTCAGACTGTCAGTGTCATGTGATTTAGACAAAGATCTTTATGTCAATCTAAATGTCACAATTAGCGGCAGTAAAACACTGAAAAAGGTTATTCAAAGTTTTTATTTCAATATTTTTCTTTTTAGAAAAGTAACACCTGTAAGCATTTTAGTGTATTATTCATCAACTTTTTTGCTACTAAATCACGTGTTTTAGAGGCTGACAGACCATATTTCATTTAACCTGAAACTGACGTTGTGGGTTGTAGGGTAAACTGACATTGTGGGTTGCAGGACAAGAACTAAATTACCTTGATTTTTCCAGACTTCATTTGATTCATTTCACAGGTAAATATAGGACAAACGGTCTTAAATTTCAACAATGGTGTCTTACTTTTACTTTTACTGGTAACTGAAATAGTCAACCTATGTCAATCTGAAGACCATGACTGACTCAGGGCCTACACCATCCGAGTTAAGGTGCAAATGTCAGTTAGCACATTTTTCACATTGAGAATTTATATTAACATCTGAAACAATATGTGATGAATTATTGTGGTGATTTCCTATTAAAAGCATTTTCTACTACTGTTTCAAGTATTAAAATCAGTGTAACACTATGATATCTAAGGGAGGTAATGAACACCATTTGTCTAAATTTGAGTTTCCTCCCTTGACATCAAAATTTTACCAGAAAGGCTAGTAAATCAATGTTTTATCACTAATTTTAATAAAGACCATGCAGTTTGCTATTATTATTAATATTGCAATCTATGTTTGGTAAAACAGAATGCATAATATGACACATACATATAGGGACAGAAATCCCTTCAAGTCAAATATCATGAAGCAATCATCTGTATGTATACAGAGTTGCCATGGTAAGTAACAATAATAAATGCATGTAAAGCTATAACCAGCCAAACGCATGGGCACTGTACTCCACTGTCATGAAATACACTGAATATCTATAAATCTTGCCTGTTAAGACCAAGTGAGAACACAAGTGACCCACCTTCTCCAACATCATAAATATATCTAATTTTTACTAGTACCTTGTCTTTTATAATTCAATCAGTGGCAGATCAAGGATGTGTGTGTGTGTGTGTGTGTCCACTTATCTTAAACAGCTGTTCAGTTTGAATGTTTAATGGCAAATGTGACTGAAACCTAACATACTGACCAGTGATCTTGACCTTGAAGACTGGACACAGTGTATGACAAGTGATACACCTGTTTGTGATAATATATAGTTATACCAAATTTCATACTTTCATCTCAAATGACTCTAAAATTAAAGTTGAATGGAAAGTATAACAGAAAAATTCAACACATAACACCATGACATTCACACTTGAAAGTAAGACCCAAAATAATGTACACCTCACACCTGTTAATGATGGTATATATGTACACAAAGTTGCATCCCTTAATCTAAAAACAACTATAAAGTTATAGTGTTAAATTTTGAAACATTACCCTGACCTTAAAGATAGAACCCCCAATCTGGTATGTATCACACATTCGCATAAAGATGAACATCTATACGAAGTTTCATTCCTTAATCTCAAACAGCTTTAAAGTTAAAGAGCAGAAGGGAAAATGTGATCAAAATTTAAATTTTGAACTGTGACCTTGACCTTGAAGATAGTGATTTGTGGTGGAAAATATAAATATTGAGTTATGACATTGCCTTTGAAGATAGCATCCCATGTGGTACAAGACTCACCTTTTAGTGATGATGTGCAAGTATACCAAGTTTCATCCCTTAACATCAAATGACTTTAAAGTTATAGAGCAAAAGGTAAAGTGTAATAGAAACGTAAAATTTTGAGCCATGATCTTGACCTTAAAGATAGGACCCCAATTGTACACCATGTACTGATGATGGATAAATATATTAAGTTTCATCCCTTAATCTCCAAAGTTATAGAGTGGAAAAGAAAGTGTTATCAAAAACAAAATATTGAAATGTGAAGAGAGGACCTCCAATGTGGTATGCAACACACCTTCTAGTGATGATGTACAATTTATACAAAGTTTCATTAGCAGAAAGGAAAATGTGATGAAAATGTTAAGTCTGAGCCATGACCTTGACTGTAAAGGTCAGGAAAGTGTATTGGAAAATGTGAAATTTTGAACCGTGACCTTGACCTTGAATCAAGGACCCCCAGTATAGTACATTACACACCATCTAGTGATGATCTATAAATATACTAAGTTTCATCCCTTAATCTCAGATGACTTTAAAATGATAGAGTTGAAGGGAAAGTGTGATAGAAAACATAAAATAATTGACCTTAAAAATAGCACTCCCAAATTGTATGCAACACACCTTCTGGCAACAATGTATAAGTATAGCAAAATTTATTCATTACTCTCAAATTAATTTAAAAATATAGAGCAGAAGGGAAAGTGTGATGAAAATGTAAAATATTGAGTTGTAGCTTTGACCTTGAAGATAGGACCCATAATGTGTTATGTGACACACCTTAAAGTGATGATGCATACGTATACCAAGTTTCATCCCTTAATTTCAAGCAGCTCTGAAGTTATAGAGTGGAAATGAAAGTGTGACAGACAGATGGATGGAATCATGAATACTGTATTCCCCACTCATCTTTGAATGGGGAGGAGACAAAAAAATTGTTTGTAGAGTACAGGCAAGAGAATAATTTTACCATTATTGTCTTGACCTTGAAAAACCTTGACATTATGATGTATCATTACTGATAATTTCACACACTGTGAATAAGTAAAACAGATGTGAAATCTCCCACTTATCCATATTAGTACACAATGTAATGTTTCTCAAACCTGTTGACTGTGTGTTAACAATGTAAATGTGGAAAATAAAATATTCTTTTCAATAGGATCTGATTCACTAAATTTCATTATGTTACTATGAATTCTACTTGTGAAAGTTAAAACAGTACCCCCTTCAAGCTGGCAGATTGTTCATTTTAGGCAAATATACATTGATTTTACTCCTCTAGAAAGTATTGAAGTAATTGAATTTATGATGTCATAGTTGAAACACTATGATCAATGTTCAAGTGCCATCTGGTGCCTAAACATTGGGGGCCTAGTTATATAATTTTTCTCCAGGCTTTGCTTAAGGGTTCATACTGCAGAAGTTAAAGCTGAAATGGGGTGGGTGACTCAGGTTGCAGGACAAACTGATCAGGACAGTATTGCACATTTAGTGGAAAATAAAAGAATGCCCTTGAATGTAAGTTAGAAAATATGACATATTGAAAAATATATACAGAAATGTTGGTATGTACCATTTTTGCTGTTTTTTCTGCTTGATCATACAAGTTTGTCTCCTGTAGTCCAAATGCATGGAGTCCTAGAAGGTACCTGAAAGTACATGACACATATGTTTCAAATCCATCTGAGGTGTTAATACTATATTATTTATTATTATTATTATTATTATTATTATTATTATTATTATTATTATTATTATTAATTGTTATTATTATCATAAGCCTGAGAGAAGATATAGAGAGCAACATTATTAAGACTGTTAAAATCAGAAAAAGAATTCTTAAATTGCATATGTTTCTTATATTTGAATGGTGACTATCTAGCAGTGTAAGACTTTCAAATCTATAGTACATTTGATAGTCAATAAATACTTCAAATATTCGCTTCTTCACCCAAAAGGAAAACCATTCATGAAGTTTGTTGAAAGATGGTTTAGAACACATGTTTTCATGTAGTAACTATTTTGTCTTTTTTGGGTCACTTTGAACTTAACCTTGGAGCTGTAGACTCTAAAATCTTCAGCTTACTTCTTTGCCATAACAACAAGCTATTCACAATGCTTGGTGCAGACATGTGGTTCTTAATTGAACTTATTTCCATTTCCTTTTTGTGTCATGTTGGCTTTTAGACCCTATAATCAGCAGGTTTATTTCTTGACCCAACTGGAAGCCCTCCACAAAATTTGGTTGGTTAGGTGATCTAAAATTAAGTTATCTTGTAAGACTAACTTTTCTTCTCTTGAAAAATTGTAACCTTGACTTTTGACCTTTTCACCTCACATCCAAAGGTTCTATTTGTGCCCCCATGTGCACACCACATCCAAAGGTTCTATTTGTGCCCCCATGTGCACACCCTCCACAAAGTTTGATGATAGTATATGGTTCAAAACTCGAGTTATCATATAAAAAACAAAACTCAAGTTCTCATGTAAAAAACAAAACTCGAGTTGTCATGTAAAAAACAAAACTCAAGTTATCATGTAAAAAATTGGTCTTCTTTGAGTCCACATGACCTAGATTCTTTACCTTTTTTTTACCCAAAATAAATTTCTTTTTTTGCCTCATGTGCCAGTCATACATATACAAAGTTTGGCAAGGTAGGTGGTATAAAATTGAATTTATCATGCAGATGCCAAAACAGACAGACAAACAGACTGACCAATACAGAGAAAATATTATAACATGATTATCTTTAACTTTACACTACGTGTTTGTTTTTCTTTCATCCTTAATCAACTACTAAGTGTTTTACTTAAACTAAGATGAACCAGATCCTTACTATTACATTTTTTACTTCTGTGCTTTTTCTAAAAATCTGCAAAGATTAAAACCACTTGAACAGGTGTATGACAAGTTTTTCTGTATAGTTAGAAGGGTTGTTATGACTACTGTCCTGCATCTCTGCCGTCCTGAGTTGGAATCCTGAAGGTGAAAAATGAGGTTTATAAGGGTTGATATTTTCTCAAGACACTCAGGTCTCTGCGACCTCAAATACCACATCATGCCAGGTGATGCTGTCTCTGAAAATGCTGAATGTACATTTTTACATGGTCAGGCTAGTGTTAGTTGCTTTGATTTTATGATGTCAGCTAATTGGGTCTATTCTAAACCTGAAACATTAAAGGGAAAATTCCCCTTCCATATGAAAGAAACAGGGAAATTTTCTTAATATAGGACAGCTTTAAAGAAGACATAATTGTAGAACTTGAAAATATTATACACCTTGCCCTCAATGGCTCGCTCACAACGGGGTCCAAAGACACAGACCGCACTATAAGCGAGGGCGCAAGTCACTGTGAGACCTCAAAGAAATTAGGAATGGGATGCCATCCCACTGGACGTAGAGAAAACACAGTGGGGAGGAGGGGGTAACATGGCTGTTTAATGGCTGAATACTTGTTTTATAATCGCATTAGGAATAATTGTCAGAAAAGAACTTTTTCTAATGAAGTTGTTCACTTTTTTATATAAATTACCTTTATTTTCAAAATACCCAACCTCTGAAAAATCATTATCAACATTACTCCAAGAGGTTTCAATAACCATCATGTGTACGCAAAAACAGCATGTATTACGTCACTGCTTTTTGTTGTTGTTAATTAACAACAAAACAAGATTCCTTTTTCTTAAAAACAAGGGATATTTATTTTGTGAAACAACTATCAACGTCGAAACTCAATTTTTTTAATTGTTCTATTAGTAAGATACTGATGCCACGATTTCATTACAAGTAATAGTCAAACTTCTTCTCATCCTTGAGGAAATCTCTGAGGAATTTTAAGTTCACTACAAACTCTGGAACTTGCTTCTCCATAATGAACTGTATCTGTGAAACAAAGTTTTATATTCACCAATTACTCATTTTGCTTGGTTGCTTTGCTATCTTTGATCATATTTGTGAATGAGTGGGCTAATTTAAGGTAGTTTTATGATATTATTTACATAATAATATTTAGAACAGTGTTCGATTGATCAAATGAATTGAGTTGTCCTGACACACAACCGTGACCACTAGCTCTTACACAGGTAGGATTTGCATGCCTTTTAACTTTTCTTTTATTCCATCCCCTTTATTTCATTTGATACAAAAGATGTAATTAAGGTGATAATACAGAGCAGTCTGCTATTAATTGAGTGTAACAACACAACAAATACTTCTTCAAGCCAGAGATCAAAATATGATCAACACTTAATTAGGTTCTCACAGAAATGCTCGCAAACATAGCTGTGATAGTATATTGACATTTTTCATGTTTTAAAACAAGAAGGGATATTGCATTTATGATGATTACACTGAAACCAAATTAAAAGATAGAACTAACACATGAATTTCACGCAACAAAAGTTATTAAATGGGTATTTATTTATTAAAGTATTGCCACCAGAAGGCATTAGTGACATTTTCATTGATCAAAATTTCGTCAAATATTGTTATTTACAATGTACTGAGAATGTTATTTGGAAAGAAAATGTAACAAAATATATGACCTCTTATTAAAAGTTAAGAATTTGATGACATTGATTCAAATTTCTGGGTACTATCCACTGTTTTTGACAATAAAATGCGCAATATAGCAAGGTTTCATTTACCAATTTTGATCGCAATTTTCTTCCCGTTCAACAAATAGGGGCCAATTTTGGGGGTATTTTCTAGTTTAAAAAATGGGATCCATGCCTGACCCCGCATTTTAAGCAGGTCTGCAAGCTATCTGGGCGCGAGTTATCGAAGGAGTGGTGTAGTGTGATTTTCACTCAGTTCTTTCATTTTTTGACCTGATTTTTTTTAATCAATAACCATGTTAATTATGTAACTGCACAGCCTAAAATATACCCTCAGCTACATTCAAACATAAAAGCATGTGCAGCTTGAGTACATTTTTTTTGTATGAAGAGAAAAACCGAAACTACAATTATGACCATTCAATCATCAAATGTGTCCTTATAGAGATTAAATATGTGAAGAAAATGAAGGAAACAAATTTGTACATCTTGCTCTTTATAAGTATGTATCATTTATGAGCAGGTGTCCTTTATATGCAAGGTGTCCATTGATGCAAGGTGTCTCCTGATGCAAGTTTCCCTATATTTGGTATATAATATATGTACTTTGTAAACTGATCATGTAAGAATAGAGTTCAAGTATTTGATGTTAGAGCCAATTGCCCATTAAAAAGTTAGAGCCAATTGCCCACTAAAAACTCAAAATTTTGCTAGCCCAAACATGGTGCGGCATTTGGTGAACTATATTTCCTAATCAAGGGTCCATGTAAATGTGTGACTTGCAAAGATCATTAGCTTATGTCAGGTAATTATTATGTGTCACTTCTCATAGTCTTTGTGAGTCTCCAACATCAAAATGTATTAAAGACAACAGTAGAATGTGACAAATATAGCTGAACAGGTACGATAAATAAGTGACATGACACATTATAATGAGTTTGCATGAAGATACGATAAATGAGTGACATGACACATACTAATGAGCTTGCATGAAGATACAATATATGAGTGACATAACACATACTAATGAGTTTGCATGAAGATACAATATATGAGTGACATGACACCTACTAATGAGTTTGCATGAAGATACAATATATGAGTGACATGACACATACTAATGAGTTTGCATGAAGAAACGATAAATGAGTGACATGACACATACTAATGAGCTTGCATGAAGAAACGATAAATGAGTGACATGACACATACTAATGAGTTTGCATGAAGAAACGATAAATGAGTGACATGTCACATGCTAATGAGTTTGCATGAAGATACGATAAATGAGTGACATGACACATACTAATGAGTTTGCATGAATATAAATAACCAAACTATCACACTCTGCAAATCACATATCTCCATGGATTCATGGTTACAAAATACATGTATAGATTGGAAAATGCATCCATGGGGGTTGGCAGCAGCAAAATTTGGACTTTTCAATAGACAGACATCACCCATTAGCAGAGTGACATCACAGACTAATACTATAGGAATAAGGATCATACATACTTTACACACTTTTGTCAGAGCCCTTTGTACAGACTTTTTAGACCCTTAATTGGGCTCAAACATTTTCTTCATGCTATGATAAATGTTTGCACAAAGCAAACTATGTTACTGGTCCCTATAGTCTTACAAGTAGTGATACTCTTAAGTTGCAATTAAAATAAAATTAAGTTTTGTTTTGTTTTTTGTTTTGTTTAAGTTAACAAACATTCTTACCCATAAAGGGGGTGATTGATGTTCCACTGTGGCAGAACACGCCACACAGTGTCTCGGATCTGTGCTGATTGGCCCAGCACAAGGTGGCCCATGTAAGCAAATCGGAGGGCTAAAATGTCATGTGGGTGATCTACCAGAATCCTCTCCCACACTTGACAGGCTTTATTTATCTCTCTGGAAGAAAGTTCAGTATGTAAAGATTTTAGTACATATTCATGAAATACAGCAGAGCTATAATTATCTGTATTCATTTGTAGACATAATGATTAGAATAATGAAGTTTGGATACCTCACTGTAAAGCACATCACTCTAACATGGTCACTGATATAACACAGATCTCATTATAACATGGTCACTGACATAACACAGATCTCATTACAACATGGTCACTGATATAACAGTTCTCATTATAACATGGTCACTGATATAACACAGATCTCATTATAACATGGTCACTGCTATAACACAGATCTCATTATACTAGTTAAATTATATTTTTCCACATTTTGTAGCCCGGTATAAGGTGACCTCACCTGTATCATGGTATATACTTTCATGACTCCCCTGATCAGCATTATGGTGAGGATAACTGTAGCATGACCCCAGTATAAAATTGAACTCACCTGTATCATGGCACACTTTTATGACTCCCTTGGATGTGTGAGGATAACTGTAGCATGACCCCAGTATAAATTGAACTCACCTGTATCATGGCACACTTTTATGACTCCCTTGTATGTGTGAGGATAACTGTAGCATGACCCCAGTATAAACTGAACTCACCTGTATCATGGCACACTTTCATGACTCCCTTGTATGTGTGAGGATAACTGTAGCATGACCCCAGTATAAACTGAACTCACCTGTATCATGGCACACTTTTATGACTCCCTTGTATGTGTGAGGATAACTGTAGCATGACCCCAGTATAAATTGAACTCACCTGTATCATGGCACACTTTTATGACTCCCTTGTATGTGTGAAGATAACTGTAGCATGACCCCAGTATAAATTGAACTCACCTGTATCATGACACACTTTTATGACTCCCTTGTATGTGTGAGGATTACTGTAGCATGACTCCAGTATAAATTGAACTCACCTGTATCATGGCACACTTTCATGACTCCCTTGTATGTTTGAGGATAACTGTAGCATGACCCCAGTATAAATTGAACTCACCTGTATCATGGCATACTATTATGACTCCCTTGTATGTGTGAGGATAACTGTAGCATGACCCCAGTATAAAGTGACCTCACCTGTATCATGGTACACTTTCATGACTCCCCTAAACAGCATTATAGTGAAAATAACTGTAGCATGACCCCAGTATAAGGCAATTTCACCAATATCACAGTACAATTTCATGGCTCCCTAGAACAGTGTTATAGTCAGGATAATTGTAGCATGACCCCAGTATAAGGCAACCTCGCCTATATCACAGTATACTTGTATGACTCCCCTGGACAGTGTTATAATGAGGGACACACAGACAGAAGGAAATAACAGAAGATTACTTTTCTGCCACTTTGGTCCAGTGGTATAAATAATACATGTGCTATATTTATCTTTTGATAGCACTAGTCTGCTAGCTGAAAGGCTAATAAACTTACTTAAAGATCAGTACATTTTGTGATTTCGGAAGTCCTTGAAGCATCTTTCATTTTAAGTACAATAAATTTACCTGAAGGTGTGTTGACATACATTTCAGTTTAACTGTAATATATATATATATATGAAAGTGTGTTGATGTGGATTTCAGTCTAAGTGTAATCAATTCATCACATGATGTGTTGTTGTAGATTTCAATTTAAGTGTAATAAATTTACTGAAAGGTGTGTTGATGTTCATTTCAGTTTATGTGTGATACATTTACCATTTTAGTTTAAGTGTAATACATGTACCAGAAGGTGTGTTGATGTACATTTCAGTTTGGAAGGTGTGTTGATATACATTTCAGTTTAAGTGTAATACATGTACCAGAAGGTGTGTTGATGTACATTTCAGTTTAAGTGCAATACATGTACCAGAAGGTGTGTTGATGTACATTTCAGTTTATGTGCAATACATGTACCAGAAGGTGTGTTGATGTACATTTCAGTTTAAGTGTAATACATGAACCAGAAGGTGTGTTGATGTACATTTCAGTTTGGAAGGTGTGTGGATGTACATTTCAGTTTAAGTGCAATGCATGTACCAGAAGGTGTGTTGATGTACATTTCAGTTTGGAAAGTGTGTTGATGTACATTTCAGTTTGGAAGGTGTGTTGATGTACATTTCAGTTTAAGTGCAATGCATGTACCAGAAGGTGTGTTGATGTACATTTCAGTTCAAGTTTAATAAATAAGTCCTCAACAAAGCCAAGTAAATTAAGGTTTTCATGTGTACATTTATTTAATACATTGCTCCAAGTATGAATCCTGTATATATCTAAATGGAGTGGATCATAGTTTTAACAATACTGTGGAATTTGCTATAAGAAAAGGTGCATCATAAAAACTTGATCATCTGCTGATATTTTCTCTTTGATTACAAATAACAAATGTTTGAAATTAATCTACACTGGAAAACGGATCTATATGGACAGAGTTAACCTCTTGCATTCATGTTGTTGGTTTTAGTTGCTTTCTAATGGCACCTTTAACACATTGTTGGATATACATGTATGATGCTGCAGAAGTGACTTGAGTCAAATCCTTTTCCCAAGAACACACAATGGCATCTGACTTGAGCTGGCCTTGGTGGGTATTGAAACACAATGGCATCTGACTTGAGCTGGCCTTGGTGGGTATTGAAACACAATGGCATCTGACTTGAGCTGGCCTTGGTGGGTATTGAAACACAAATTATGGATTATGGTTCTGGTGCTGTACCAGCTGAGCAACTGTAGCTCACCACCACCCATAATCAAATTCAGAGTTTTTCTTTCTTAATACATTAAGGTCTCTTGAAGACTCTTTGGATCCCTAATAAGGATTCTATTTATGGGTCCCTCTAATAAAAAATAATGGCAAGAATATATTTTTTCTTTAAAAAAATTATCAAAGTTATAAATATTAATTGTAATCATCTTAACAACCTAAAACTCGAAAATTTTCATAAACACAAATTTTTGTGAATAAAATGGTACAGGACAAAAAATAATTCTGATTGGTATGGTGTGATGGTATATGAAAAATTAGAGGGTATGCATAATTAGATATGATATGGCATTGGAAGAACCATCATGTACAGAGGGGCAATATGGTACGGAACCAGTCTACATAAAATTCATAAATATTGTAAGGAACCAGTCAACATAAAATTCATTAATATGGTAAGGAACCAGTCTACATAAAATTCATTAATATGGTAAGGAACCAGTCTACATAAAATTCATTAAGATGTTAAAACCATGCTTTGTTTCATTACTGTGATAATTTATGTACCCTTCTGCCTGAAGTTTAACAGCCTGCACATGCAGCTTCTCTCGTGATGTTACATTCTGCTGTTCAGCCAGTGCCACCAGTTGCTCAAGCTCAGCAGCATGTTTTGCATCCTTAAATGGGTTCTTCCTTGACAGGTGATTGTTGAGAGCCAATCCCAACACTGCCATTGGAAACACAGGGAAATACAGTGTAATAGAAATAAAGTGAGTATTAAGTGAAATTCAATAGATATCATTGAAGATTGTAAGTTTATGCTAAATGTGGTATCCTCTAAAAACTGACATTATTATTATTATTATTATTATTATTATTATTATTATTATATAACCTGTTGTATCATATAAACTTTATTTACAGAATTCGGAATACAGAATAGATCTCTAAAGAAAACCCATCCAATACAGAATCAATCAATTAATATATATATATATATATATATATATATATATATATGTTTGTTTTTGGTCTGTTTGTCTGACAGTTTCTGTATTGCTCACCAAAGTTAGGATCTGCTTCCAACATTTTCTGTAATGTGGTTGCTGTTCCACCAATAGTTGGATCTTCACGCATTTTTGCAATCTAAAACAAAATTATAAATCAACTGAAAAGGTTGCTTCCTTTCTCTGGATAATTCATGATTACTAGGAATTTCCCTTACTCAGAGCATAAATACTTTCGAGTTCGAAATTTTCGGCAATATCACACTGCCTTCATCAGTGACTAATGTTGATCACGTGACTTATAATGGTCACGTGATACGAGGAGACTGGTGTAGATAGGTGGTAGTTCAAGCCCCTCGTCCCTGTTTAGTGTTGGCCTCTGCTTTCGTATTTCGATTACCTCCTTCACCTTACTTTTCCATAGGTTGTCCTCAGATGTGATGATCTTGGTCTGATTGGGAATGATGGAATGTCCCATATTGCTGCAATCTTCACGTATTACAGTTGATTCTCTCCTGATGTGTTCTTTAATCCTGGTTTCTTTCACGTGACCATTGAAAGTCACGTGATCAACAGTAGTCGCTGATGAAGGCAGTGTGATATTGCCGAAAATTTCGAACTCGAAAATATTTATGCTATGAGTATGATTTGGCTTTCATTTTTGTGTGCAATCCGACCTGTGTTTCCTCAATGAATAAAAAAAAAAATATAATTTTCCTGGAATGTCTCGATTAAGAGTATGACAGGCTAACCAATTAGGCCACACAGACACTTAAAAGCGCTGGGGAAAAAACACGAAATAAACCCTTCGTTGGCACTGATGCAAAAACGAATCCATTTTAGAATTATCATTCATCGACTGTTATTTTGAGTGCAACCATTATTTCTAGTGCAATGGTTCTTGTTAGTGTTATGGTTCTTTCTAGTTCATTGACTCTCTTCGAAATAATTATGGAAATCATATACGTGCGCACATGTGCATTCATAGTCACGGCTGGTATGACAATTCTGTATCTCAAAATTGTTAAATTGGCACGTTCACCAAACAATAATTTTGAGTCGTTTTTATATCAGTTGTGGCTAAGTTTGGTTGTTAAGGACTTATTCTGAGAAATTTTCAATTCTTTTTTGAGAATCAGGCATGCAGAGCCAAATATTTCTCCAAGTAATCTGTTCCGTACAACAGCGCTAACTTAAGCCAATGCAGATGCAGGCTGGCCAGCGATCGATAGTAGCTTCCAGCGTGAGGCGCATAGAGGGCTTTCTCGCGAGGCTTACCGCGGGCGACTCCACTTTGGACCCCGTGTTTTGTCACCCACAGAGATTTATTGCGGTACATGTGCGCTTGCCGCGGGCTATATTATGGGGTATAGAAGGAGATAACCATAATCGGTAACACAAATCTCAAACTCCCATTATCACAGTACTAACGCAATGTCACTGATGGCTGCAAGTGTAATGTATTTTCGAGATTGAATTAATAACAACACGGACTACATTTCTAGGATTTTAAAAAAAGTTCCAGATATACAGTTTTGCATTTAATAAATGAATTATTAATTTGAAAATAAAAATAATTCAGAAAAAAAACAGTAGATAAATTAAAGTTTAAAGTAGACCAAGTGACAAAACGAGACAATTCTACAGTGCAGCTCTGTTCAGGTAAACTAGATATTCAAACATGTAAATATTTTTGTACGTCACTTGAGCTCTTGATCAAACGTTTATACAAATAAAAAGTTTGTATCTCACCTCCGCCAAAGGACGACAGATTTTTAATCAAAGACTCAAAAGTTATCATGGACCACCATTGAAAACTTTATTACTTATAACACCCCAAAAAACATCCCGCATTTAGCCTAAACTCTCCAGATTACAACAATATGGTAATCAATTAACAGCTTGTTGTGTACACATGTTAGCCTTTTTAATCTGATTACTCGGCCACTCGTCATTGCACAGGTCGCAACGACCGCTGGAATAGTTCCGGTCTCCAGTAGACTGGTTCTGGCTGGTTTCTGTAATGCATTGACAGAACGCGTAAAAATACCGTGGTTTTTTTTTGTTTTTTTTTTAAATTTTTTTTAAAAAAAATCTGTTAATTTTCAAAAGTGGTAGACGGTATGTGCGGTAGACGGCCTTAATGGGCTCGTATCGTTGCTTACCATTTACCTATAAATCATATATGTACTATATAAGTACGGTATGCACTTACATATATGATTTATAGGTAAATGGTAAGCAACTATACGAGCCCCTGTGAGCACATATATGTTAAAGCCAAGTGAGCACTAATTATAGGTAACCCAGGCAATCTGTTCCCCATTCATAGGTCACATGCTTTGCTCTGTACACAAAGTTTACAGCTTTCGATTGAAGTACGGTAAGTAGACGATCTTCATAATATACATGGTGATAAATATTAATAATTTTACTAGTCTTTCAACAACTTCAAAATAAAATTCCACATTTTGTCAGCGCGATCGAAGTTATCTCATGCAAATTATTTTTCTTTTTACTAGCCCAATGGGTACTTCACTTAGAATACAGAAGGGGGCCGATCTGAAATAAAAGGGGCCCCGGGCGTCGGGCTATTGGATTGTTTTTAGCACTGTAGATGGAACACTTCTGTGCATCGTCATCAAAGCCAGGACTCTAAAATAAAGGAAACATAGAGACAGACGTACAGATGGAGATGGTCGGTTTTCCGTTTGGTAATCAGTCATAGTTTTCTCCTTAGTAAGGACGGCCTTTATTGTGCTCTAAATGAACTGGTCTTTTTTTCAGGCACACCACATTTTGAAATACAAATCAATTCACTATACTTACATAATACAGTCAGTACTTTTAAAATAGAGCCTAAACTTATTGATTTCATTAAGGATAAAGACCAAGTTTTCACCTCAGCCAAATAAGAAATCACCTAAAAATTGCCCGACATAAAAACTATACTATAAACCTGACGCTTCAAAGAGCTGGCATAAAATAAATTCGTTGACTATACAAGCACTTAGAATGTTTTCAAGTGATGATGTAAATGCAGTAAAATTTAATAAACAACGTTTTTGCATCTTACCTGTGTCACAGTAGCATCAAACATTTTGCAGGCCTCATCACTTGGGGTGGTCAGAGGCAGTCCCTCTGCCCGCCATTGCTGTAATAGAAAGGATAAAATATGGCAATGCAATTCCAAGATTAACATAGTAATTACTTAATTATTCTTTATCTGAAAAAGAAAACAGATCTGTGTTTGTAAAACACATATGCCCCCATATGAAGACAAAACAAGTCAAGAAAGTTTGAAAATCTAATAAAACTTGCTGACAATGTGTAGATTGACACTCATTACAAACCTCATTTGACTATGCTTATAGACTGATGTTTAATCCTGATGGCAAGTCCAAACCTCATTTGACTATGCTTATAGATTGATGTGTAATCCTGATGGCAAGTCCAAACCTCATTTGACTAAGCTTATAGATTTATATGTAATCCTGATGACAAGTCCAAACCTCCTTTGACTATGCTTATAGATTGATGTGTAATCCTGATGACAAGTCCAAACCTCATTTGACTATGCTTATAGATTGATGTGTAATCCTGCTGACAAGTCCAAACCTCCTTTGACTATGCTTATAGATTGATGTGTAATCCTGCTGACAAGTCCAAACCTCATTTGACTATGCTATAGATTGATGTGTAATCCTGATGACAGGTCCAAATCTTATTTGACTATGCTTATAGATTGATGTGTAATCCTGATGACAAGTCAAAACCTCATTTGACTAAACCTCATTTGACTATGCCATAGATTGATGTGTAATCCTGATGACAGGTCCAAATCTTATTTGACTATGCTTATAGATTGATGTGTAATCCTGATGACAAGTCAAAACCTCATTTGACTAAGCTTATATTTTGATGTGTAATCCTGCTGAAAAGTCAAAAAGTCAGATAGACTTATCGCCCCAAAATACGACTCAAACAGCCTGAAAATCTAATCAGTTAATTTAAGTATAAACACAAAGATGTGACTACAAAACTTTGTTTGCCTAGGTCAAGTTCTCTTTTTGTCCATAACAGAGCTAATAAGGTTTGCATTGAAAAAAAGTAAAACTTCAAAAAATTATAAAAACTTATTTAAATAAATCGAAGTATTATTAAAATCGTGTGAAAATCTAACCAGGTCATCCACGTAAGGATGGAAACATATATGTACCTATCAAGTTTCATTTGACTATATCAAGTTGATTTTGTGCAGTTGTGTTCACAATCTTCCCTCAATGGACAGACATACAAATAGAAGGACAGAAGAACCAAATCAAGACGTCCCTCCTGCAAGCAGTGGGGATGTAAAAAAACATTTCATGCTGTCTAATCAAAGGGGGTAGAGGTAATTTCGGCCCAAAACCAGTTTGGCCCAGGATGATTCGGACGGTTCGGCCCACATATAATTTAATACAGACAGTATATACAATGTTCTTGATGATTTAGTAATATTGATAATTGTGTCTTATTATACATATGAATATGATGTGTTTTTAGTGTTTGTAGTTATGATTTATGTTAATTTAAATACAAGTTTTTGTGCAAAAGTTTTGTATTCAGTGTGTGTGTGTGTGTGTAATTTCCGTGTTAACTATTTGCGTATTGAATTTATACATTTAAGCAAAAGAGAATATGAATGTGTAACTTTTCAGTTTTAATATGTATATATATGTATTGTGTAAGAGTGAAAAAAGAATAAATAACTGTGTTTCATATGCATATACGCCTTGTGTTTGTAATATTGACAACATTAAATTCAATAAATATTAATAATGGTACCTTATTGGTTTATAATAAATTTATTAATTCAATTACACTTGGTTATGTAGATGTTAGTCAATCTCCCTTTTTCTAATCATCAGCTTTATATGGTTCCATCTTATAATTGAGTCTTTGATAAGAAAGATTGACAAAATCCCTGTCCCACTTGATATTATTAGTTGCCGATGCATATGCATGGGTGTGTCTTTCAATTACAATGGATTAATTTATGTCAATTTTCCATTTTTATTGTTGTGCATATTTAAGAAATAAATAATTATTATATATAATAAATTATGTGTTAGTTCTTTTGCTTTTAATGAATAAAATTAGTGTTGGTTTGTAAAAGTGTAATCGCAAAACGTTTGTAAAAGATTTTCTCATAGTTGTTATATGAAGGGAGGTACTAGGAATTGTATTAAAATCGTCCTCTTAGATCATCACAAATAAGATTAGTTATCTGTTTTAGAAAAATCGTCCAAAGGACACAATTTTAAAATTTATGAAACAGGTATCCAATTGGAAGAATATTTTTAAAAAATTTTAAAAAAGTGTACTAACCGATCTTAAAATTTAAAATGTCAATCTATAAATTACGTGTTGAAATTTGTTTATGGAATAAAATTCCATACAACAGCACATGCGCCCTGCCTTTGACATCCTTTTATGGGAAGGCTAACACAGTACAACTGATACCCCTCGTCGATTACATGATGGAGTGCATGTTCCAGTCGACGGTATTCCAGACGTCAGCACTCGGTGTGTTCGGGCTAGCCTTACGAACGAACAACGATGTCGAAGGTAATTGTCTTTTAATGCATGCATACAAGCATTGTGATTTCTAGCAACTAAAAAAACTGCAACAAAATAAACTAACGTATAATCAATTTTTTGGGCAATCATTCCGCTATATTTAAAATCAAGATAAGATATTATTTGCAATGTCAATTGACAGAGTTACTACTTATCCTTTTTATTTATGTTTATTATATAAATAATATCGTATATACTTCCAGGATGGCACAGAAGAATTAATAATAGGGAAAACTGGAGCGGACTAGGGTTTTATGTTCTAGTGCCCTTTTTGCGCAGCGAAGCAGACTTCGTCACCACACAGATACACATTGAACAGGATAGTCTCGATACACGCAAAACAATTGGCTGAAATACTGCAGGATGCAGACATGGCTAAACATAATATACAACCAATAAAGGGAAGCGATCTGTGGACAAGTGAACTCCGTTAGAAGACAGCAGCCATGTATGGTAACCTGTAGTTATATAACCAAGGAGTATTTCCAATATCTACTATGAGTTTTACTGTGTATTAAAATGTATTTAAAAACACTTTTTTATGATATATTAAAACATGATTAAATTTTTTTTAACACAGTTCTGTTCTTGGTTCTTTAATGTTTCAGCAAATGATCTTTTACCTGAATCTCTCTTCCACCCCACCCCACCTCTCTCTCTCACTCTCTCTCTCTCTCTCTCTCTCTCTCTCTCTCTCTCTCTCTCTCTCTCTCTCTCTCTCTCTCTCTCTCAGAAATGTGGTTATTTCCAAAACTCTTTTCTACCTATCCATTTATCTGTATATCTATATTCATCTATATATCTGTCTTAGCTCTTCTAACTATATCTGCATACTAACCCTTTTTTTTCTTCTCACCTACATATCTATCTACATGTACTATTTACATGTATCTTATCTGAGGACTTTAATTATAGGCATATGAATTTAAAGTGCAAACAAAAGAAAATACAAGTTTTTAGTAAAATAAATATAATGCGACTTCGCACTATTGACAATTACTAAGTATTATTGCATATACCCATTAATATTATCATCATTATTTAAATATGATTATAAAAGTAGCACGGTATATTCCAATGAAAACATCATTATAAAAGTAGCACAGCATATTGCTATAATAATAATAATAATAATTGAAGCATCCAATTAAATAAATGAATAATGGAACGTTATTGCTACATGATCTTTGATTTATACCAATGAAGTACATATAAAAAGTACGCATAAAGTACCTTTGTTTAGATTTAATAGACTCACAGTCAAAGTGTGATAATGAAACTTGCAATAATTTGATAAAACCTAAACCTCATAGGGCGTTTTTTCCTGTTATCTGATTATCATCTGTTTATTCTAACATTATGTTACTAATTTAAAGAACAATACTTGTTTCATCTGCTCCATGTTCCCAATAGGGTATTTGAATAATATGGCGAAAATGTCAGCAATTTTAATTTAAAACAGTTGTCAATCAACAAAATTCACCGAAAAATTAGTTGTTGTCTGAATCTATTTAAACACTATGTTTCATTCATAAAAGTTGGGTTTACGGAGTAAAGTTGGTAAGAGAAAACTTTCATAATGCATAAGAAATTTGAATGGCCATTACAGAATATGAGACAAATACAGCGCAGGGGATTTGCAAAAAGGTGATCTGCCGAAGACGACAACAGCAATGTATGGGAAAATGTAGGTTATATAACCAGCGGCAATTTGCAATATCTACTGATATTTGATTACATAAGAAATTTCCATGATTTAATTTTGTAACAAGCAAGTATTAAATTTCTGTATAGTGCGTGCTGGGCCAATATGTGTATACTTTAACTAGTATCTGTTTTATGAAGTTGGACTGGACAGGTATTTTTTAAAATATCACCTGTTTGATTACATTGGTGCTTGATCCAGTACCAACTAACATTTGTCTGCTCAGTCCATTTCATTTAGAATAACTTTTAACTGAAGTTGTTTTTTATTTCAGCAAAACACATAATTAGCTGATCTGTCAATATGATTACTGACACTTTGTTTTTTAATGTTATACTTTGTGTTATGCTGTTTATCTATTATTTGTGTTATTCTCATTCATAAAAGCATGCTTTATAGGAAATAATAAAATGTTGAAACTTGTATTGCGTATTTTATGTGTCAGTAATCACAATAATTGGATATATATGTATCACAACAGCATTTACACATTATGGACGATTATAATAAAGCCATGTTCAGTCAGTAGAGAAGAGTTATTTCCCTTGCGACGGACGAAAATCATATCAGCGATTCGCACTATTGATAATTACTACGTGTTATTCTAAATATCCATTATTATTATGATCATTATTCAAGCAACTGAATACAAGTAACACGGTACATTACAATGAAAACATCATTATTCAAGCAACAGAATACAAGTAACACGGTACATTACAATGAAAACATCATTATTCAAGCAACTGAATACAAGCAACACGGAAAATTACAATGAAAACATCATTATTCAAGCAACTGAATACAAGTAACACGGTACATTACAATAAAAACATCAATATTCAGGTAACTGAATACAAATAACACGGTACATTACAATGAAAACATCATTATTCAGGAAACTGAATACAAGTAACACGGTACATTACAATGAAAACATCATTATTCAGGCAACTGAATACAAGTAACATGATACATTACAATGAAAACATCATTATTCCGGTGAATGCAAGTAACACGGTACATGAAAATGAAAACATCATTATTCAAGCATCAGAATACAAGTAACACGGTACATTACAGTGAAAACATCATTATTCAAGCAACAGAATACAAGTAACATGGTACATTACAACGAAAACATCATTTTTCAAGCAACTGAATACAAGTAACATGGTACATACAACGAAAACATCATTATTCAAGCAACTGAATACAAGTAACACGGTACATTACAACGAAAACATCATTATTCAAGCAACTGAATACAAGTAACACGGTACATTACAACGAAAACATCATTAATCAAGCAACAGAATACAAGTAACACGGTACATTACAATGAAAACATCATTATTCAAGCAACTGAATACAAGTAACATGATACATTACAATGAAAACATCATTATTCAAGTAACTGAATACAAGTAACACGGTACATTACAATGAAAACATCATTATTCAGGTAACATGGTACATTACAATGAAAACATCATTATTCAGGAAACTGAATACAAGTAACACGGTACATTACAATGAAAACATCATTATTCAGGCAACTGAATACAAGTAACATGGTACATTACAATGAAAACATCATTATTCCGCTGAATACAAGTAACACGGTACATTACAATGAAAACATCATTATTCAAGCATCAGAATACAAGTAACACGGTACATTACAGTGAAAACATCATTATTCAGGCAACAGAATACAAGTAACACGGTAAATTACAACAAAAACATCATTATTCAAGCAACTGAATACAAGCAACACGGTACATTACAACGAAAACATCATTATTCAAGCAACTGAATACAAGTAACACGGTACATTACAACGAAAACATCATTATTCAAGCAAGTGAATACAAGTAACACGGTACATTACAACAAAAACATCATTATTCAAGCAACTGAATACAAGCAATACGGTATATTGCAACGAAAACATCATTATTCAAGCAACTGAAAACAAGCAACACGGTACATTACAACGAAAATATCATTATTCAAGCAACTGAATACAAGTAACACGGTACATTACAACGAAAACATCATTATTCAAGCAACAGAATACAAGTAATACGGTACATTACAACGAAAACATAATTATTCAAGCAACAGAATACAAGTAACACGGTACATTACAACGAAAACATCATTATTCAAGCAACATAATACAAGTAACACGGTACATTACAACGAAAACATCATTATTCAAGCAACTGAATACAAGCAACACGGAAAATTACAATGAAAACATCATTATTCAAGCATCAGAATACAAGTAACACGGTACATTCCAATGAAAACATAATTATTCAAGCATCTGAATACAAGTAACATGGTACATTCCAATGAAAACATCATTATTCAAGTAGCACACAATTATTCCCCCCCCCCCCATACACACACACACAAAAACCTATGTGGGCCAAAACGACCCGGCTGAATTGTCCTGACCGAAAGTAGCGTTTAGACCGAATCGTTCCTGGCCAAACTGGTTTTCGGCCCAAATGACCCTAAGCCACCCAAAGTAACGGTCCAAGTCTGACTGCACAGTACCCAAGAAAATTGTCCATGACTGTTTTGCATTTTCGTTTTCTTCATTTACAAGTACAAACCAATTTCAATTTTTCGTAAAAGTGACGCATTTCTTCTTCCAAAGTAATGAAAGATAAACAGATATTCTGCAAAAATGGAAGTCTAAACTTCAAAGAGTTGTGGGTGAAATGGTACCATAAACGATGTCCGAAAGATGTGTATCAGCTGTTATATATCTTTGATTCATTCTGTAATGATGACCAGCAGTCGGTTGTTCAAAAGTAGTACAGATCGTCATTATATCGTTGATGACTCGCAGCAACCTGATTACATAGAATTTGTAAAACAAATGTCGAGAATATAAACACTATATATTAAGAGAAGTGAATCGTATACTATATAGCACGATAGTTTCGCACGTGACAGTCTTTATTTTTAATGATCCTAGGCTAGTCCAATAAATTAGCCACTAAACCTGTACTGATACTGATAGACGTTTTGCGGTTTGATCTCACCTCTTCATAAAATCATGCAATTGACGCAGACAAATCTGTCCGCAACACATCAGTGTACATTTCAGACACTTGTATTTCTCGCGGGTCTTGTTACGATGGACTGAAGGGTCCTTTCGGCGATATGTACACAATATTTCTGGATCAAATTCTATGTCTGACAACCTGTAAATCCACGTGGAATAACACAACTCAACCTCCTATCATCATTTCGAATTTTATGACTACATCCGACTGTTCCATCAGATCCAGCAACCAATCAGATGAGAATTTCGCTCATTCCCTCAAATCCACGGACCCTCGGGTCGAGTCACATAACCAAAGCAACCCGAAACTTTCAAATGAGTGAATGAGCCAAAGTCACATCTGACTGGTTTCTGGATCTGATTTGTGGAGCCGATTTATGGAACTAATCGTAGGCATCCTGAATTGTATGAAATTTACAGAGAACATTTGTTTTTTTTTCTTTACGTCAGACTTGATATGTTATAAAACACGCATCCGATAATTTGAGACTAAAAATGCAACCAGCTCATTTATTCACACTTGGCAATATTAGAATAAACACATGCTCTTCCAGTCGATCAAACATACACATAACGATCTGGTAGAATTTAAGAGATCTGACAGGCTAGTTACACGGCAATGGCAGGAAGTGTCAGTTACACGTCACAAATACAGAGCCTTCAACAAGTAAATGGCGAACCTCCTCTCAGTTTCATTTTTCCTAAAGTGGTGGGATATTTGTGCTCAAGTTTTACACAAGTAACAAATTAAGTAAACTCTATCGATTGAGTATATAGCACACCTTAGCCCTGATTTTCACTTTAATTTTGTACTGCTATCCGTCGGATATTCATTCTTTACATCGCCGTTCGTCTGGCCATCTGCTCTTTATTACTTTTAAACAGACTCGTCGACTGTTTCGTTATTAATATCATCGACTGCAAAGTCTACCACATGTTATTTTTATGAGATCTTATTTTCAGTATATTCGCGATCAGTCAGGTTAGCGCGAAAATAAAACCATGAAAATAATGTTCGAAAACTAAAATTACTTGCTCTTCATTTTTAAGTTATTGGCATATATTTCGAATGTCGTCATATAAAAGCTGTTTATTAGCGAACAAAAAAACCCACAAAAAATACCAAGAATTTGTCGAAGAGTTCACATGTAGGTAGTTCGTATTTACAAAATATACTGGGAAGTGATAGGAATCATGGGTAGGGTATTCACTTATTTTTTTTATGTCCAATTCATTATTGATAATTTAACTTCTTGTTAAACATAAATATGAGTCAACATGTATATTTTTCTGTATAATTTCATCCAACAATATTCCAAAAAGCAAAAGATACATAATGACCACAAATTGGATTTGTATATAAAATAAATTTTGTAGGAATATCCTAAACAGTTTTGGGTTTATACTCCAGAAACAAAACTGTGTGTGATGGGTGGATGGATGGATGGACAGCGGATGGAGGAAAGCCTTAAAGAAAGTGAAACTGACGATTTATCAGATAGCAAAAGGCACATCCAGATTACTAGTCTCATTATATATATATATATATATATATATATATATATATATATATATATATATATATATATATATATATATATATATATATATATATATATATATATATATATATATATATACTAGAGCTGGGTACCACGACAAATTGTGTACTGCGGTATACCGCGGTATTTCTGAACATACCGCGATACGTACCACGGTATACCGCAATTATATTAGGGACCAACAATTTAATGTTCTGGGGCCTTGGCCTGACACTTTTTAAAAAATGTCTGTCTGTCAATAGCTGGAAACAATATCTTGCTCTGATTTAAAGCAAAATAACACCATAGTATATTCATGATATTATTTGAAATTTTTTTTATATCTTGACATAAAAGAAAAAAAATATCTCAGCTCCAAAAAAAATCGCAGCCCCCTCCCACCATATCAAATAATATTTGAAAAATTAAATGGTCAGTACCTTATGGTAGATGAATTTGCTACGTGTATGTTAATTGTTGCTAAGTTGTCATGTAAAAACTGTAACTAAAGTGGGATGATTAAGCTTACACTATAGCTGACACCCTGTAAAAGACTTTGTGCTGACATTGGAGACCTTGTTGATAAAAATAGGAAATGTAGACACAGAAACCTACAATTTACTAGCTACACTATTGATATAATAGGCAAAGGACAATTTGAGTGTGATGCCAACACCCAGGCAAGATATTAATCAAAGATGGCCAGTAAACATAAAACACACTTTACTCAACAAACGAGAAAATATTTAGTTGACTAGAGAAATTACGTAAAGTTCAAACAACAAACAACTGCTCTCCTGAATATCTTAGGATGATTCGCAGTCTTACAAAGTCTTACGTATACGTAACACATTAACATACGCTAGTAAATAGCTAAAAAAAATTACATTTTTTAAAATCCAATTTTTTTCTAAAAAGTTGGATTTGGCCCGAATATATTTCACCACATTCTATTGGGCCACCACGTTGACATACGTGACACGTGTCAAATATGTGAGTAAAGGTTCATATATATATATATATATATATATATATATATATATATATATATATATATATATATATATATATATATATATATATATATATATATATATATATATATATATTTGTTATTCAAAATAAATTTGTGACAAATACAATTGTTTTAAAAAAAAAAAAAATTGAATTATTTTGTCATAAAAAATGAAAACACGCTGTTAATATCATTAAATTCGTAATAAGATTACTCGGCAATTTCCGTACATTCCTTACTGACGGAAACGACCGAAGTACAGATTCAGTGAAAAATTACCTTGGTATTTACAATCGGAAAATAATACCGCGGTATACCGGTAATACCGCGCACCTCTAACATATATATATATATATATATATATATATATATATATATATATATATATATATATATATATATATATATATATATATATATATCCTTTGTGTTTTTTTGTGGGTTATTTCTTGTTCGCTAATATATATATATATATATATATATATATATATATATATATATATATATATATATATATATATATAGAGAGAGAGAGAGAGAGAGAGAGAGAGAGAGAGAGAGAGAGAATTATAAATATACACCAAACAGAGTGGAAAGTGATATCCCTGGATTCTACAGGAGAATACCTGATAACATTAACATAATTTTTAAATAAAATTAAATAATATTATCATACAGGTTAGAGAATTTTAATTCGTACTCTACGGGGATTCGAACCCAGATCCGTGGGTTTAGGCACCCATCACCTTGTTTGTAAGCACCAACCCCCATACCATTTCGACGATTCTTTCATATATATATATATATATATATATATATATATATATATATATATATATATATATATATATATATATATATATATATATATATATATATATATATATATACACACACACACACACAATACACACACACGATAAAACGAAATATTACAAACCAATATAACCAATATCAAAGGAGGGTGTGTTGCATACCCAATTTACTGTCAATATCTGCCTTTCAACCGAAACGATTAAACTAAGTCTTGTTTAGGTATTCCACTACAGAATGTACCTACCATACAAGATTCACGTCCTTTCTGTTAAGGTCACGGTCATATATGGAAAGAATGTCACGTTTTATTTACATTGTGTCTGGAAGTACAAGATGCCAAAGACAATATCGCATTGAAATGTGTCACTCTTAGGTTTTCACAGACCAATATTCAAAAGTATCGCTTGTTTGTCCCAACAAGGAAAGAGACAGCATACAATGGAATATGCTGGTTTAGCAATTTCAATCTGTGATGCTCTATAAATTATGACCTGGTATCTCTCTCTCTCTCTCGACCGACCGACCGACCGACCAGCTAAATAAAATAAAAGGACTGTTTTAATTATTTATTGATTTATTTATTTCATTATTTTTTTTTCTTATTTTAAAGGTTAAATTAACTAACAAGTAACGAGAAGATTACACACATACACATCGGACTGGGTGATCCGAATTATATCTGATGAAAAGAGAACAGTCGTATCTGTTCTACTAGTACATATTACCTCAGGCTAAATATCTATATTTATGCGCATGCCTGCTACACCACTATGTGTTGCAACACTGATAACACATATACTGATAAGACATATACTGACAACACATATACTTATAACAGATATATAGAGGATATTGTCTTTTCCTACGTAAATACCGGATATATTTCATCGTGTGGTGCAAAAAAAAAAAAACGTGATATTTTAACAGTGGCGAAGCCTCGAGTTAAAATTATCGTTTTCGGTACCACAAGATTATATATATTCGGTATTTACCTAGGAAAAGAAAATTTTCTTTTTATTATATAACATACATGCTCCAGAATTGAAGCTTAGAATATTAAACACTCTTCAACACAACACCCTACTCCCCCCCCCCCCCCCCCCACTTATCAGTACTAACTTTCATGTCTGTGAAGGAGCTATGAAGGAGCTTAAAAACTATAAAGCTGAAGAAAAATAACAGTACTTTGATCTATGATGTTGACCTTGAAATTATAGCATTGAACCCAACACACATAACTGTACTAGTTTCATCCTTCTATCGCAAAATGTTTGTTCTTGTTTAGAAAGGGAAAACTTAAAATGCTTGCCTCTTGTCTCGACCTCGAAACTAAATCTGATGCGCAAAACACATATATATAAATTTATATACATAAATGTAAGTGTACCAAAACTGATTGAAAAAGAAAGTGTGACGGACAGACGCATTAACGGAAGGATGGGCGGATAGATGGGAACGTGAATGGTTGCACGTTTTAGCAAGGCGGAGTTGGGAGGGGGTCTTCTCTTGTACCACGGGTATCAAAGAGCGAAACCGATGAGCTGATAACCTAAAAGCAAGTAAAGCTGCATTTTTATTAGAGTAACTTAATGCCTACTGCGCAGAATCCGACAGGCTCATGGATACGTAATAGGCCTGATGCGCTCTCCTGCATGTCAAAAGAGGGAACGAATGGAAGTAGGAGCAGTGGTGCCTCCGTGGTCAGTGCGCCAGACTTGCGACTGGTATGGTGCTGGTTCGAATCATTCAAATGGATCAGCCTGGGTCGACTAATGTGGTGAGTCCTTGGTCAAGACACTTGACTCCAACTGCATCGGCACTATAAATAACCTACTTGTGTTGCTGCGCCGCAAAACACCAAACCAAAACCTACTGTGCAGACCTAGAGTTCTGGACATCAATGCGTGAACGATAAATAAATAGGATACTAGAAATGATAGATATATAGATTTTGGTTAGAAATTAACGACACTTATCTTCTCCCCTCCTCCTCCTGTTCATGAAAATTATTGAGTGAATGATATGCGCTGCAAAAAAAAATTACGACAAAAATGAAATTATAATCTTAAAAATTATCTGTAAAATCATATGATAGCGTATCATTCATTAAGCAATAACTCAGTTATCTAACATACCTGTACGTCTTTCCAGCTCATCTCGATTGTATCGATACAGACAGAACTGCTTACATGCAGGTCATGTGATTTAATTTCTATTTATAGCTTAATTAGCACACAAACCAGATTATGTTCTGTAACAGATCTGGGAATGCCGGCAATTTTAGCCGGCACGAGTAACTAGTTAATAGAAGCATTCCCATGTAGGTGCTCTTTCTTCTTCTTGTGTTAACAAGAGTATGCGTAAAATAGGTTTAAAATATGATGTTAGTGGTAAATGAAGAAATCAATGAACATGCACTACACATTCAAATATATAACATGAAAAAGTTCGCAATCACATTAAAGCATTGTGAGCAATACCTCTTTGATTTAAGCATACTTTATTTTCCAAAATTATAAGCAAACATTGTCAGGCTACACGTTCTCATAACTTGGATTAGGACCTTCCCCATTAATGGAAAATATAGATATGGATTTCTGCACAGTTACAATATGATTTCATGCAATTCATATAGCGTAAAACAGAAGTTACATGGAAAGACAGTATTATGGAGAGAGAGAGAGAGAGAGAGATGAACATGGAAGACGATAGATACATTAGTATTACATGGAATATTTGCTTTTATCGAGTGACTAACGGATTTGTTTTATCTAATGGGTGACAATTTTAGAGTTTTTTCATTCACGAGATAAAATATATCCACTATTCACTCAAAATATATATCTCTATATGCCTTCACCACAGCTACACACATGATTATCTCTATATGCCTTAACCACAACTACACACATGATTATTTCTATATGCCTTCACCACAGCTACACACATGATTATCTCTATATGCCTTCACCACAGCTACATACATGATTATCTCTATATGCCTTCACCACAACTACACACATGATTATTTCTATATGCCTTCACCACAACTACACACATGATTATCTCTATATGCCTTCAACACAACTACATACATGATTATCTCTATATGCCTTCACCACAACTAAATACATGATTATCTCTATATGCCTTCACCACAACTACATACATGATTATCTCTATATGCCTTCACCACAGCTACATACATGATTATCTCTATATGCCTTCACCACAGCTACATACATGATTATCTCTATATGCCTTCACCACAATTACATACATGATTATCTCTATATGCCTTCACCACAACTACATACATGATTATTGCTATATGCCTTCACCACAATTACATACATAAGTGTAAGATACTGTTGGTGTTTTTAACAGATAGCTGAAATACAAAAATCACTGAATTGTGAAAATTGGGTCATATTGAATTAGTTTTTGGATGAATTAATTACTTTTTTGAGATTCATATAAATACAAATTTTCAGGACTGTTGCTGAAATAGTGTCCTAGATATTAGGGATGCAATGAACAAATTGCTGAAGATACAAAAGTCACTCAACAGCTGAAAATACAAAAGTCATTCAAAATTGAAAATTGGATCATAACGACCCACTTTTTGTATGCTTTAGATACTTTTGTTGAAATGTATACCATATACCAATTTCTTGAGTGTAGGTGAAATACGGTGCAAAATATACAGGGCGTAATGAACATGTGGAAATACAAAAGTCACTCAAGTATACAAATTCGGTCACAGTAAACTATGTCTGGATATGGCAAAGTTATATGGTGTAAATGTAATATGTCTGGATATGGCAAAGTTATATGGTGTAGGTGTAATATGTCTGGATATGGCAAAGTTATATGGTGTAGGTGTAATAGGGTCCAAGATATTGAGAGTAGAATGAATGAACGAATGAAGAAGCAAATGAACAAATGCACACTCAGACAAACAGGTAAAACTCTATATTTACTCCTATGTTTACTTTACCTATGAATAAAAGTTCTGTGAAAAGGCAATACAGCATGGCCCATGATTTTCTGGGAAAAGGCAATACAGCATGGCCCATGATTTTCTGGGAAAAGGCAATACAGCATGGCCCATGATTTTCTGTGAAAAGGCAATACAGCATGGCCCATGATTTTCTGGGAAAAGGCAATACAGCATGGCCCATGATTTTCTGTGAAAAGGCAATACAGCATGGCCCATGATTTTCTGGGAAAAGGCAATACAGCATGGCCCATGATTTTCTGTGAAAAGGCAATACAGCATGGCCCATGATTTTCTAGGAAAAAGCAAATATCTCAGTTTTTCATAATGAAAAGGTATCTATTTGGAAGCAGATTATCCATTCACTTAAACATTCATAAAATTAACTATTTTCCCCTTTGCAAACATTTTAAGAAAATCATTTGGCTATTTGTGCCAAGTCAAAAGCAAAATGAGATCGATAAGACTTGGAAAATCAAAGCATGCTTGGTCCTATCAAGACATACAACAACAGTGCCATAATCAAGCTCTTTAAAAAGATTTAGATCTTTTTTGTTAGCAAATATGTTTGCCATGGGATTAGAAACCATCAATATTCATGTAAATGGGAAGAAAATAATTTTCATATAAAACAGAAATTTTTCCATGGGATTTTTTTTAAATATTGAAAGATCCATTAGGAAATGATCGCTCAAACTACAACCATTTTTTTTACAGATGTTTCTATATTTCTAGTTTTACACGCAACTAAGACAGAGTTCAGGGCTGTGGATGGGATTACTATTGTTGTAACATTCTCGTTTATCCAAAGCTGTGTAAATAGATGTTTATAAAAACATACCAAATATACTTGCATATAATTCAATACCAACTGCAAATTGCATAGACCCAGATCTGCCGTCGCATAATGCGACGGCAGATCTGGGTCTATGCAGTTTGTAAGGACTAATCAGTAGAACAAACAACATAGATCCTGATCTGCCAGCACATTATGCGACGGCAGATCAGGGTCTATGTTGTTTGCATTTGGACCCAGATTTTTATGCGAGTATATATGGTAATGCAGTTTCACCTATAAGTACACGTCAAATTATTAGTTCTCTTAAAATATTTAATATTCTGCATACACACAAGCATACATATATATATATATGTGTGTGTGTGTGTGTGTGTGTGTGTCTTTTTTTTACAATCTTGCTAGTGATTTTGCCTCCATTACTGGAAAGTTTGACTGTATTAGATTGCCAGTAATCTTCATCACATGGTACTGCTGTGTACATATGACCATTATAGATTCGTCAGTTGAAATTGCATTTGGTTGGCAACATATCATTAATGAATACCAATGAGGATGGATAATTACTGAATTATTAAGAAGAGAAATTGATTTGATAGAATCCTTAGGTATCATAACTTTTTAACTTTGTCAGATTGTTGCAAGTTAAACTACAATCTTATGCACTGGTAAAAGAAGATTTTAACTCTTATAGGTATGTTACCGATCCCCCCAACCCAATATTTCAGGTTAGGCTGTACAAGCATTAAATGTCTTGCTTGTATGATATACCTGACCATACCGGCTTACTTGCACCACTGATCTTATATAATGGGCGTTAATTGTATTGTTTTTATTTCAGTAGAAATGCCATTTTTCCGCAAAAAAGAAAGAAAGAAAGAAGGAAAGAATGAATGAAGGAAAATAAATGTCACGTTCTTTTCTCAATATTGATACCATAAACGTAAATATGGCACATCAACACTTGATAGGCTGTATCATAAAGTGTTTTATAGTGCCTTGCCATTGACCATATTGAGCTACAAATTAACTGCAGACATCTGATGGAAATGGAAGTAATGTGTCTGTATCATTTTATTTTCTTACTTCTTTTCTTTTTGGGAGCCACATAATCAGAGTTGTTAGAGTTTCAGACTCAATTTAGTTGCGAATTTTATACCTGCCAATGCCGGCCAGAGTTGACTGTCTCACTGTGTCCCTAGAAAAGGCACATAGCTCCAATTTCCTCAGCATGATATAACCAAATAAAGTGCTGAGAACGACTTTAAACACCAACCCACCAACTAACCAATCAGTGTTCTTTCTTTACAATGTTTTATTTTGTCATAAATGTTAATTCAAACAGACAAGTACTGGAGCAGTGAAGAATAAGAAATAATAATAAAAGTCATCAGTAAGTATTATAGATTTTATTGATGATAAAATTTCTTTTGAGGACAAATAATGCTTTTTCTGTAATATTTACATTACAAACAAAATACAACAAAATATATTTCCTTGAATAAGGAAAAAAATAATAATAATCAAATGTAAGTTTCCTTCAACACAGAGTAACACAATATTTACATACAAACACAAAAAATCAGACCTCATGATCTATAGCTAAATATCTACATTTCAAGGCACACAAGATGCTGCAAAAAACATACAAGTACTTGATGGGTTTATTTCTTTATCTGTTTGGTGTTTAATGGCACAGCAACACATGTAGGTTATTTAGTGTCGAGGCAATTGGTGTAAAGACTACTGCCATGCCCAAAGACGTACCTTGGCAGCAGTCCAGGGCTAATCAGATGGAAGAATTAAGACCTGGTTATTTTGTTTTATTAAGGCTTTTTTAAAGGTACAAATAAGATTTCCTTATGTAACTTATTTGCTAAAAAATGTAATTTAAAACCATTCTTGCATAAGTTTAAAATTTCAAACTAAAACATTCCAGCAAAACAGACCTAATTACTGAGTGATATCTGATTAGTAGGTACAATAAAAATCTAGAAATCTTCCAACTCACATATAAATTCCACAGAAACAATAAAAGCTGTTCAGATGTTTTTTTTCTTTCTTCTTTCTTTCTACAAGATTAATACTTAGGTTTCAGATTTTTCATTTCTGAAAAAGTGATTCCTTCTACAAGGATTGTTTGAAATTCAGTCTTTTCCTTTTGATGTAGGCTAAATATTATTGCTCATATATACACACACAACACACACACACACACACACACTTGCTTACATGTCCTAAAACTCTGGTTTCCTTGTTTCTTTTCTGCACTTGAGATCATTAGCAACATTTCTAAGTGAAGCAACTTAAGGTGCCTTTATATCCACTGACCATCTAATATAAACATTAAAAATAATGAAACATTCACAAGTAAGATATTAATTTGTGTTAACTGATTAAATGAAGATACACAGAAAAAAACACGAAAAAGAAACATATTATTGCACAAACATGTGACTTGAACTGCAACCTTTCACAGACCAATCAGAATTATTTAAAAGATTATCCTGTCCTTGATGAATGTGTTTATATATCAATTATACTCGCTTATAAGTTGACGAGTCCAACGACAAACTGCACAGACTCAGATCTACCATCACATAATGCGATGGCAGATCTGGGTTTATGCAGTTTGTTAGGACTAAACAGTTGAACAAACAAGATAGTCCCTGATCTTGCTGGTGCATTATGCCAGGGTCTATGTTGTTTGCAGTTGAACCCGACTTGTAAGTGAGTATATACAGTAGTTTTCACAGTCTCAAATCACTTAAAGACAATCTAAAATTACCATAATACCCCCCATTATAGTCACACTGAACAATGCATAGCATAGACTTAGATCTGCCATTTTATAAAGCACCAGCAGGTCTGGATTAATGCTATTTACCTGAAATTATCATCATATAGCACAGAGTTACACAAACATAATAAGCCCTGATCTGATGGCAGGTTTTGGTGTATGTTATTCACAATTACATGCGACTATACATGGTAAAGTACAAATTCTTCATATCTCTTTATGAATAATACAAAGGTAAGGTCTACCACTGTAAAGTCCAAATTCTGAATATCATAGGACTGGTTTATAACACAAGGAAGCACTTATCTCCATTAGAAAAGACAATTCAAAAAAGCAATATTTTTTAACATTTTCCTTCATATACATAGAAGGAGTTACAAAAACAGTCAAGGTCAAGATATAATAAGATGTGCCTTTTATGCAAAATTACAATACATTCTTGCAATATAATTAAATCTACAATAGCTAGCCTAACAGCTACCCTAATAGTAAACTTAACAAAAAGAAGGGATATCATGCAAATCTGTATATGAGAATAAAATGCAGGCATCCAGCTTGAATAAAGCAAGTGAAAGACAATTGCTAAAACATATACTTAAACTACAATATTATCTTGATGGATTTTATGATCAAAATATTTTATAATAATGTTATTTAAGTTTTGATAAACACCTGTACTCATTAATTAAAGCATTAATATACATTTATGTTAAAACATGGCCCATTTTCCAAGTCAAAGATAGTGTAAAGTCATTGACTGAATCTGAAAGACAGGCTAATGTAAATTGGGCTTTTTACCTGAAAAGTAAATGTTTTAAGACGGTTTTCAAAACAGGTTGACAATTAAAACATATCTGTGTGCTTATTTCTGATGAAGTCCCATGTCCAAAAAATATCAAATAAACAAGCATAGAAATAAAACCTGAAATCTACACTAATTTGTAGAATTAACATTCTGTCCATTTAAATTCTGTTTCAATGATTTCCTCAGCACTGAATGGCATTTTATTCACAAATTATAATGCATATTATTCAATACTAACATGCCAGTTTATTGTAAAGGCAGTTGAGTTTTGCTTTATATGCGGTTGTCAACTAAGCACAACTCACACACTATAACCAGTTTAAAGTAATTAACTTTTTTTTTTGAGGGGGTGGGAGTGGCTGTGGATACAATAATATTTTTAGGAGCAACACAAAGATATATTTTATGGATAAACAATAAATATTTCCATGCTTTCATTGTTATGAAAAAATACAGGTAATAATATTAAACTAGTAGTATTTACTATAATGGATAAAAGAATAAGATACATAATGATAATGCTAAAACATTCTATCTATAGTACTCCCTCATTATAATATTGTCCATGGGAGCCATAGAGTAACCTTATAGTGAGATCACCTTATAACAAAGTACATAATACAGTACTCCCTCACTATAATGATGTCTGTGGGAACCATGGAGTATACTACATTATAGTGAAACCACCTAATAATGAAGTTCATGATACAGTACTACCTCATTATAATGTTATACTTGGGAGCCAGAGTATACAACCTTATAGTGAGATCACCCTATAATGAAGTACATGATACAGTACTCCCTCATTATAATGTTATCAATGGGAGCCATAGAGTATGCAACCTTATAGTGAGATCACCCTATAATTAAGTCCATGATACAATACTCCCTCATTATAATACTATCCATTGGAGCCATCAAGTATACTGCATTATAGTCAGACAACCATATAATGAGGTACATGATACAGTACTCCCTTGTTATAATGTTGTCAATGGCAGACATGTATCATACTGCTTTAAAGTTAGATCGTCTTATAATGAAGTGTAATATACATATTTTTAGTAGTACATAATAACATGGGATCCATGACCATACCCCCCTTATAACAGGAAATGTGTTATAATGAAGAGCCTTATAGTTAGGAAGTGCTGTACTATTTAACAAAATTAATCACTACACTACAAAAAAATGTACATCAATTAGCTTTAAGTTACTATGCTAATCATAATGATTTCATACAAATATATTAAGCTGGGGTAGGGAGGGTTGGGGTGAAAATGTACAGAATTTAGAACTTCTTTATCTTGTACAAAGTAAGAAAAAGAACACAAGTAAAGAATTAAATGTTGTAATTGTTTCACATTCAGTTAATATGATATATGAGGAAACTTGAGCGAATAGTGCATTGTGCATTGTCACAAAGGACCCTGTTCTCTACAAATTTCTTGGTTCTTACAGCCTTAAACAGACAACAAAAAACAACAAAGCATAGATCGGCATTTAAAGGTCATAACTCTTACAAATCAGGATGTGAAAGACCAAAAATAAAACTCATTCAAGGTTTGGTCCATATAACGGCACATGACAACTATGGCTGAAATGCAATATTCCTTAGTAAAGACAGGCTGAAGAAAGCAAAGTTAGGAGGAAGGGAAATAAGGGGCCATAACTCTTCTAACTGATAATGATAAATGATAATGTGGAACACTTGAAATTAAACTTATTCCAGGTTTCATCAATATAAAGCTGGATGCTGAATTTGGCTGAAATGCAAAAGACATGTATCAAAGTTATGCTATGGAAAGTCAGGAGGACAGGCAATCAGGAGTTGTAACTTCTGCAAATGACATCAAGGAATACTAGAAATGAAACTCACTCAAGGTGTCTTCAATCTGACACCACACTCCAAATTTGGTTGAAACCCAAAATATTTTGGTGGATATCTCATGGAAAACAAACTCTGGAGGAGAAGCAATCAGGGGGCCATAACTCCTCTAAACAAGACTAAATCCATGAAAGGCACATGCAAGTCTACGAGACAGTGTTCATAGCAACTTGCATCAGAATATGCGGAATGGCTTTTGAGCTTTGCCAGCTACAAGCAACATCACATGTGAAGGTATGAAAAGTTAATTGTCAAGGACCATAACTCTAACCACAATGGGAGTTGATGAGACAAAAGCCATAAAAGCGCATCTTGGTCTTGATACAATGTACACACCAAACCACATAAGAATATGTCAAATATTTTCCTGAATTATGCTGGTTACAAGGATCTGCTGTAGTAGAGATGTAATATTGATTGAAAATGGTCAATAACTCCATCAAAATTGGACCTGAAAGATGAAACTTTTAAAAGACACACCTACCAAATGGCATAAATATTATGTGTCA
Source organism: Margaritifera margaritifera (assembly GCA_029931535.1). Classification (NCBI taxonomy): domain Eukaryota; kingdom Metazoa; phylum Mollusca; class Bivalvia; order Unionida; family Margaritiferidae; genus Margaritifera; species Margaritifera margaritifera. The sequence continues at coordinate 597,398 of JAQPZY010001402.1, read as the reverse complement.
GGGTTGATCCTGGTTACAAGCAAGATCCCATGCTAAGATGTGAAGTTAATTGTAAACGGTCAAAAATGACCAACAAAAATTGATCCAAATGGAGTTGATGTGACAAAACCCATAAAAGGAACGTCTAGGTCTATAAGACAATTAACACAGCAAATTGCATCAGAAAATGTTAAATACTTCCTGAACTATCCTGGTTACAAGGATCTACTGTTGTGTAGAGGTACTACTGATGCAAGAAGGGCAATAACTGTCACAATTGGACCTGAAAAGATGAAACCAGTAAAAAATCACATCTACATGAAATAGGCAATTCACCTACAAACTTGGCATCTAATCATGTGTAAGGTTACAGAGCTATGCTGGCTATAATCAACATCTCATATAAAGTTAATTATCAAGGGTCATAACTCTCTTCAAAATGAGCTGATGAGACAAATCCAAAAAAAGACACATCTAGGTGTATGAGACAATGTACACACCAAGTTGTACTAAGAGTACCGTATATATTCACATATACCAACTGCAAACTACATAAACCCAGATCTGCCATCGCATAATGCGCTGGCAGATCTGGGTCTATGCAGTTTGTAAGGACTAATCAGTAGAACAAACAACACAGACCTGATCTTCCAGCGCATTATGCGATGGCAAATCAGGGTCTATGTTGTTTGCATTTGGACTCAGCTTATACGCGAGTACATACGGTATGTTGAATGATTCCTGAGCAGTGCTGGTTACAAGGATCTGCTGTAGTGGCCAGGAAATACTAATGGAAAAAGGCAATAGTTCGAACAAAATTGGCCCTGACAAGGCTAAACCTTTAAAAGGCACATCTACATGTAATACATAATCCACCAACCAAATGGCATCCAGTTATGTGTTAGGGTTGCAGATCTATGCTGGATAAAAGAAATGTGAATGGATGGACAGACAGATGGACTGACAGAGAGACAGACAGATGGACTGACAGAGAGACTGATGGATGGAAAAGGTTATTACTACAGGGTTCCTGCATCTTGATGTGGGGCCCAAAATACATCAGTAATAACAATGAATGGACAAGTTGAAAATTACACATACATGTGTGGATACAATCATTTATGTTTAATATTTCAAAGTAAATCCATCCATCAATTAAAATTGATCACCCTTTAATAAAGATTAAATAAAACAAACAAGAGGCCCAAGTGGGTTTTATATCGTTCATCTGGCATTCATTGGTCTGACAGGCAAATGCAGTAACAACCCAAGCATTTCAGCTCGAAAGACACAAGTGTAAGGATAATTTCCAGCTATTTGGCAGAAATTAGTGGTGTTTGACATGTTATTTAACTGTGTTTCTACTTTGAGTAACTTCAGTTGTACTAGAAGGTGCATTGTCATTTTTTGCATGAATATGAAAGGTGTTCATGCTAGATACTCTACCACATTTGGTCTGATATGACAGTTTCAGTTTCAGAGAGAAAGTCATTCTACTATAGTCTATATATATATATATATATATATATATATATATATATATATATATATTAGTAACAATAGCCACACTTGATGGGAGGTAAGTATCATTTGTAGGTCTTCCACCGGCTGGTGTGAAATCCACACCACTGCTTGGGGAGCAAACCCAGAAACAACTTTGATAAAGCCTGTCCTAAGAAATTATCATACCAAGTTTGATCAAAATTGTCTGGAACATTCTGAAGAAGTTGAAAATAGGTTTTCCGTATGTTTGCTATTGATGTGACACTGTTGCCATGGGAGCCATGTTAGTAACATTTTCGATACAAAATGTCTTTAAAAACACTCCTACCAAGTTTAATCAAAACTAGCTTAGATGTTCTAATGAAGAAGTTGAAAATAGGTTTTCTGGGGTGGTAGGGGAACCACCCCAGATACAATTTTGATACAGCATGTCTTATCAAATATATTCCTACCAAGTTTGATTGAAACTGACTAAGTACTTCTGGAGAAGAAGTCAAAAACAGGCTTTCCACTTGGCTGATATGGAAGTCAAACCAATGCTACGGGAGCCGGCCTGGACACTCTTCTGATACAGCATTTACTAAGAAACATCTCTACCAAGTCTAATCAAAACTGATTCAGCCATTTTAAAGTCAAAAATAGTTGGTTTTCCAGCTGATTTCTAAAGAAGCCACACTGTTGCTAGGGGAGCAATCCAAATAACAAGTGTGACAGAACAAAGAACACGTGTTAAAAAACCTTCCAATTTTTATAAAAATTGGCTGAGCTGTTGTGGAGAAGTCAAAAATAGCTTTTCCATTTTGATTGCTATGGAAGCCAAATTGTTGATAGGGGAACCACCCCAACACAATTTTTGAACATTCCTGCTAAGCTTGACTGAAATCAGCTTAGTGGTTTTTGAGAAGTCAAAAATAGCAATATTGATGGATGACAAATGCTGGATGAAGCATACTGGATGCAGGACCATGCCATGAGCTCACTTGGTCTTAGAGCCAGATGAGTTAAAATTACTTTATGATCTTGACATCATATTTTCCATATAAATTGTGTTGGCCATTTTCTTTGTGGATTGCAATAGTCTGATAGTTTTTTTCATGGAATACAACTTGTCATTCTTTTTTTGGGCAAAACGCAACACAGTGTTTAAAAATAATAAAATACTGTATTGCAATTAAGATATTCAATATTGAAGTCCTTAAATACAGTCTCTATTTCATAAAAACATTAAATATCCACTGTGTGTTACCCAATAATAACACTGGGTACTTCTGATTTGAGACTTCATGAGGTAAGTTGTCGGGGTTAATATATTATCATAGACATAAGGTTGAAAATAAATGCATTATAAAATGATGTAAGTTGACCATTACAATAGATTAGCACAAGCTACAAAGGGATATAAAATCTGAGAATCTGTCGCAGGTAACATTATGACATTATGGTTAACCATATATACTCACTTATAAGTCAGATCCAACTGCAAACTGCATAGACCCAGATCTGCTGCCACAGAATGCACTGGCAAATCTGGGTCTGTGCAGTTTCTCTTGAGTAATCAGTAGAACAAAAAACAAAGACTCCAATCTACCAGGGCATTATGCGATGGCAGATCAGGGTCTATGCTGTTTGCAGTTGGACCCAGCTTGTAAGCTAATCAATACTTTAGTATATAAGACCAGATAACATTAATACATTTAGTAACACTGTACTTAAAAGTTACAAATAGATGAAGAAAGCAAGTTACAATTAGAAACTGAAAGATGTAATTTGCTATTATTTTAGTGAAACAAACATTTTAACTCTGCCCAAAATTTTATATATGCTCCTTGCATATGAGTATCTCTTTGTGAAACAAAAGTTTTAATGCTGATTTAATTTTTTTAAATGTATTCTTTGCAAAAGGATTAAATCTGTCCTGGTAACAAAGGCAACACACATTAAAAACTATTTCACATACAATCTGGACCATCATGAGGAATTGTGTCTTAAATTTTGTGCCATAAAGGTTGTAAGAATATATTGTCCAACTGACATAAAGGTTGTTTGTATGTTGTCCAACTGACATACAAACACTAAAGTTTACCGTTTATACTCGCTTATAAGTCAAGTCCAACTGCAAGCTGCAGATACCCAGATCTGCCATCAAATAAAACTCTGGCAGATCTGGGTCCATGCAGTTTATTAGGAGTAATCAGTAGAACAAACAATACAGACCTTGATCTGCTGTCACATAATGCGATAGCAGATCAGGGTCTATGTTGTTTGCAGTTGGACTTGACTTATAAGCGAGTATATATGATAGATTATTTTCTTTAAGCATAAAAGGCTTTTGTTTCTATTTCGTGTCAAATCAACATTATTATTTGGGTAAAGATTGTATGTGTACTGCAGCAGACATTTGCAAAAATGCTGTATTTGTCTCGTTCTTAAAGCAAACCCCCCCCCCCATCCCAAATAAAAATGGAGAGCCTGAAACCCTTGTACAAATAAAGTTGAGATACTACAAAATTTGCCATGTTTATCCTATATTCTAAATATACATGATGATGTGTTTCGTATACATCCATTATGTGTCAAGTGGTGAAAATACTAACTTTGATGTATAATTATTAAAAAATTATGAACTTACTCCCAAGTTATCAAATACAATAAAATAATTTTCTTATACAGTAATTGACCAAAAATGATTTCCCACCTTCATTAAGCCTACACGATTTCCCCATTTTCATAAATCCTGCAGATTTCCACAATTAAATGACATATTCTCAAATGTTTATCATTGGGTGCACTAAGGTTATGTTCAGAAACATTTGTTCCTACAAGGAAAATCACAGTATGGTAATTAAAACACCACTTATGGGACTCAATTCAAATGGTAGACAATAAAATCTTGAAAGAGGAGGCTGCAGTAGGACTCCATTACAAAATGTCCTTAATTTATGGTCTGTATACAAATGTATGCACCTTATATACATGTATATCTGTTTAAATATTTTAAAAATATATTCCATAGGAATATTAGCATTACTATTATATAATTTTTTTCATATCCAATTAGTTCATAATTTCTGCAGCACTTAAAAAAAATGTCCAATACTTTGAAAATTCATGGATTTTATAAAGTGTGAAATTATTCATGGCCAAGTACTGATCACTGAATCGTAGCTTTCTTTTATACAACATGAAGGAAATGTTCCAGATTCAACTTTGCATTAAAGGACAGTGGAACCTATCTAAAGAGGACATTTGGAACAAATATTGAACAGGGGTCCTTATATAAAGGTTGCATATGTATGTTCTCTAAAAGAAAATAGGTTTATAAATGTGATTTATGAGTTGCCCTTTATTTACATATGTCCACTAAGACACGTTACACAGCATATATATATATATATATATATATATATATATGTGTGTATGTATATATAACAATTATTTATTTAAATTGGCAAATTAGTTATTGATAATATTCATGCGGTAATGCATCAAAAACATGACCATTTACAATGACTGGAAGCCCTGAAATTTCAATAATCATACATATAAACTTACTGATATAGGGTACATGTTTGTTTATATTGGTAGCGGTCTCTCTCATTACAGAAAAATATGGCCCCACTTGATAAAGGGTCTCAACTTTGAGTATGTACTCAACTAAAAAATAATGAACATTCCATATGCACTTGGTTTTATTGCATAAAATACATGCTATAAATAGACTGTAGTGTTTAAAGGCTTTAAACTTGAGAAATCATTGAAAAATAAAATTGACACAATATAATTTCTTCAGGGGACAAAATTTGGAGTCAAGTATATAATCTTGTTGAGAAGTTTATACAAGTTGGGTATGGATACTTTATCTAATGATGCCCCTTTGTACTGCATAAGTTACCTCCCTGTAGTGGGTATTTACAATAAAGTATCTAGTTAAAAGAGCATTTTCTAAGTTTAAAATTGTTTTAAGAAAACAGCTGTCAACTGATTGATCAAAAATTGCACATATATATAAAATAAACAAAACTATGTAGTTTTTATGTCATAAATATTATCAGCTAAAACTGATACAAATTTAATAAATTTGCAATATATATTGTTTAGAAATGTACACCTACTATTGGGAGGTAATTCTTGACACAAAGGGAAACAACCTATAAAATACTAAAAGATTAAGTTCAATTATTGATGAAATGTTTTCATGTTTTAATCCAGTTAGTAACTCAAACACTGATAAATAATCTACATTTTGAGAAAAATCCATCAAGGGGAGATAAACAAATGAAAAAAATTCAACCAAAACCTTCACAAATTGTTCATGCTGTTACCTTAAAGTGAATGTTATGTCTCGTTTCCCACATATGTGGGCCAGACAAAAGTCTGATATTAATTAGGTTATGAGGCTTTAAAAAGGAAAGAAAAATTAACATATGCACATTTCTAATTATGTGTTGTAATATATATTTGTATATGAAAAATACTTTCTTAGAAATCTGAAACAGAACATATCACAAAATGAATCCATCTACAATAATGTATTTCTGAGGAACCCATTACACATGTACTAGTTGTCAATTACCAACTGAACTCTATTTACAAAATGTCAATTACCAACTAATCTACAATGTGTCAATTACTCATTGAGCTATATTTACAAAGTGGCAATAATGAATTAAGATCTACTAACAAGTTGTCAATTATCATTTGAGCTCTATTACTGTAAAAATTCTTTAAAATCCCATAGTTTCATTATCAAGTAATTAAATATATAGAAAAAAAGACATAATCACTGTACAGATGCTGATAAAAATACGTCTTTTTCACAGGATGCAAAAAATTATGGAAAAATACTGAATTAAAGATATATTGGTGTTTCTTTTGGGCACATTTCAATACTTTCATAGAGAGTTGTAATGCTAATTTAGACTGGTTTGATTTTACACATAGAGTTGTAATGCTAATTTAGACTGGTTTGATTTTAAACATTGAGAGTTGTAATGCTAATTCAGACTGGTTTGATTTTACACATTGAGAGTTGTAATGCTAATTTAGACTGGTTTGATTTTACACAAGGCAATAGTAAATATGGTAAAATTTTAGTGGAATTTAAATTTAGGGATTTTTTAAGCCTAATAAAAAATCTGCACAAATAATGACACAAAATATGTATAATTGCCACATGCAAACTTATGTGGAGTCTTCAAGAGAAATAAATGACACACATAAGTTTCTATCATACAGAAATTTAGATGTAGTTTTGGCTTCAGATTAAGCAAACAAACTGGCCCTAAAAGGGGGTTAAGGACTGGCAAGCCTATGTTTGTCCGTCTATTCCAGGCTTGGACCTATTTTTAGGGTCTGAAACAATCTTAGGCCCAAAATCCAGGGGCTACCAAAATAATGGGTCTGTGCTACCAGTGTTTTCCTTAGACCACTAGGAAGAGCAGGGATGCCTGTCAGTGCATTTTAAATGTGATCAAGTTTCTTCTAAGTGCAACCTCTCTACAAAAGAGAGCATTTTATGCAATCAACATGCATGAAGGATAATATTTGCAATGCAAGTGAAACAATTTAGGTTAATAATGCCATGTTTATGTCCCAATTATGTTGAATGTTACTGCATCCCATTTAATTATTTCTCTAGATATTTAATAAAGGGCAGCCCCAAAGGAGAACAGAGCATCACCTGGAAAAGAATGGTTCGGTGCTGTCCTAAAACAGTCTAAGAGACAACACTGGCTACCATATGTTGAATTCAGCTATTACACGAAATTGTGATTTTTTCTACATTTGTTTAAAAATGTCAGTACTATGATATTTCGCAAAGGTATATAATTAATACACTAGACCACTTGTATAAGGCCACTCCTTCTACAGTAAAAAGGTGGCTTAATAATAGGGATTGCTCCCCTAATGAGGTGGATATATAATATATAAGCTAAGAAAATCATATTTATATGCCTTCTCTGGTTATTGAAATTAAGCTGGACTACAAGGTTCTTTCCCAGGTAGCCCATTGTGGCTAGCATATTCAATTCGAAGTTTGTCAGACCCTGGCATTTCGGATGAGTATTTACAATGTATAATAAAATGTATTGGCCATGTTGAATAATAACACAGTCCAGTCTCTCCAATCTGACTTCTATTATTCAGGTCAAAGTTTCATAAATTGCCAATATTTCTCCCCATAATGAGATTGTACATTATCTACCTTGTGATAATTCTGACAAATTTTCATAGATTATATCAAGAATTAAATGTCTTCTAGACTTGAAACTGTATGAATGGGAATCTGTTATTTCTTATAAAAAGAGTTAAGGACATCCTCAAATCAGTGGAAATGCTGTACTTATACTCAGATCAAATCAAAGCATAATAATGGCATTTTAATCCATTATGACTTGAATGTTCAGTGGAGAATTAACTGTAGCAAATGAACAACAAGAAAGATATTTTTTAAAATATCTATTTGAAAAAGAAAATGTGATTTATTTAGTGAAACTGAGGCCCGATTATTGCATTAATAATATCACCGGAGTGGGAAATTATTTTTATGTATATCAAAAATTATACCTATATACAATAAATACAAAGTGTATTGACTATTTTCCAATCATATCTGTGTAATATCCACTGAAGTACACTCAAGTGCACAGTGAAGTCTTCAAGATATATGGGTGGGGTCAGTCCTTAGCTACACTGTGCTGTTAGGTAATTAGGGATTTAGTCACTGTGTGACAATCCACACACTGGCCTGGTAGAGTCCACTCCTGAAGTGAAGTTGAGTGAAAGTTGCACTTGGCGAGAGAAGTGCAGCTTGAGACATGAGATTTCATAGGCATGATTCACTCAACTACACTCAAATTTTACATCGGAGTAACAAGACAAGACTGTAAATTGTATTTATTACATAGATGATAAGTGGATGCAGACTGAATTATTTTCAAAAGAAAGCCAAATATCAGATAGCACATTAAACTTCTCTGCTTACCAAGTTAACTATTTGAAAAGTGAAGTAGTGATCAATATAGAGTCCAAATAGTACTTAATGACCAGAACTTTGTCAACAAATATATAAAAGAAACACCCAAGATTATGTCCGTCCTTAACAAATTGTTGGCTGCAGTCCCACCAATCAAAACTGAAGTGATTAGTGTTCAATTTTTACAATTATTCAACATCATACAGTGAGAAAAAAAATAGAATTAACCTTCTCACTTTCTTAACATTCATACTTTTGTGTTGGAAGATGGAAAACCAAGAATATTTAAAAGTATGCATAAACATTCAATTCCATAATGACACAAATTATACCTCAAAGTTTTCTATGCAAAATTGTTATGTATTACTCGTCTTCCAGCACAATATATAAACTAGATAAATTTCATTAACTGTTTCTCTCGTTTCAAATGACTACCATATATACTCGTGTATAATCCGACAGCAACTGCAAACTGCATAGACCCAGATCTGCCATCGCATAATGCACCAATCTAATCAGTAGAACAAAACAACATAGACCCTGATCTGCCGGCATATTATGCAATGGCAGATCAGGGTCTATGTTGTTTGCATTTGTACCCGCATTATATGCGAGTATATACAGTAATGGATCAAAGGAAATTTACAATAATATCATGTATTGTACAACATACTGGTCCTATCATCAAGTTATACACACAAAATATAAATACAGATGGCACCATCACTGTTGTTGATGAACAGAAGCAAGATATGGCCCAACTTAACCATGCCATCTGAAGAAACAAAACAATGGTGAGTGGTAAGCTTAGGAAAACAAGACCTGTGTGTTCAGATCTAGATTAGTCTGGTTCCCATCCTCTACAAAATGTATTGTACAGATTGGAACCAGACCACATCTAAGTATGCCTGAAATTTCCTGGAGTTGATTTTTAGTTGCTGTTGTTTTTGTTTTTGTTACAGCACAGCAACACCTTGAATGTTGTATAATGATGATGCAAGCAGAATAAGGACACACCATGGTAGACAATCCGAAATCTGATCCAATGTATGCAACTCTAAGCAGCACCATTCTGGTAATGAATTCAAGGTAACCATAGAGCCACCACATTGTACTCCATCCCTGGTAATGATTCCAATGTAATAAAAGTGCCACCACATTGTACTCCATCCCTGACTTGAAGCATGAGACTTATAATCACAAACTACTATAGATAGTACCTCAATAGTTATATCCGCTTATATCTCCTGTTTTTTAAGTCAAAATTTCTTTCATGAAAATGGAAAAGTTTCAAATACTTCTCTTAGATTAAATAGAAATTACAGTTTTACTTTTAGCAACAGTAAATTCCACAAAAAGTTAATTGCACTTTTCACAGGAAACGGGAAGCTTTTTCTTCTGAACTTCAAATTATAAGACATTAACATTCTTCCTTTATAATGATCGCAAGAAATGGCCTAAGCAATGGTGGACAAAGGGAGAGAACCCACTGTAAAAGGTTCTAATTGGAAACTATCAATACCTTCTTTGTAGCATATTAATTTGGGTATGCAATGTTTAACTAAAATAAAATCTCAGGGTAAAATCAGAAATCTGGTACAATCTACTTGTATCCAAATCTTCAAAGGGCTCTTCCATACACCTTACACTGATTTGTGGTGGAACTGCAAATTCTTATTACAAGACTGGTTCTCTTCTTTATTCACTGTTAACTGGTTATTTATTGGGCTGGAATAATATACAAACCAGACACACACTATGATTGTAATACAATCTCTCTGACTCAATGAGAAGTTACATCCCTGGTCAACAGTTAAGTAAATATATTCAGCAAATAATAGTATATGCATATTTCAAATTCCTAGCATGACCCATCATATGATTACTGACCATAAAATCAAATCATAAGTTTGTTCATTGCATTTTGATTAAAGTTATACATGGCTATTTACGAGGCATTTTTTACAACACAATCACCTTCTTTCAAGCGGTCACTTAAAAGCATCTGCAAGACCCTGACAAATGATGAACCAGTCTGCAACATTAAATACTGGTTTTTATCTGTATTCACTATGGACTGATTATTTAGATACTCTCTAAATGATAAACCAGTCAGCCACAATAAATACTTCCCATCTGTCCATGATTTATCATACTTATATTCTTCATATTTATCCCTAACTTTTAATTTTATCTTTATTAAAATGAGATTTTTGACAGATGGGTTGTTTGCAAATTGTGGCTTTTCCTATACAGTCACATTGGCCCCTTTTGCCCAAGCTGTTTGAGCTGGCTACTTTGAGTTAGTCTAATTGTCCTTTAGCACACAACTATTATACTTGTACCTGCCTTTCAGTTTTATCATTGGTCATTAATATATTTATATCACATATGCAGATATCTCAAAACAAATTAACTTCCTGATTATTGAGACACTGATATGCCTGCCAATACAACCAAGGCTTGGGTTGCAGTTTTATAAGGCTATCACCAAACAAATATATATTTAAAAAAACAGAACACTCCAAATCTCTACATTCAAACCGCTGATAATCAGTGTAAAATGGCCATTGCTCAGTCCAGTTTGCAATTCCAAAATCACCACTCCAAACTGAATGGTATCAGTCCAGTTTTCAAATGCATGTCATAATCATATTAAATTACTTATTCCGGAAATCTTGTACAGGCTTTCTTCCATTTGCATTGTGTGCACCACATGTCCCTATTCTCCATGCCATAAACTTTCCGACACTTGCGAACCTCACTGCGTGATTTTTTGTGGATTCCTGATGACTTGGGTGGGGAGGAGAGCATGTGATTTTTGGGAGACTGGGCTTGATGTTGCTGGAGTCTCTCTTGAGGTGATGGTCGTGGAGGCATTCGTATAGGAGGTGAAGTTGGCTGGATAATAATAATAATAATAATAATAACAACAACAATGATAGTAAAACTCAGTACAAACATGGATATATTAAATTTGCGGTTAGTATGACATAAATTTGTGTTCCTGTTAAAGCATTATTTGTACAAAATAATATACTGACATAACCAATCAATGAATATAAAGTAATTTTAACAAGTTCCAAGAGGTTTGTAATAAATGACTTCTACTGTAAAAATAATATGATGTAGATTATCATCATCTACATATCTATCTTTATCTATCTATGGTACACACAAAGTGGACTAATCATGTTATACCTGTGCTGGTGACAAGTGATGTTGAGTGAAGTTCAGTGACATACTGGTGCAATTCAGGTAAGTCTTGTACATGATTGCTACATTACACACAAAGTGGATTGACCATGCTGTACCTGTGTTGGAGAAGAACGATGTCTAAGACTTTGTCTAATTCTATGTTTACTAATTCTACCTTTAATTTGTGTTAGATTTGAACTTTGTCTAAATCTATGTTTAATTTGTGTTGGTTTTGAACTTTGTCCAATTCTATAATTCTATGTTTAATTTGTATCAGTTCTGAACTTAGTCTAATTCTATCTTTAATTTGTGTTAGTTTTGAATTTTGTCTAATTCTATGTTTACTTTGTGTTAGTTTTGAAACTTTGTCCAATTCTGTGTTTACTAATTCTACCTTTAATTTGTGTTAGTTTTGAACTTTGTCTAAATCTATGTTTTATTTGAGTTAGTTTTGAACTTTGTCCAATTCTGTTTAACTTGTGTTAGTTTTGAACTTTGTCTAATTTTATGTGTAATTTGTGTTAGTTTTGAACTTTGTCTAATTCTATGTTTAATTTGTGTTAGTTCTGAACTTTGTCTAATTCTACTTTTAATTTGTATTAGTTCTGAATTTTGTTCTGCTTGATGAATACTATTAATGTGTAAAGCTTGATAGTAGGTTGTGGTTCAAGATTGTGGTGAGTTTTACCTACATTCTGTTTTTTTTTTTTTTAAATATAAAACTTTGTTTTCATGCACTGATCAGATAGGGGCATAATAATTAGTGTAAGTCAGAAAATGTAAAAAAAGAAAAATACCCTGAAATTTTGCAAGACTATGTAAAAGTCTGCAAAAAAATCTATACGCATAAGTGCATCGTGTAATTTGATCAAAGTAAAACAAATGGACAGTCGTAACTCAATGTTACAAAGCAGACCATCATAAAATATTCCATTTATTTAAGATCACAATGTTAATAGACTGTTAATCCTTAAGCTAGCAATTTTAATCCAAGAGTTCATAATGGGTCAGCATAATAAACAGTTTCATTAAAGATATTCAATTAGTTTGAATTTGTCAAATGTGTGCAGAACATACAAGCGAGGACAAAAAATCTGCACATCTGATAACAAGTGCATGGCGGGAATAGTGTTTCCAGTAATCACAAGTTGAAATGCATCAGAAATCTTTAAATTAGGGTGACTAGTCAATCCCTGAGTTAACATTTTCTATATTTGCCCTAGGTCTTTTATGCAGGTCATTCCCACTGCAAAATACAAGCAATTAAGCTGCCTCATTTACAGTATAAACAGGCACAATCATACTACATGCAAATCTAACAGAGGGAGAACTTAAAGAAATCTACGAATAAAATGAATTTTCACCAGCATTTTGTCATGACAAATAAATCCTTTGAATGAGAAATCATGCTAATGGCCTTTATAAAAAAATGTCAAATAAGGGGATGGGGTGCATTTTAAGGGCAGGGGCACTTATGAATCTTAATAAGTTGAATGTAAACTTTGGCCCACAAGAATATGGAAACCTTGTTGGTATTTATCCAGACAGACAAACAAACAAACATAGGTTGTGATAATTTCTCAAATCTGCCTACACTTAATGTAAGAGCAAATATCAAGAGTCATATAACAAAGACAATACAGGAATCTCAATCATTTGGACAGTTCATCCCTTCACTCCATTTCACACTAGTATGATGTTGGTTTTACCCATCACCTTTCTAATCTTTTCACAAGTGTTTGGCGGGGGTGGGGATGGTGTATCCGATATAAGGAACAACTTGTGTCTTTAATTGGTGCTAATTTAATTTGACATCACAGACCTGAATTGGGGGTCTACTTGGCCCGTTAGTGGATTACCTTGTGTATTTGACTCCATTTTCAAAGGCCTCACAGCAAGTACACTGTAATAACCCAGCCTGTGGTAAATCTATCACAGGTTAATTTCCACACTACAAATGTGCACAGGTTTCACTTCACCTGTAACACCTGGATGCTATACTTTAAAGTGGGTTTAATCAGGTGACAACTAAACTGCACTAGTGAAAGATAGTCAATACTCTCTGTGCATACTGTATCTATCTATCTTTGAAAATCTGAGTCACAGCAGAATGAGTAATACATGTATTTCCCTATCTCCTAATACAGACAAGAATAACAGAATCCATCATAAGCATGCAGCGGTGTGGGAAATCCCAACAGAGTGTCAGAATTTTGGGCAGCAACAATTTCGGATCCCCGAAGGTGGGATTTTCCTATCCCAATGCACCACATATGATGGGTTATTTTTCTCTCATCCCCCTATAACACAGCATTGGACAAAAGATGATATATCATTAGTACAGATACAGCCATAGAAATACTGATAATTTTAGAAGATTTTATATCAGTGGTAGAACATTTTGTTCTTAATCCCTGGGTCCCAATATTTAAATGAAGTTAAACAAATCATGTAATACAGTATATATTAATATTTGCAGTACATTGGTTACAATGGTAAATATATTTGGCGGCTAGATCCCCCAGTTTTAGTTCTTATTTCTGTCACCATTTTGATCTGCATGGTTCAATATACCTGTCATGATTCAATTGTGACAGAGTCTGCCAGATTTTTATTTGGTAAAAATAGCTGGGTCCAAAGGTTAAAAACATCAGTCATTTTCAACCCCTAATCAATAGAAAGGTAGCAAAAAAGTTTCATTTTTGAACAAAGAATTTGTTGTAAAAAATGGTTAATGGTTATAGGCTGACAAACTTTGTCCTTTTCACACTAAAACTGCTAGAAACATTGCCGACATTCATGACATCATAAGCATAATGATGTTGTCTACAGTGTTAATGAGTACACTCATGTGGGATACTCCTATCCCACGTAACTTTCTCACATGGGTAAACTATATCACACATATATTTCTCACATGGATAAACTCTATCATACATATGTTGGAATGAGGCACAATAAAATCGTAGTTGTAACATGCCCCACAAGTTTACTTACACTGGAAGAGAATGCTGGTATGATATTGTTGTTGTTTTGCCATGAGAGGGAACGCTTCAGTTGGGGAATGTTGACTTGGGTAGGGCTGCCATATTGGATATGGAACAGTCCAGTCCCTGATGGCACAGATGATCCCAGCAGCTTGTTCTCCTAAACAAACAAAAGTACTGAAAATGGCACATTATCTACCCTCTCTGTACTTATTAGACTTCTGTGTAGGCACTTAAACACACTAAATTTAACTTGTAGAAACCATCATTTTTTTATTAGATTTACAATGACTGTGACCTCTGCCTTCTTCACCCCAGAATCTGTACATTTCTTTATTGCCCTAAATGCCAGCAATCCACAAAGTTTGATCAAGGAACTTACCCTAGAACAAAAGTTATTCTGAAAAATCCTTTTTTTTTGCCAGAATCAATATGACCTTTCCTTAAAATTAATAGGCCTCTTCCATACCTAAGTGCAAGCCCTCGACAAACTTGGGTCAAGGTATGTGGTCTGGACTAAAGTTAATATGCCAAAATAATTTTTCTTCTTTCAGTCAGAGTGATCTTAAACATTGACCTTTTGACCCCAAAATGGACAGGCTTCTTCCTTACCCCAAGTGCAAGCCATCCACAAAGATTGGTCTTGGTCTTTGATGTAGAACTTAACTTTAGTGTTTACAAAGTTTTGAGAATACAAGAGCAGGACACATTAAAAACTCTGCAACTCAAATTCTGATGTTATATATATATGCTTAGAAGTTCGGTGGGTGAAAAATACAATGTCTGATTTGTGATGAAAGATTCTAACTCTTTTAGTTAACTCAATTTCACAGGTAATGATGCATGTCACACATTCATATCACACATCACATGTTGCACATTCATATCAAACACATCACATGTCACACACATTACATGTCACACATGCCAAATGTCCCACATTCATATCAAACACATATGTCACACACATTACATGTCACACATGTCAAATGTCCCACACATCACATGTTGCACATTCATATCAAACACTTGTCACATGTCACACATGTCAAATGTCCCACATTAATGTCACACATATCACATGTTGCACATTCATATCAAACACATCATGTCACACACATTACATGTCACACATGTCAAATGTCCCACATTCATGTCACACACATCACAAGTTGCACATTCATATCAAACACTTGTCACATGTCACACATATTACATGTCACACATGTCAAATGTCCCACATTCATGTCACACACATCACATGTTGCACATTCATATCAAACACTTGTCACATGTCACACACATTACATGTCACACATGTCAAATGTCCTACATTCATGTCACACACATCACATGTTGCACATTCATATCAAACACTTGTCACGTCACACACATTACATGTCACACATGTCAAATGCCCCACATTCATGTCACACATATCACATGTTGCACATTCATATTAAACACTTGTCACATGTCACACATTCACAAATTTCCTAAACTATTGCAGTCTAGGTCATATAGCAGTCACATGAAAAGTATAAAAAGAAAATTTTACAACTGTTCCAAATTTGTAAAAAGGGGAGAGGGGAGAAGGTATACAATTATATTAAATATGGGATTCTGAGGTAATCCTGACAGTTCTAAATGTTTGTGTTGACCTGTCCAATTGGAAGTTGATGGTGGAGTCTTTGAAAAAGTGTCTCTGGGCTCACCCAGCCTCACATTAAATTCAGGGACATTTTGGGTCAAACGGACAAAGGTCATGGTGACTGTGACTGAATGATGTAAAATGGTTTCCACATAATAACAACAAGTTTACATCACAGACCTTGACCAAAATTTAAATATGGCTTGCATGTACATGTACTCGGAGTAAGGAAGAAGTACATGTATGACTGTTAGAATGTAATTACATGTACTTACATATCATAACAACAATGACAAACACTGACAATGAATGTAATTACATGTACTTACATATCATAACAACGATAACAAACACTGACAATTAGCTTTTACTTGATGACATTATATTCATTTAAAAAAATGAAAATTATCATCAAATAAAATGTAAATTAACTACCAAAAAATGATAATAAATTATATTAATATTAACAATGACATTATAATACTCCTGATTAACTAGCATCTACCTGACAATAAACTGCATATCTTTATTTACATTGCATAAAACATTACAACATGTATCTGTAATCCAAGTCTGGCAAAACTCCCAGTACATATAAAAAAAAATGTAATCAGGGTTTTTATTAAAATGTCAGAGGCAAACCGGTTCATAATCCTGCAACTATGAAACCTTGCTAAGTTGGTGTTTGAAACAAGTACATGTATCCATTATGTTAAAATTGCTAGTACAAAATACTCAATGTTGGTTTTTCACATTTTCTTTTCAGTTATTTATTTTCTTGTGAAGAACTACATAATACATTGTATTCAGATGTTCTTGACTACAAAAGTGAAAAATCTGTATTTTTATAACAACATAAAGAGATTCTTTAATGAAAATGTCACAAAATATAAAAACAAAACATGAGTGCCATCATACAGTTAAAATTCATTACTATATATGCTAAAGAAATGGTATCAAAGGAGAAACTATATAATTTTATTTCAAAACAGACCTGCTATAATTCTTTACGGCAATATTTTAAAAGTTTTATTGAACTCTGAAAACATGCGGACTATGGCAATTACTTAAATCAATTGTATTGTTATCTCTGACATTTTGATGAAAAAAAACCTCAATAAAATGCTGGAAAATAACTCATGGATCAAAATTATGGACTCTTTATAGAAAATGGTGATATCTACCTTCTTCTGATAATCGTGATCTGGTATGGTGGACCCAGTAACAGGCATGTAACTGTCTGCCGGAGGAGAGGGTATGTACATGTCGGAGATTCCCTGAGCCACAGCATCAACATTTACCTCAATCTCTGTGTAATAAAATTCCTCCTCACCATCAGATCCCGAGTCATTTTCCCTCAACCTATGATAGACAGGTAATGAAGAAGTAAAAAACTCAACAATTTACTAAAATCAAAGTATTGAGGCTTAATGTGATATTAATTTACATAAGATCATACGGAAGATATAACTCAAGAGATATTGCTATTCATGGTTGCTTTCACTATTGTACACATGCTCTCTTAAATAATCATTATATTTTTCTACATTTTCTTTTCTTTATATGTCACTAGAGAATTTATATTAACATTCGAAACATTACTTGAGAAATTATTGTAATTTCCTTTTAAAAGCATTTTCTACTATTATTTCAAATATTACCATCAACAGAACAATATCCAATGGAGATAATTACTATAAAGTATAATAATTACTAGAAAGTATAATCATTTTCCTAACTTTATGTTACCTCCCTTGACACACATGGACATGAATGGCCAATGGATATATACCTTGTTACAAATTTTAATAAGACCATAAAGTTTGTCACTATTTTTAGTAATTCAAACTATATTAGGTAACACAGAATGGACACTATGCCATAAGCATAGAGTGATCAAAATCCCTCCAAAGCCAAGAACTGTCACATATCATTTAGAGTCTGCAGTAGTCGTCTTAATGTAACCCAAATGTAATTAACTATATCTTTAACAAAATTAAAAAAGGAAAGCGAAAAGTATCATTCAGTTCAGTAATACAATAAAATCTGTTAATTCAACAATACAGCCATTCAAAGACTGGGAATGTCTTGAGTTGTATAAAAGAAATGTGCAATCTCTAACTTATTAAAAGCACAAAAAAATAGCTCACTGAAACCTACTTTAGCATCAATATCAGAAATGCCAACCCATGGGCATGCTTATCAGGAATTGTAGTGTCCATCTTTGGGAATCTAAGCAAACCATCAGAAAGTGACAACATATTCATTAAAAGCAACAAACTTCTGTACAATCATATAACAGATTCATAAAGGTCTATACCAACCTGTAAACATGCAGTCATTACCAATTAATATCCGATGAGAATAAATAGTGTATCCATTCCTCCAATTCTACGATCTTGAATTCCTTTAACATTATTGGCCAAAACAATGACCATAATATACATTCCTAATTCCTGTCATTAATTATATGAACCTTTATGTCTGATGCCACTTTACACTTATTTCCAGTCTACTCAACTGGTTTATGTTTTTTTTTTTAAATTAGAAACAGCCTATCATCACGTTGTTTAAGTACCTTTCTCCAAACCTGTGTCCACATAAAAAACTTCTGTTTAAAGTTTAATCCCATAAAATCATGATTTTTCAGAATTTTGACATCTCTGCAATATGAATCCAAAGATCATGTTTCATTAATAAGTGTGCAAATATATCTTACAAATGTAGGTAAATGAAAAACTCAAATATATCTTAGAAATGTAGGTACATGAAAAACTCAAATAAAATCATTGAAGTGTAAAAAGGTCTTTTGACCTACATTTGATAAAAATGATTAGTGTGACCTACATTTGATAAAAATGATTAGTCTGATCTACATTTGATAAAAATGATTAGTGCTACTCAGGAGCTTCACTACTCTTGATTAGCATAAACCAAGATATGAAGCTGAATGCAAAAAGTATAGTGTTCTCGATAGAGCATCATGAAAAGTATGCTGCTGTGACCTATTTTTGGCAGTAGCAAATAGAAGTCTCAAAATAAATGTATTCATAAAGTTTTATTATGTTACATGTATATACATCTTAAAACGGTGTTTAGAGGGGTATGCAGTTGTTGTTTGGTTGTGGTTGGTTGGTTCTTAACGGCACTTTTAACACGTCACTGGCTATATCATGCCGAGAAAAGGGAGCTAAATGCCTTTCCCAAGGACACTCTGAAGCAGCCTACCTGGGTTGGCCATGGTGGGTATCAAACCCATGACCCTTGGAATACAAGTCTGACACTCTACCAACTGAGCTACTGTGGTTCCCCATGAAGAATACAAAGCTAAACTTAAAAATTGAATGATGATGCTCTTGCCAACATGACCAACAAAGACAAGGATGATGCCAAAAAAGTATTATGCAGGTCAGGCAGTAAAGGGGCAAAAGAGTAACTATGACAAAATGAAGTCTTAAGTAACCTACCCAAGATGTTGAGTGCGAACATGTGCCTCAATGCTGGAGCATGTACTGCAGATTTTCCCACATTTTTTCCAGGTACACTGAAACATTGTCTTGATCTGCTTCTGTAATAATAATAATAATAATAATAATAATAATAATAATAATAATAGTAATAATAATTATAATAATAGTAACAATAATAATAATAATAATAGTAATAATGAGGAACAGATGGAGGAGAAGGAGGGTAAAGAGCATGAGTATAATAAATGTGACTGTTATGAAGAAATTTTAAGAAATTTAAGACAAAGAAACAAGATCTATACCTAAAAATATATTCATAAACAGTAAGGCCCATAACAGTTGGACTATTGGTAAAATTCAAATATTTCACTTCGGAGGGACAATATGTTACAAACTGACAGCAATTATAGTAAAGCTTTGAGTCTTTGGGTCCTAAAGATGATAAAAAGTGCTGTTGTCATTCCT
Organism: Margaritifera margaritifera; assembly: GCA_029931535.1. Taxonomy (NCBI): domain Eukaryota; kingdom Metazoa; phylum Mollusca; class Bivalvia; order Unionida; family Margaritiferidae; genus Margaritifera; species Margaritifera margaritifera. The sequence continues at coordinate 577,169 of JAQPZY010001402.1, read as the reverse complement.
GGATCTGCTATAAGGATGAAAAGTAGGTCACAATTAATTAGGTCAAAGTCTTATTCTTCATATTCAGAGTTGATGGTGTCAATGTACTTCAGGTTTAATGCATTCAAAACAAAGCTTTTAAGAACAAAATATCCTCTGGCTGCAATTCAGTAAATATCCAAATATTTCTGCTCATGTACACTTGCATATGAGTCAACTAACAATATCAAAATAATGACACAAAGCGTATCAATTTACATTCCAAGATTCCATTACCAAACTGAACATCCAATTAAATGCAAGAAAATCAATTGTTGATATCAGTCGAAAAATTCTTTAGTACTTTGAAAATGTTTTTTTAAATAATATTTAACTGGCTTAATTGGTTTGGTTAGGTTTTGTAAGTTGAACACCATTTTGTAGCACTTGATAGGCTATATATGGCAGCCAGTGTATTTGGTGGAGAAAGAACCGAGGAAGATCCCGGGAAGAACCACCTACCCATGGGAAGCTACTGGCAAGCTTTCTCACATACCCATGTTGGCTGAGCTGAAACTCGAACCCACGTGGACAGAGGTGAGATGTCAGTGATATATACAGGCATGTGCCTTAGACCATTTGGCCCCAACTGACTTAATATTAAATTTTTTTTCACTTTTGACCATCAAGAACTTTGCTAAATGTACTGGCAGATCAGAGTCTATGTTGTTTGTTCTTCTGATTACTCCTAACAAACTGAATAGACCCAGACATGGTGATTAAGTAGTCAACCATCTGGCCATGCCACCATTTTATTTCCATAATTATATTGTGGATTAACTGAAGGTGTTGTCAATATGTAGTGATAAAACAAATGATACGCTCATAACTCATGATCAAGCAATTCCCTAAACAATGCAAGCTACGAGCTTTTTAAAAGTAATGATGAAGAAAAAACAACCTTTAGACAGTTGGCAGAATTTATTAATGAATTACTTTGATAACTGTAAAATCAAAAACAATCAGCATTACATCAAGTCAGGGCTGAGCCAATTTTTTTTTCATCCACTAGTCCAGGACAAGTGGTTTCAGAAAATTCACTTGTCCCACCATACTTTACACTTGTCCCACCTTACTTTTCACTTGTCCCAAAATGGTAATCACTTGCCAAGATTTGATGAGATCTATGTACTTAATCCATAGAAAAAACAAATGAAAATAATATACAACATAATTATTTCTTAAAAGAATTTAATTTTACAAAAACATTGGTTGTTATACATTTGGCTTCTTCATGTTCATATATATATGTTTTAGCTGATGGATTTGAAAAAATGTCCATGTATATATCTGCTACCTGCACCAGCACTAAGCCAGCAGTTGATAGCTGTGTTAGGTTAAAGTGCTCAATATATTGTCCTGCACAAGCCGTGTGGGGTCCAGACATGTCATGAGACTTGATTGGTTCAATCCTGAATTTGTCAGTTCCACTGACAACTACACTGGGTGAATTTCCAACCTGTGCCAGTTTTGGATATTGTTTGCAATAACTGCAAGACATCTTTCCTTCGGAGTCAATACATTCAAGCCATGGATAACAATCAACCCAATGCGACTGAAAATTTCTCTGTCTCTTAGTAGTGTCATATTTGACATTTTTTGCCACCACAGATTCTTGCTTATGTCTCTTTGGAGAAATAGCTACTGCACACTCAGGAGCAGTCTTATGTTTATCCCTCCACTTTCACAAAAATATATCTTCTCTGAATCGCCCTTATTACCTTCATTGCGAAAATAATTTAGCAAACTCATTTTATCCACATTGTAACTATTAGCTTGCTTGACATCTACTTCTAAAGTGATCATAACATACATTTCTCTTTTAAATACAAACAGAGACAGCTCATTAATTAGCATAATTGTTTCGCTTCAAACGCAATATCGCACGTGGAAATTAATCATCTGTATAATCAATTAAAAATTAAAGAATCATTACTGTCATTTAATCAGTTCATAAAGCAAACCAACACTGATGTTGGTAAAGTACCTTTCATTAATTTAATTACACTGACTCGCTGGATTAAAATCATAGTGAGCCGCTCATGATAATCTGGCTTGAGTAAACTCAATGCAACAAAGCCGCTTAAAACACTACTAATTGATCATACTGGCTTTCTTTTGTTTGACGTGTTTTGATTTGCCGATAATGTGGTCGCTTAGCCCAATATGCAGTCAAGCGGTAACAGGATGTAAATGTATACACGAAGAGGGGTAGAATCAAGTATTCAGTACGCCCGGAGGGCATGATTGGCCAAATAAAGGTAGATATAGTGATTAAAGCACGAAAATAAGGATTAAAATCATAGTGAGTCGCTCGTGAGGATCTGGCTTGAGTAAACACAATGCAACAAAAAAGCCACTTAAAAGACTGCTAATTGATCATACTGGCTTTCTTTTGGTTGACGTGTTTTGATTTGCCGATAATTTGGTCACTTAGCCCAATATGCAGTCAAGCGGTAACAGAATGTGCGCATATGCGACAATTATCACTGACCACATTTATGTGTTATACAGGATGTAAATGTATACATGAAGAGGGGTAGAATCAAGTATTCAGTATGCCCAGAGGGCATGATTGGCCAAATAAAGGTAGATATAGTGATTAAAGCACAAAAAAAGGACTTGCCCGACTTTTTTAAAAAGCACTTGTCCCGGACTAGCGACTTGGAAAATTTTACTTGCCCGACTTCGAAAATGAATAGTCTGGGACGTCGGGCTATGGGATTTATTGAGCTCTGCAACATGTCATTGCAGACTTCTTTTAATTTACTGCTTGAAAGTGTACAAATGGAGACAAAGCAGTCATGCACATCAAAGTGGATTTACTGGCATATTTAAATATGTATGAGGGTTATTATCTCTGTTTTCCCTTTTCCAGTAAACTAAACTGGGTTTACATTTGTGATATGACATGCAAGTTCTTGTAGTCTCAGTTTTATTCAATGGCATATTTCCCCATGATAACCTCATTTTGAACACTGTTGGTTCAGTCTTCATATCTATCATGAGAGTACAAATAATGGCATTCTGCAATTCAATTCCTGAACCAGTCTAAGTGATTTGGGTCCATTACATATTTAGGGCAATCACTGTCATATCTGGAGTTTTAGTATCAAGGTTACTTCAACCATTTTTGAAGGAAAATACAGATTATCTTTCTGATTTTCAGAGGAAAGATAATTTTAATAGATGCAAGACTGGTGATACATTCAGTTGTCAAAGACAAGCTTTAGGTTACGAAACAATATCAATATTAGAACTGGGTCACATTTGTGGACAAGTTTCTAGCAAGACTTATCACAAGTGTACACAATGAACAGACTCACAGCTTTACAAACAAAAATAGAAACAAACACCAGAAATGCAACAATAATTCTTTATTTGTAAAAAAAACCCACTTAAATATTACCATGCAAGTGTTCTTTATTAGCAAGCAAGGATATAATGCAATGTGGTTTATCTACCTTGACCACTTACCACTAGGATTTTAATTCTCTGGGAAAAATATTCAAGAAAATTGATCATTTTCATTAATACATGTACAGATTATCTGGACACAGAGAAAAGTAAATATTTGTAATGTTTGAATATTTCCTTAAATGATGGCATATCTTCATTTTCATCCTTTTTCAACATGTTTTGAGCATAATTAGATTTAAACATTCACAATTAGGAATTAAGAGTGCAAGGTGGGGCAAAAAAAGTTACTTCCAATAAGTTTTGCATTGAGAGTTTTTTTGTTGTTGTTGAACTTTTTTACAAATGTCTATGTGATTATTTACCTACAACTTGGCAGTCCACATAAAGAGGGAAAACTAGTAAGAAGAACATTACAACCTTCCAGTAATGAAGCCTTCAATGTTAATTACTCTGACAGGAACAATGGACCAAGTTTGCTTCGCTGTCCAGAATGTCAATGAGCAGATGAGATGTTTCCAGTTCATGAACATCATAACTGTTAATTTAACAATAACCTATAACGCTCCATGACAGCTCCCCTCTTCTTCACCTCTTCTCCCCTCTACATATGGACTGCTAAGCTATAGGTAAATAATCACATAGACACTTGTTGAAATTGGTCGAATAAATAAAAAAAGAAACAAAAAAACTCTAGACACAAATTTTTACAAAATCTCCAATCATCTGATCATCTAAATCCCTGTATCTGCAAACCCTGCCATATTTACTTCATCAAATCTTTCCCAATATTTTTAAAATTCCACCTTTTTTTTCCCAAATGGAGGGGGAGAATCCCCCACCCCTACATTTTCAGTTTTAGAAAAGACACTCGTTGTTTCTTCAGCTTTGACAGGGATATGCTTTCCCTTGAAGGACTTGTAATATGGTAGTATGACAGGGATATGCTTTCCCTTGAAGGACTTGTAATATGATAGTATGACGGGGATATGCTTTCCCTTGAAGGACTTGTAATATGGTAGTATGACAGGGATATGCTTTCCTTGAAGGACTTGTAAAATGGTAGTATGGCAGGGATATGCTTTCCCTTGAAGGACTTGTAATATGGTAGTATGACGGGGATATGCTTTCCCTTGAAGGACTTGTAATATGGTAGTATGACAGGGATATGCTTTCCCTTGAAGGACTTGTAATATGGCAGTATGGTCTTATCAGAGGGTTACAGTTTCCAGTCATACTGACAGGGATATGCTTTTTTTTTAAGGACTTGTAATATGGCAGTATGGTCTTATCAGAGGGTGTTAGTTTCCAGCCATACTGACTAAATATTTATTTAGGTTAATTTCATGCCCTGCATCTTATCTTACGAATAACTGCTAGAAGATTTTGAGATCAGATTAAATTGCAAGCTTTAGATCCAATAGTACTAGCTGAGTATGTGTATGGTACATGCACTGCTAAGCAAATCGTTTGACATTTTTCAAGTTTTTAATAAAAACCTGCATTTCTTCTGCAGATATACTGAAACAAACTATTCAGAAGCCTTGCTTTTGTTCTGAGGTCTTGCATTCAATAGAAACAGTGCATCTGTTTGCTATATCATTAGTCCAAAAAACACAAGATGTCAATTAAGTCAACAAATTTGAAATACATGTCCGTTAAAACTTCACCACCTCATGTAATTCTGGCTTGGGAAGGTCCCTGCAGTCAGGAGAACAGAAACCTCATCCTCAAACTTGGTATTAAATCAAAGTAAAATGCCTGGAAACTTGCAGTTAAACATGGACGTTAATACCTAAAGGATGGAGAGTGCACACTTTCATGTCTCATATGAAACAGAATGCTCAATGAAGAGTAGAATCTGACAATATCTGGTATTGTCAGTTTTGATTGTACCAGTAAGTAATGTGACAAGTTTGCTGACATGTTTCAGCTTGAGTTAGTAGACTTTCTCACATTCAACTCAAAAGAGCTTGACTTATCACTACATGGAGAAACCTCAAATGAAAACTTAAACAAGGTTTACAAATGACCTTGACCTTGCCGTAGGTATGAAGAGAGGGAGGGTGTGGATGCATGAAGATAAACAAAGCAATATACATTTAAAATATTACACTAACCCCTCCAACGATTGGAACATATAACTACATGTATAAGTATAGACTCTAACAGCAGACTTAAAAAAAAAAGATTTTCAAATGATCTTCACCTTATTTCAAGGACAGAGGCTGGGTTGTATAGAGATGAAAGTCTCAGGATTGTTGACTTACTGATTCTATAGTCTGAATTTGATAACAGTCCATCCAAAGGGGAATTTATGACCAAATAATTAAAAAAAGATTAATTGAAACCTTGTGTAAGATTTCAAATGACTTTCAACCATGATCTCAGTAACAGAGGAATGGGGTACATGGATATGGAAGAGCTCACATCTGTATCTCTTCCATGAACAGATGTCATGGTCCATGGAAAAAGTCTGGAAACTCTGGAAAATGCATGGAAATTAAGCATGAAAACCCTGGAGCATGTCCTTGATACCAGCATGGAAATCCTGACATTATTCATAGACAGCACAGTCTTTGTCCATGGAATGCATATGAACAGCATCGAAAATGGGTGAAAAGTATAGACTTGATTTATTTTTATTGAAGTTTTGGCTTAATCAGGAAAGAGCCTGGAAAACAGAGATGCCATATAAACACCGACTAAATTAAAAATGGATGCCTATGACTATACTGAAGGTATAAAAACAAGAGCAAAAGTCGTGTGACCTCTCTTTCTCTCTCATCCAATCAATTCAAATGTAACAGTGGAGGGAAAGTGACACATTTTGTTTCCCACTTGTACATTGTTGTACTGAAACAGTTATGACACAAAATGTTCTATAAATTTTTTTTATTAAAAAAGCATGTCAAAAAACACTAGATTCAAAGGATACTACACAGTTACAGCTGGGTCAAAAATACTGGTGAGTTTTAACCTTATTTTATTTTACCTTAATGGAAATGTGTGATGCTAAGACTGCAGCCTTTGCAAGTAACTGTGCCATTATTAACATAACTAACTTTCACAAAATCAAATTTTAGTATAAGATTGCATCATTTAAACATGTAAAGTTTAGTTCACTGCCTGTAAACAGTTAACAAAATTGGTAACAACAATATACATGAACATGCACATGGTACATCAGGATGTAAGCCAGAGTGCACATGTCCAGGCAGTACATCTGGTGTAAGCCAGTGTGCACATGTCCAGGCAGTACATCTGGTGTAAGCCAGTGTGCACATGTCCAGGCAGTACATCTGGTGTAAGCCAGTGTGCACATGTCCAGGCAGTACATCTGGTGTAAGCCAGTGTGCACATGTCCAGGCAGTACATCTGGTGTAAGCCAGTGTGCACATGTCCAGGCAGTACATCTGGTGTAAGCCAGTGTGCACATGTCCAGGCAGTACATCTGGTGTAAGCCAGTGTGCACATGTCCAGGCAGTACATCTGGTGTAAGCCAGTGTGCACATGTCCAGGCAGTACATCTGGTGTAAGCCAGTGTGCACATGTCCAGGCAGTACATCTGGTGTAAGCCAGTGTGCACATGTCCAGGCAGTACATCTGGTGTAAGCCAGTGTGCACATGTCCAGGCAGTACATCTGGTGTAAGCCAGTGTGCACATGTCCAGGCAGTACATCTGGTGTAAGCCAGTGTGCACATGTTCAGGCAGTACATCTGGTGTAAGCCAGTGTGCACATGTCCAGGCAGTACATCTGGTGTAAGCCAGTGTGCACATGTCCAGGCAGTACATCTGGTTGCATTCTTGATTTTTTTCATCCATGTTGTACATCTATGTAGCAGTATGTAACAATATTACAATGATCCATTAAGAATGTATTACCTAAACTGGTCGATATATTCAACAAAAACATGTCTTACAAACTAAATCCTTTCATATTACACTGTATGAGGTAAAAGGCATACAGCAAATGAAACAATCACAAGTTGAGCAAGGTATGGCATGCACATTTTCAATGGCTTACAATTATAAATACATGTAGATGTCAGCTGTAAACTGAACATGCAGATTGTGGATACAGTTGAGTTTCAAATCTGCTTGATTAAATGGTATTCTTTGGTTATTGTATATTGTGTACACATTTTGGTTATTGTATATTGTGTACATGTTTTGGTTATTGTATACTGTCTACACATTTAGGTTGTATATTGTGTACACATTTCAGTTATTGTATATTGTGTACACATTTAGGTTACTGTATATTGTGTACATGTTTAGGTTATTGTATACTGTGTACACATTATGGTTATTGTTTATTGTGTACATGTTTAGGTTATTGTATATTGTGCACACATTTAGGTTACTGTATAAATGTATTGTGTACATGTTTAGGTTATTGTATATTGTCTACACATTTTGGTTATTGTATATTGTGTCAATGTTTAGGTTACTGTATATTGTGTACATGTTTATGAAACTGTATATTGTGTACACATTGTGGTTATTGTATATTGTGTACACATTTAGGTTATTGTATGTTGTGTACACATTATGGTTATTGTATATTGTGTACACATTTAGGTTACTGTATATTGTGTACATGTTTAGGTTATTGTATATTGTGTACACATTATGGTTCTTGTATATTGTTTACATGTTTAGGTTACTGTATATTGTGTACATGTTTAGGTTATTATATACTGTGTACACATTTTGGTTATTGTATATTGTGTACATGTTTATGTTACTATATATGGTGTACATGTTTAGGTTATTTTATATTGTGTACACATTTTGGTTATTGTATATTGTGTACACATTTTGGTTCTTGTATACTGTGCACACGTTTAGAAATTTTAGTAAATGTTGCTGCTTTACATTTTAGTTACCTAAGATTTTCTTAAAAAGCAGAAAAATATATGCAAGTAACGAATCATTTGATTGCAATCCAATCTTAAATTAACGTATCTCTGTCAATTCTAGTAGGTGATTAAAGACTCAACAAACAAAAAAACAAGACATCATCTCAAACAAAATCATATCAAGTCTAAAAAATTCAGAATGAACTGTAAATGTGAGGCAACTGTAAATGTGAGGCATTGATTACCAAATCTTGTCTATGTACCGAAATAGTTTCAACCAGAGTTTGGAAATATAAGCGAACCTGATAACCCCTAAAAACATTTACCTGTATACCTCTTTCTACATGTATATCATGGTTATTTTCCAGCCTATTCTAGTCTTGTCTTGCATGGAAAATGTACAACATGTCCATGAAAAATGTCCAGCCTTCTTCCATGTACTGGATGTACAAATGTACTTCCTATTCCATGGACAACACATACATTTTCCATCCTCTTGTTTCCATGGATTTTCCATGGCAAGAGGCTGGAAAGTTGTCCAAATACTCCAACCCTTGTCCATGGACATTATTTCCATGGAAAAAACCTGGAATCTCCATGGAAAGTATGGAAATTGTACAACCAGGTAAGATACTGCTTCTACAGTTCAAGTACATGTTGTATGCTAGGGGGATGACCATTTAATGGGATAGGGTGAGTGGGTTTGGCCCAAAAAAATGTTGGTCCCCAAATAACTTGAAAAAATTACTCTGCTCTGATTTCTAGAATTTTTTTTTATCTCAATATAAAAGAAAACAAATATCCCAGCTGTATAGAAAATCACCCCCCCCCAAACTGGCCAAAAAATTAAATCATCTGTCCCCACTCAATCTAAAGGTTTGGTACATATGATTGTACAGAAAATTTTACTCAAATGCTTAAACATTGCCTCTACAGCTGTTGGAATGAGTAATGCCTATGCCTCACCTTTGCTAGAAAACAAAATCACAAGGACTAATACAGTGGTGTACTAAAGGTAAATGGTGCCCGGGGCGACGATGATGGCCCAAAGGGCCAGAATACGAGGTCCAAATTTTTATCAGCTGTTTTGGCACCCAAAGACCTCTGGCACCTGTGGCAACTGCCCCTTCCACCACCACCCCTCTTAGTATGATACAGGACTATAATGCCTATTACATGCTATACCAATTTCAAAAAGATTTTGATACAGCTGTGTAGATAAGAAAAAGATAAAGTGAAGATTGTGTTACATGTAATTTTTCTATTAATTTTGCCTTTCAGAAATAGCAAATGCACTTAAGGGCATAAATATGGTACAATACTGGATGGATAAACTGACAACAACAATAAACTGGTATTCCAATAGAGCCTATCCAGAGGGAGGAATTGTTTTTAGTAACACTAACCCCCCTGGACCTATTTAGAGGCCTTTTCTCTGATTGTGCCGCTAGACTAAAGATCCTGAAAAAGTGATATAAATGCAAAGCTTAAACCGCAGTGATAGGACAAAGGCCACATTATATGCCCCTATACCACATTTGTGAAGGGGCTTGTAAAAAAAAACCCCAGAATTTCCAGGAATTCAAGACAAGTCCATTTATACTTTTTAACTGCTGAGTGTTGAAACCATCTCTGATATTCTTGAGCAGTAAGATTTTCAAATAAGCAACTGTAGCAGCCATATTGGATGCAAGATCGGCACCATTTTCATTCAGGTCCAACCAGATGACATAAAAAGTCCTTTAGTGAAAACCCCCATGTTGATATATGACCATCCATGCAGGAGGAGTTGTGATAACAAGATTTTCAAGCTGCCCTCTGTGACAGCCATATTGGATGTCTGAGTGAAACCATTATCATTTAGGACCAACTAGACATCATAAGAAGTTTTTTAGTGAAAACACCATGCTGATATGACCATCTTTTCATGAGAAGTAGTAATAACAAGATGTTCAAGATGGCTGCTGTGGTGGCTATATTGGATGTCTAAGCAGCACCATTTTCATTTAGGACCAACTAGACCTTGGGATGAATGTGTGTGTAAAGTTTCATGCCCATCCTCTAAGTACTTTAGGAGGAGTATAACAATAACAAACTTGTGCTAACAGATGCACGGACAGACATTGGATTATGGATAACAGAAAACAGACCAGACAATAAGATCTTCTGGTCTATGAACAGTAAAGTTCAAAATAGACAATATAATCAGGGATTTACAAATCCACTTGCCTGACTCCTGGGACAAGCTCAAACTCAGCTTGGGCAAGCTCAAGTTTCCAAGGTATTTGCCCACAGGCAAGTAAAAAAAATTGGGAGAGAAAGGAAGAAAGGGGTCATGTTCAGTTCATAATGCTTTATGTTCTGCAAGTTTTATTCCTGCAATCTCATCACAGTACACATATCAGCACCTTATTTAGTGTTTATATATACATATTCTTCTATTACATAACTGGCCACAGTTTCTTTCATCTATTGTATGTCAATTCCATCTCGTAGTCAATGTCAAGGTCAGTACAGATATGTAAATATTTACTATTTAAAGCAAGTTTTGACAAATAACAAATAAATATTTATATTTTAACTTATCAGTTACATTTTTGTACGTATTTGGAAAATTCGTTGACTTTCAGGTCCTAACCTAAGTGTCAGCATTTTGTGAGCTTACCAACTCTAAACGCTCGGCTTGTCAAAGATTATTTTGATGCACATCACCAATTTTAAGGTGAGTAAGTGTTAATTGTTAATAATATAACTTGTGAGATTTCTTTGACAGGTGTGTTTGGAAATAAAAGGTACTCATCTCTAATGATTAACCACCAGGAGGACTTCATTCAAAGTGTGATGGATGTACCGAAAATGTAACACCCACAAGCAGTGTTTGTAATCTGTTGTTTGCGTGATAATTACAGGAGACCAATACATACTTAATGCTTAGCAAACAATTCATTGGATAAAAATAAGTGTTCTCAATCTCAAAAGTCAGCTTGTCAAATATTTTGATGTCATCGATTTCAAGGTGACTAGATGATGGATACATTAAGTGTTCAGAAATCTTTCTGTTGTGAATATTAATAAATCATTACAAACAGTCTAGCTGTCATTACTGTTGATGTAGTTGATGAGATGAGTCTGCTATCTTATCTAGGCACAAAAAAGGCAACTTCATGAAATTTCTAGCTCAAATAATCCTGTTTTAAATAAAAATAACCAGTATGATGCTCCTAAACTTGCAAGAAAGTTCCAATCATCGTGGATTAATGAGTATCACTGGCTATAATATTTTTATTGGTTGTTTCATTTTTCAGTCCAATGTCTTTTACCTAAACATCGCTCCCTCTTACTAAAAATCTAACTATTTCTATACCCTTTTCTACCTATTCATGTACCTGTCTCAATACATGTATATGTCTGTTTTGCTCTTCTAACTACATGTATATCTGCATTCTAACACTTTCTCATCTACATATCTAGCTACATGTATTATTTACATATATATTTTTGATAACTAATTAATGGCATATGGTTTTAAGATGCCAACAAAGATGAAAAGAAAACAAAGTTAAAATAAATATAGTGCAATTTCCCTCAAATATCCCATATTTTACATTATTGTATTTTTTTTTACTCATGTTTGGATATTATGTTTGTGGCAAGCTCAAATTTCCCAAGGGCAAGTTCAATTTTCCAGTCAGTTTCCCTAGGCAAGTTGACTTTTATAAAATTTTAAAATCCCTGTTATAATATATTTTGCCATACTTGAGACAGTTATACAAATACTTTTCCCTCATTGTGTATAAAATTGTATATCCATGTAATTAATGATTACAAAAGTAAAATACATAATTTTTTTATTTATTCATGTTTTTATCAGACCGAAAATGGCTTCTAAAACACTACAAAGTGACTAGTACAGTCTCATCAGAGATCTACACTGCTGACCAAAATCATGTATTGCTGTATTTGATAAATGACATCATATAAACAGGATTGATAAGTACTGTACACTATAATAACTCTTTTGCAATATAATTTAATGTCTAATATATATTACCTGTAATTCTGCCATAATATTAAGCCTAATGGCCATAATTGATAATTAGCCAATACCTTACTACCCCTCCACCAAGGTCTTTACTCATACATGAATGCCTTTATCAACATGAGTGCATTTTGGAGTAGCCAATAATAATTACAGACTAGTTATTGGAGGACTGATGCTGAGGCAATGGAAGTCAAGATTCTTGCAAAGAGATATGATGTGACAGCTAACCCAAGCTGGTCTGGACAGGATTCAAACACATTACCCACTTGTTGTAAGTCTAAGATAACAAGTGAGCCATCATGTGGTGGAAGGAAATACTACTGCAATATGCTACTAACAAAGTTTCATCAGTGCATTATGGGTAAAAACAAAATTCAATTAGTCTTGATGAAACAGGGTAAAAGATACAGATAATGAAATCAGTCTGAATTAAATCAAGATCTACTTATATGCTTATCAATAAATAGATCTGACAGGCATCAATATATGTTCATGTTCTGGTGACCTTTGGAATTCAACTTATCAGATAAAGTGTTGCATTTCATGTTAGGGAAAGTTATTGTCAGCAACCATATGTTTCAAACGACATTCCCTTTCAGCAGTATGAAATCTCTATTTTGATTTGTGAATCGAAAGGTTAACAGAACACAAACTCATACTGATGCATATCAGATCAACTTTCTCATAAGTAGATCTTGATTTTAATCAAAACTGAGTGAGAAACAATCATATGGCTTGAGAAAACAAATGTCACTCATGCATGATAATTAGATAAAAGTGACCTAGTTCTGATATGGTTGAGTTAAACTCTTTCAAATGCATCCGCATACAAATTTACACAAGTCCAAGGCATTGTGGGTGTGACAAATGGTAAGCTGAAAGAAGTCCTACAGAATACCACCCCACCCCACCCCCGTCTCTTGCCATTAAGTCAGGCAAAAATCATTTATTTGCCTCCCTCGATAACTGCTATCAAAAGCTGTCAACTTTGATCCTTTCACTCAAGATATTTGCCCCTTTGATAGAAGTAATTGTTTGTAAGTTTAATAGCCTAGTTCATCCCAGAAAGACTCTAAAATGATGTTCTAGGATTAACTATAAAAACATCATTTAAATACTGTATTAGTACCAAAGTGATATTCATTTTTTTTTAAAATTTCTCCTGTAACCTTGCTGGTCGTAGGGGCGTGACTGATGACTTTGCGACAATCTCTCTCCGTTTTGCCCTGTTCTCCACTGCTCTTTGGGACTTTGCAAAGTCCATGCCTGTCCACTCTTTGATATTGTCTTCCCATCTCTTCTTCTGTCTGCCTCGTTTTCTCTTTCCTCTCACTGTGCCCTGTAGGATTGTTTTTGACAGGCCAGTTGAGCATGAGACGTGACCATACCATCTTAGTTTGCATTTCTTTACGGTGGTGAGCAGATCTTCATAAGGTCCAATTGCACCTTGGATTTTAGTGCGCACCTCCACATTAGAGACGTGGTCGAAGTATGATATACTTAGTGATATACTTATTATAAAGGAAACAAAAAGAAATATTAATGATTCTGATGTTGACAATAGATGCACTTGTACACTGTATTTGTGTACTGATGAATGAAGATAATGGCATAAGGACTTCAGTCTATAATATATTTATCTCAGATCTTCCAACATGTGTGATAGGACTGAATTTTGAGAGACAATAAAATGACCAAATCAGACATCGGGAGTTCCTGATAAAAAACACTAGATATAATCAGATATGAAAATAAATGCTTTTGCCGAGAACTTGAAGAAGGGTATTGACCGCATGTTATACCAAGGATGTACATTGCAACAGGTGTGGAATAGCCTTAGGGCTTCAGTAAATGGTACAGTGTAACCTCTGCCAGGGAATAGACCTATCTGACATGTCAATCATCTTTACTTGTCACCTACTTATTTATCACCTACTTATTGAATTAACCAATAGAGGGGCTATCAGCATATGGCCCTGGCCTAACCAATAGAGGGGCTATCAGCATATGGCCCTGGCCTAACCAATAGAGGGGGCTATCAGCATATGACCCTGGCCTAACCAATGGAGGGGCTATCAGCATATGGCTCTGGTTTGACCAATGGAGGGGCTATCGGCAAATGACCCTGACTTAACCAATGGAGGGGCTATAAGCATATGGTCCTGGCATAACCAATGGAGGGGCTATCAGCAAATGGCTCTGGTTTGACCATTGGAGAAGCTATCAGCATATGGCCCTGGCTTGACCAATGTAGGTGCTATCAGCAAATGGCTCTGGTGTGATCAATGGAGGAGCTATTAGCATATGGCCCTGGTGTTTGTATTTGGTATCATGTTACATATTGTGGGTCAAAATGTCAGAATGAACCCACAACCTGGACTAAACTACATGAAATATACAGAGTCACTTTGAGTCAAAATATTTCAGAAACTACTGCTTTGATGTTTGCTCAAATTTTGAAATTGACCTTTCTTTTCGTTGTAAATGTTCATATACTTCAATGCATTTGGAACAATTTTCTTATGTAAATGAGCACAGGGGTCAGGACTCAGAGCAAATTTCAGAAAGGTCCACTCCAAACATGTTTGGGAGTAAACCATTTAATTATGTGGGTAACAAGGAATCACCAACAAACAGACGATTCAATTTCTAAAATACAGAAGAAAGAATGAATCAAATAAGGTCTTTACAGATGGAAAAGGATATTGATATTTATGGCTCTATATTAATGCACAGAGCAAAAACAGGGAGTAACAAATATCATTGCAACAGCAGACCCCTCCACCCCTACAACTTAAATGGTTCTGTTTCAGTGTGCAACCACAGTACAGCTGTACATGTAGCCTAGGATGGCTTTTTTTGGTGGCTGTATGGGTTTAATGCCATTTGTCAGCACATGACAGGCTATACATGGTGGCCAGTATATTTGGTGCAGGAAGAACCCGGTAAAACCCCAGAAAGAACTACTAATCCATGGCAAGCTTCTAAAGAGCATTCTCACATACCCATGTTGGCCAAGCTGGGACTCGAACCCATGCTGACAGAAGTAAGATGTCAGTAATCTGTAAAGACGAGCACCTTAGGCAACTTGGCCACCCTGGGCTCCGCCTAGGATGGCATCAAAATGACAATTGGCTCATGTATGTCTGAAGCAGACAACATAATTTCTGGCCATGTATTAGGGGGAAAAAAATGGATTATGCTGGATTTTAAGCATATTAGTAATTATATAGTTATATAAGGATTTAAAATATACATAAGATATAAAATTTGGATATATACTTGAATTAAATTTCAGAGGTAAAGTGGGTGGGTATGTGGCATGTTGTGATGCTATGTGGCACTGACCAATACTGACTCTGACAAATTTCTAACAGCTCACAAATTTTCTGGACTTCTAACATATGTCTCTGTGTGTGTGGGGGGGTCTGGGTGGGTCCGGGGGGGGGGTATTGGCACATCAGCACAATCATGACCATCATATAGTGTTCATTAAAAATTAGTAAGTAAAAATGGTTTAGGTAAATATTGATAAAATCTTTAGGAAGATAAAAACTTCTGAATAAAAGGTAAGCATGTACACCTGTTAGATTAAGATAACAGGTAAAGATGTACAAACATTTTTGCAATGTAAATAAAACAAAAGATAAAAAATAGAAAATGTAAAATCCCCTAACACTCTGGAGATAAAATCCTGACTGTGATACATGAGATGGAGAAGTATGGAGCTGTGACCTTGATCTTGAAAATAAAACCTCAGAAGTGCAAATACAACACATCTTCTAGTGACAATATATAAGTATATCAAGCTTCATCCATTTATCTCAAACAGCTGTGAAAGTGCAAGGGCAAAGGAGACTGAAAAAAGTAAATAACTGACCTTTGACCTTGGAATTAAAATATAGGAACCACAATGTGGTACACACAATACACCTTTTAGCGATGATATATAGGCATACTATGTTTCATCCCTTCATATCAAATAGCTTTAAAGTTGCAGAGCAGAAGGGAAAGTGTCATGGAAAATGAAATAGTGTGCGGTGACTTTGACCTTGAAGATAGAACCCCAGTCGGATAACAGACACACCTTCTAGTGATGATAAATAAGTATACCAAGTTTCATCCCTTAATCTCAAATGGCTACACTGTTACAGAGTAGACAGGGAAAGTACGATTGAAAAATGGGAAATGTATTGAGCTGTGACCTTGACCTTGAATATAGGACCCCCAATGTGGTAAGCAACACACTTTTTAGTGATGTACAAGTATAAACAAAAAATACTGAGCCATAACCTTGGTCTTTCAGATAAGACCCCCATGTCATACAGGACACAACTTATCATTCCTCACTTTAAAATGGCTTTAATGTTATACAGTGGAAGGGAAAAAGTGACAGAAATGTAAAAGATTGAGCCATGTCCTTGAACTTGAAGATAAAACCCCCACTGTGGTATGTGATGGTGTATAAATATACCACGTTTCATCTCTTAATATCAAATGGCTTTAAAGTTATATAGCAAAAGGGAAAGTGTGCTGGAAAACATAAAATACTGAGCTGTGACCTTGACCTTGAAGACAGGACCCCTAATGTGGTACATGTCACACATTCTAGTCATGATACCAAGTTTCTTCCTTCAATCTTGAATCAGCTTTTAAGTTCTAGAGTGGAAGCGAAAGTGTGACAGATGGGTGGATGGATGGATTGATAGATGGATGGATGACATGATACTATATCCCTGCTCTTTTTTGAAAAGATGGGGAACAATAACTTTAATATTTTTTCATTTTTCTTTTATGCTCACAAAGTATTGTTTATTTATTGGTGAACTGTAAAGCCTCTGAATATATTTTAATAATTTCACTGTATTAGGGCAGGGAAAAATCCTAAATTTGTGCACTTGTCATGAATCAAATTTTCATAAACTTTACCAAAATTCTGGATTTCATCTTATTCTATAGAAAATAGGGCAAGTAAAGTTTCCCAGCAAATTTTCAAGTTATCTTGGGCTGCCAGAGAGAATATTTCTGTACCGCTGTGAATCCAAATTAAGAAAACAGATTACTATAATTAATTTAACAATAGGCTGCCCCCGCCCCCCCCCATGGTATCGGGGATGTAGAACAGCCCTATTCCCATTGTGTCCTCCTGCATATCACGAGAGCTGACTAACTGTTGCAACCTTTTTGCCTTTGTGCATCCCATGACAATGTTCCAGCTGAGAAGAACTTGGACATTTTAAAAGAGTGTGGTTTATATAAAATATTGGACTTTGTATTTTAAGGATTTTACTACTTTTTTCCTTCATCTTTGTTTTACATTTACATGTATATGGATACCTAAACTTAATTGCAGGGCTCTAAATTCCTTAAGCCCCAGGTCCATACCCCAAAATTTTGACCTTGAGACACAGCTATATGCCCCACCTAAAAGTCCACTGAACTCCCAACCACAGTATAAAAGTCCACTGGACTCAGTCCCAACCACAGTACGAAAGTCCACTGGACTCAGTCCCAACCACAGTATAAAAGCCATGCTGAACTATCCAGATACAGATGTAAACATAAGAGAAAAGAAACAGCTTATATGATCTAATATACAAATATATCCAACACCTATACATGTACAGTATATAATAATATATACATGTACAGTATAACATATACTGTAGTACATAATAGTATATACTGTAGTATATAATAATATATACTGTAGTACATAATAATATATACAGTAGTACATACAGCGAAACCCCGCTATAACGCGAATTCGGATATAACACGATCGTGGCATCGCTCCCAAAATTTCATATATTAATTCGCACATGAAATTTTTTTTCTTTCAAAGTACGAGAAATTGTGTATAAAATGTGTATATTACAGAATCATTTTGGAGAAGAGATCGCGTATGAATTCGAGTATAATATGTTGGTGGCGTGGTTTCTGAAATTTTATATACATGTACATGTATTTTTCTCGTACACGGAAAAAAAAAAAAATTTTAAGTATGAGAAATAATGTATAACAAGTTTATTATCATTTTGGGGAAGAGATCACATATGAATTCGATCGTGGCGTGGCTTCTGTAATGTAACAATTTCACCAATTTCTTGAAGTGTTACCGGTATGCCAAAATAAACATTATCGGAAATGTTACTTATTACTGATCCATGAGTAAAGCCAGTAAGTCTTCTTTGTGTTTGTCTTCAATTCATTCTGTATACAATCATTGCTCAAACAATAGCCGACATGTTTTTCTTCTTTAACTGCATACACAACCGAGCATCAGACAATGTGGTGGTTGATAAAAGATTCTAACGATTTAATAAACATCAAAAACATAAGCCGCCAACACGTGCTCTGGACTTCAATTCATCCTGTATACAATCATTGCGCAAACAATAGCCGACTTATGTTTCTTCTTTAATTGCATACACAAGCAAGCACCAGACAATGCGGTTGTTGATCAAAGATTGTCATATGTGGGTGCTTATGTCGAGACTGAGCTTGGGCGGCAAGATCACAGGGAGTTCAAATAACCACTCTCTGTTACTTGGCACTGAACAAGTATCAAACTTGTGGCTCAATCAAAGGATTGTCATGTGGGAAAACAAAGACGGATCGATATCAGATAGTAAACGGTGTTGATACCCTATTCATGCTATACATTAGACGTGTATACGTTGTTCTCTGAATAAAGTAAAATATAGTAAAACCCCGCAATAACGCGACCCCTGCTTTTTCCGCAATCGAATTTTATGGACCCCAAATATCGCGTTATAGCGGGGTTTCACTGTATTAATATATACTGTAGTACAAGCTTTCTGTGAAGTAGTCATATATTGCTATGCAGAGTCCACATCCAGCCTAAATTGACTTACAATAGTCCAGGACCTTGGGCCCTGACATCACACTATAATAATATATTAGCCAATACTGTGCTGATGTGCCATTAGACTAAAATTACATATGCATACTTTACAAATGCCTGACAAAAAACATTTGCAACAACAATTAAGTAAATGTTGATTGTAGTGCTTCACCTGTAAAACTTCAGTACCTGACACATTTTGTAATGTAAAGTTAACTTTTTACAGTGTTTTTGTTCTCTCTAAACTATTCTAACATGAATAGATTTCAAGGTATACTCAGTAAATCTGAATTTCAATATTTCAAATTTATGTTCATGTCCCATAACAAAACATTACAAACAACGACATAAATATTTGTATGGGCCAATTCATGACCCTATATTTGTATACCTGGTAGCAAATGTGGTCATGTGATACATTGTATGTGATGACAATGTACTGTACTAAGCTGGCCTAGTTTTCTACCTATCATGTATCACAGCTATGACATACTACATAAAAATAAGTTCATAAAATGAGTAATGTTTTTTAATAGGTCAATATCAGATGTCAGGTTTGCACAACTGACTGCAATGAATAACTGAATCACAAACACAGAGATAATCACAGAGTGATCTAAAAATAGAACTACTGGAAAAATCAAGTGATCAGCTGATAGAAACTGGGTTAGTCCTAAGAGCAAATCTCTTTGTTTACCTCAGTCCAATCTTGTGATATCTGGAATTGGCTCATGTGCAAATGCCACTGACTGAATTCCAAATCATTACCATGACTACAATTATTCAATGAACAAACAGACTGATATAAGACAATAAGAAAAATTCTGAGATTTTCCTTTGTTCTGGACTATAATTGAACTTATACATGTATGTATCTGAGACTGAGCCCTGAAAATAACAAGTTCTAATGGACAGAAATAACTTGTGGTGGTGTAAGTTTACCATATTTCTGTTGAACCTGTTTTAGTTCTCATGTCCAATTTAACACTATGGCTACTGCAAATTAGAATATGAATTGTACTGTAAAGATTATTACAACTTAAATGCATCAGGACTGACAATTCCCTAGCCTAACTGGCCATTGGACAACTAAATGTCATTGCTGAGCAAGTGAAATGCAAGCAGGCCATTTTTAACTGAGAAAAAAAAGAACAAAAGTTTGAATTTCAAAACCATTTTCCTCGCATGATTGTTGCTGTGCTAGTAGGTCAAAATTGGAAATGTCCCCGCCCCATCCTCAAAAGTTCAAACTCCTGAACCATACTGTATACGTACAAAGAGTTCATAAGATTTAACATAAAAAAAAGTAAAGGAAATTTCCTGACAGGTGTTGCAAGGGTTTATCATTCCCTTTTTTTTCTTTACTCTGACAAATAATACAATTTCTAATTTTCCCCCTAAATATTGGTGACAAGTTATTACTCACTATAACAAATCAAACATTTACCATAAACAGATATTCTCCTTCACTGAAATTGTTCATTTTAACAGGAACTAAAAGTGTGCATTCTTTAAGGAAATTACAAATGGGTAATGGGCATTGCAATATCAGCTCTTTCAGGTCTGAAGTAATGAATACTAATATTACATGTATTTTCACACGTTAGAAGATACATGTATTTCTGATGGCAGCCCATAGATTTTAGTCATGATTAACAAGTGCCATTGCATACTGGGTGTAATCTATTATTAACATAAACTTAATTATCATGGACATATCCATTACTGTCAACCTTATTCTAAGTATTCATAGCGTCAAATTACTACTCTTGTCAATTTTATCATAAAAATCAGGAAAACATCCTGATTTTTGTTGCCATATTATCATAACAAATGGAGTATGGTTATCATTGCTGCCATCATCACCACCACCATCATCATCATCAAGATTACCGTATATACTCGTGTATAATCCGAGTCCAAATGCAAACAACATAGACCCTGATCTGCTGTCGCATAATGCGCCAACAGATCAGGGTCTCTGCAGTTTGCAGTTGGTATTGACTTATACATGAGTATATACAGTAATTATAAGTAGTTATAGCTGCTCTGTGTATATGTACTAACTTGATACAGAGATCAGTATATAAGTGTGCTAACTATCCCTATGACTGTGTTTAAAAGTTCAAACTTTAATTATTTATTTTCACTAAAACCATACTACTTACAAGGCTTTTCTTAAATAGATATAACATTATTTTTGGTAACAAGTGCCACTTATACAAAAAAGCTGTGTTTAATTTTTCACAGATATTTCAATTGTCAGCCCTGTTTGGGGTTAGGGGTACAGATATTCCAGGGGTTGAAAAATCTCTAAAAATACACTTGCCCAGTCAGGCAAGTACTAAAACTTTGTACTGCCCAGACTAAATAAACTCTTGCTCAGGCAGGTAATATAGAAATATAAAAGTGATGATGTTAATAAATAAACTCAATCATATTAAAGATTGTTTTCCAGATCTCATTTCTAATACCATATTTAAGTCCAGCTCTACCCATTATATTGTTAAAGATTGTTTTCCAGATCTCATTTCTAATACCAAATTTAAGTACAGCTCTACCCATTATATTGTTAAAGATTGTTTTCCAGATCTCATTTCTAATACCAAATTTAAGTACAGCTCTACCCATTATATTGTTAAAGATTGTTTTCCAGATCTCATTTCTACTACCAAATTTAAGTCCAGCTCTACCCATTATATTGTTAAAGGTTGTTTTCCAGATCTCATTTCTAATACCATATTTAAGTCCAGCTCTACCCATTATATTGTTAAAGATTGTTTTCCAGATCTCATTTCTAATACCAAATTTAAGTCCAGCTCTACCCATTATATTGTTAAAGATTGTTTTCCAGATCTAATTTCTAATACCATATTTAAGTCCAGCTCTAGCCATTATATTGTTAAAGATTGTTTTCCAGATCTCATTTCAAATACCAAATTTAAGTCCAGCTCTACCCATTATACTGCGGTGCTTGGGGTTCATTAATACCAATCACATTATGTGCTGAACTGCGATATATTGAGAATGACAGAAAATTTGACAAATGAGTGTATGTTGGTTGTGGTGTGGTGGTGGTGGGAGGGGGGGGGGGAATAAACAAACCACCAGTGAAATATATAATAATAATGTTAGTTTTGTAAATTGAAAAGTTTCTTCACTTCACTGTATTTGTGCATTTAATTTTGTAAAATAAGGTTTTAATAAGGAAATAAAGATGTAATACAAAGCTTCATGTTGTTTTCTTTCAGCTATTATTGTCATATATTTGATAGGTCAGACCATAAGAGTAAGATTAAAAGACTTAACACCCGCCTTTAATAAATATACTTGTCAATCGTCATTTCTAATCTACATCTGCACTGTCATCAAGTTTAAAATTATTTAAATTAATTAAAAATCTCAGTCACATGTAGAAAAAAAATGTATGACTAAATTCTGGTCGCCATTAAGGTCAACACATTCTGATGTTAAGAACATGTTTCTTATTTAAATTAAGAGCTAAAAATCTCATATTTACCACTTCTAATCACATATTTACCACCTCTAATCTCACATTTACCACTTCTAAACACATATTTACCACTTTTAATCACATATTTAGCACTTCTAATCACATATTTACCACATCTAAACACATACTTACCACCTCTAATCTCATATTTACAACTTTAAATCACATATTTACCACATCTAAAGACATATTTACCACTTCTAATCACATATTTACCACTTCTAAACACATTTTGTAATAAAATAAATCAACAGTAGTTATCTAAAATGCGCTATAAGTAATGTCAGGTCATTTTTTGTCAATTAAATATCTCATCTTTAGTTGAAAACACGTTTACATGATGATTAGCAGCTGAATGACATCACACAAAGTGCAGCACACTGTTTGCATTTCTAAAGCACAACATAACAGAAAAAACAAACTTATATGCAATGTATGTAATCCATTTGAAAACCAATGATGACAAAAACAAGCCTACCAGTACTTGTTCACAAAAGGTACTAATCAGAATAGAACAAGCACTGTTCACTCAGCGTGATATTTTTTCCGTCTTCTATACCGGCTAACATGTACAGGTCAATCTTATTAAAATCAAGATCTACTGTAGGACATTGCAGAGATCTGATGGACACCAGTACAAGGTCATGCTCTACTGACCTTTTGATTCACCAATCAGATTACAGCTTTCACATTTATGAAAGTGGAAAATGTCATTTTGGCACATGACGTTTCTAACAATAACCCTCCCTAACAAGAAATGCAATGCTTTATCTGAGAGGTTACTAAAAAAAAGTAGACTGGGAATTCCAAAAGGTCACTAGAACATAAACCTTTATCGGTACCTGTAAGATCTGTTTATTTTAAGCAGATCTATCTCAGTTTTAATCTGATTGATTTAAAGGTGTAACACACACAGAATAACATCCCTACTTCAAATTTTCTTGATTGATTTACAGGTGTAACACACACCGAATAACATCCCAACTTCAAATATTCTGTAATTTCATGTTGTTTGAGACCTGACCCTTATTGTTATTTTCCATTGTCTATGATGTTGCTCATCTGCATAATATTTAAAGACTCAATCTCTTAGCTTTCTAGCCACATTAATTGTTTTAATAAACCTTATTAGTACGTATTTTATGCAAACGAGTATCTATCAGTTACCATCGCTTTCTCTCAGGTGATTCGATATTGCACTCTGGGCTGTTTTGGAGCACGTCAGTCACAAGTTTTGCACAACAAATACAAAAGGTGAGCTTATCATTGTCATTGTGTACTGAAACTTGGTAAGTAACAGATCACATAAAGGATTCGTGGCGGCATGTCTTACCTGTACCTGTATGATTGCCAAGGTGTTGATGATCTGCTGAATTGTCCTTAGTGCTGAATGCAATTTCAGCAGTCCTATGTACAATACTTGACAAGGACCAATTACAAAGGTAGCTCATTACAAATTTTAGTGTGTTATATAGCCTGTTAGGAACTCAATATCTGACATGGGCTGAATACAACAGTGGTTAATCAGTCAAAGGCTGATTGTAAAAATACATTACGATGATGACCAAATCAAATACAATGGTTCTGAAATGAACATTTCAATTGATGGATGTTCAAAATTAAAATTAAAAAATAAACACATTATGACAATGTCCAAATAAATTACAATGGTTCTGAAATAACATTTCAGCTGATGGATTTTCAAAGTTAAGATAAAAAAAATATAAATGTTTTTATAGTTTTGGTCATGGGGTCCAAAGTGTTAAATCACCAGAATGAATTATCTTTTTTCACTGCGCTCAAAAGACATTAATAACATTATGATCAAAAAATTTGATCTGCCATATTTTGTCACTTGTATGGTCTAGTGGTAAGTATAGCTACCTGGTTTATGTTTTGTCTGCCTTGAATTAGGGAAGAGAATTATGTTACTACTGATATTTTCCATGCAAATATACACAAAACACAGCAGAATATAAATGGTCAACAGTTGACATTATCACGCAGCATACTGTAATAAATCTGATACTTCAATCTGTTATACATATTGCTAGCCAATACGTTTGAGCATAAAATAAAAAGAAAATTTGCTTGTTCTGAGTGAATATTGAAATGTATTTCATCTCGAGGATGAAAAACTAAAGTATCTGAACTCATGGCTTCATGACTCGTGAAAATAGTTTTTCACCCACTCAATAAAATATATCCATTATTAACTCACACAAGCAAATATCCTCTGTATATCTAAAATCACACTATAATGAAGTGCATTATAATGGGCGGCAGGGGAAGCTGTAATTATACTGAGACCAGTCCGCTCTCCCTCTGGCAAACGTTTATTAGTACTGAAGAGTGACAACGAAGTGCTTTTATGAGCCTGATCAAAACAAATGGAATACAACTTCCAGTAGAAAATATATGGACTTTTCAATGAACAAAGTCAGAAATAATTTCTCAATAGAACATCCTGGCTAAGATGGCACAATTTTGCAGGCACTGTGACATGATTATGTAAAATTCATAGGTAGTGTTCCAAGTTGGTAAAAAAAATACAAGTTAATTCAAAAATTAATGTTTGGAACTCGTCAGGATTTTAGAGTTAGACTTGAGTTGACTTGATTCAAACTGGCCATGTCTATGTGCATGAAGCATACTAGTTTCTACACCATAAACAAAATCTATGTAACAATGTTGCAAGTTCAGATGAAAGCTACCGGTAAC
Source organism: Margaritifera margaritifera (assembly GCA_029931535.1). Classification (NCBI taxonomy): domain Eukaryota; kingdom Metazoa; phylum Mollusca; class Bivalvia; order Unionida; family Margaritiferidae; genus Margaritifera; species Margaritifera margaritifera. The sequence goes on along the minus strand of JAQPZY010001402.1, from coordinate 551,723 downwards.
TGAAGTTTGTTATTAATTTTTTATAAGGGATGGTCCATTTAATTGGGGGGGGGGGGTCTTTGTTTATCTTTCCAATTAGCAGATTAGGATATTTCTTATCTCAAGATAAATTTTTTTCAGCTAATATGTTGGATTTATTCTAAAAATCTGAGCAAGAGTTGAAGGTCAGATTTTTTTTTTCTCCCCAAAAAATCACAGCCCCCACTCCACCCCAAATTCAATTGGTTGGACCCTAAAGTTAAGTTTATCATTTATCCACTTTACAGGCTTCAGTGTCCTGTGTTATTTAAAAAGTTTTGTTTGGTTTGGTGTTCTGTGGCACAGAAACACAAGTAATTTATTTAGTGCTGAGGCAATTACACTGTGATAGCTGAACTAGGCTAAATATGATAGTAGGATTAAAAGCCACGGACTTCTGATCACGAGTCTATCACACTAACCAATGAGTCGCTATGGCTCCTGCCTCCATTAGTCACGTCTTACAACATGCAGGAAAGTGCATCAGACCTATTCTACATTCCCAAGAGGCTTGAAATACTGACAACCATAATGTGCCAAAAAACGTGCCAAAAAATCAATAATCATACGAACTGTATGGAACTACTACGATGTTCATTAATTCTCAAAGTGATGCAATTTTATAGCGGATATGTTCCTGTTCTTTATTAAAGCTTTCATCTCGTTCCAACTTGAGATCTGAATATTTTAACTCAGAACTCGCTCTGCAGCCACAGATTGAGTCGGTGAGTTCCAACTGGAACACTACTCACAAACTTTCTACTGTATGAAGCTTACCTCTTCTTCAATCTCTTCATCCTTTACAAATGGACCAAACATCATCCCTGTTGAGGAAGGAGCACTTTCACTGAGGTGTGTGGAGGGTGGGGAGGGGTCACTGCGTTCTGAATGGTTGCTACAGAAGCCACTGCTTGAAGCACTGGTGGACAGGAGATGGTCCTGATAGGAGACTGGTATGGACAGCTCTGAAAGATATTTTTTCTTATTACAGTACATGTATTTTCTCTCACGATAAGACCAGTGGACAGTGTCATCAATTTCTCAGAATGGGATAGGCTTATTATCAGACAAAGAGGAAACCATTTAAATTCCCCAATTCATCCTTGTCTGGTTAGTTAAAAAAATGTCAAAATTAGACTCCCCCAATAATGTTAAGATATTGTGTTTCAATATTTTCCAAATCATCTGATATGATTTTGTGCTATTGTAGGCATAAGATAATGTTCAAGAAATTGTCCAGCGCTGATGTAGATATAAAAAAATTTTAAGCCAAGGCTGGAGATCCCATTATTACACTAACCTGAAAACATAAATTTAGAAATTTTTTAGCCATCTATAGGCGTATGTACTATATATATAATAAATGAACTTACTAATGCACCATATAGCTCTAGAAAAACTGTGTAAATATATATATAAAAATCTCTTTACCTGTTGAGCCAGTGAACCGTGGTGAAGCAGGGCTGCAGGACAGACTTGTCAGTGCAAGGGCCGCAATGCTCTCATCCTCCAGCTCCATCTCCATGTTGTCCCGCACATTGTTCTCTTTGTCTTCTGGCTCCAGCCCATCATGGCCTGACTGCCAATGTTGCCTGAAATAACAAAGTTAAATTTACACCACTACATGCTGTAACTGCTGTTAACTGTAGCCTTGATCCTCAATCTTTTGACCATTGCGCTACAGAAGAGCTCTTTATATCACTTTTATGCTGTGGGAGATGAAAATCATATGATGCAAACAAGGGCCCAAGCAATTCAAAATCTTACACTAAATTTGGATGAAGGCAGATGGATGAAAGCAATACAGCAGGGGTGACAAGTGGATTCGTATGTTCCTCTCTTCTGAAGGGTTGGAAGCTGTGATGGCTACCGTATATACTTGTGCATAAGTCGGAAAAACTGCAAACTGCATAGACCCAGATCTGCCATCGCATAATGCGCCAGCAGATCTGGGTCTATGCAGTTTGTAATGTCTAATCAGTAGAACAAACAATACAGACCCTGATCTGCTGTAGCACAATACACCAGTATATCAGAGCCTATGTTGTTTACATTAGACCTGGCTCATACGTGAGTATATACAGTTGACTGTCAGACTCTTAATTCAATGGCACCGAGTTTGAGATGAGTGGGAGATGAAAATCATATGATGCAAACAAGGGCCCAAGCAATTCAAAATCTTACACTAAATTTGGATGAAGGCAGATGGATGAAAGCAATACAGCAGGGGTGACAAGTGGATTTGTATGTTCCTCTCTTCTGAAGGGTTGGAAGGGTTGGAAGCTGTGATGGCTACCGTATATACTTGTGCATAAGTCGGAAAAACTGCAAACTGCATAGACCCAGATCTGCCATCGCATAATGCGCCAGCAGATCTGGGTCTATGCAGTTTGTAATGTCTAATCAGTAGAACAAACAATACAGACCCTGATCTGCTGTAGCACAATACACCAGTATATCAGGGCCTATGTTGTTTACATTAGACCTGGCTCATACGTGAGTATATACAGTTGACTGTCAGACTCTTAATTCAATGGCACCGAGTTTGATACACACCAAGGCCAGTCCAAGCTGGTGGCCTTGGTGTGTCCTTGATAAAGGCACTTAGCTATTATTTCCTCTGCATGATACATGTATATAGCCAATAATGCATTAAACATGCCATTAAAACCAAGCAATCAACATCTCAAGAGTCACTGGTGATTAAAAAAAACCCACTTTCATACTAACTAAAAAATGTGGTTTCAAGGACAAAGGGAGAAAAAAAAACAAAGCAAACAAAACAAAACAAAAGAGAGCTGGCAGTTGAAAATGCTTGTCAATGTTTCGAGGTTTTTTTAATTGACACAAGAATAACTTATTTAAATTTATCCAGATTCCTTGTTTATAGGGCTGAAATAAATCTTGTTTCAGAAATTGTGTGAAATGTACACTGTACAAAGGAAATTACAACTGTATACCAAGTACAACACTGTACAACAGTTCTGTATGAATGAAGTCTGAAGAATGTACACTGTTTCAACATACACCTGATAAAGAGCAACAAAGAACCAACTATTTAATCAGGGGGTGGGAGGCCTGGTTTTTTCTTTTTTTTCAAACCATTTTTTTTTTCATTTACCTCATTATAATTAATTTCTTCAACTAATATAATTGATACAATAAGTTCATTTTTTCTCAAAAGGGGGATTTACATTTTAGGGATCAACCGTTTAAGATTGGGGAGGGACTGGGAATTTTTAAATAAAATTTTTAACCCTCAAATAGCTTGATAAAAATATTCTTGCTGATTTAGTGAAAAAATGTATTATATCCATTATATTAGTTCAAGAAAAAAATATAATCAGAGTTCATAGAAAAAAATATCCCAGTGCAAAAGAAAATCACAGCACCCCCCCCCCCCAACCCGAAAATTAAATGGTAGGTCCCTTATGGGGGACATAGTGGGAGTTTGTACAAGCGTACGATCAGGAAAATAAGAAATCAGATCATTCGCGTCCTACAGTACTTCATCACTGCAAAATACCCAATTTCATATTACTGAAACATAAATTATGAACATATATTTTTATTTCACCAGTTTTCCCTCTTTTTTGAACTATAATAAGTTTCCTGCAGTGAGAATTTCTCCTTCCGTGACCCCCAGTTTCTGGTCCTGGATCCTCATCTTCAAAAATATGGTGAACAGTTTTCTATATATCTTAGATCCTCAGATTATGGAAAAACATGGTCCTGGACTTATTTTCAAAACATGGCCCTGGACTTCAATTTTCAAAACATGACCTCGGGACTTCAATTTTCAAAACATGACCCTGGACTTATTTTCAAAACATGGTCCTGGACTTATTTTCAAAACATGGCCCTGGACTTCAATTTTCAAAACATGGTCCTGGACTTATTTTCAAAACATGGCCCTGGACTTCAATTTTCAAAACATTACCCTGGACTTCAATTCTCAAGTCCTACAGAGAGCTATATATGCTACAACGTGACTTTATCATATTTAAACAGAACATAAGAACCTTGTTTTTCATATGCAATACTTCCACATATGCCAAGCTGTCGAAAATGGTGGCTTTATCACTGTTGTACCAGACATCTATCTTTACAACTTAAAACTTTATTACAGTCTGATCTTGATAATAAAATACAAACCATTGCTTTTTAAAATGTTGGATAAAACTGGCAAATAAACCTGTCTAATAATAATTGATTCTAAGCAAATCTTTACATTTCTGGGTGTTGAAAAAAATGATGGGAAATCAGGTATTTCCGAATTTATAAAGGAACCACAGAGGCTCAGTCATTGGCATTCGAGACTCATGTCAAAAAGGGACCGAGTTAGAATCCTACAATTGGATCAGCCTTGGATTTGACTACCATGGTGTGTCCTTTCAAAAGGCACTTTACTCCAATTGCATCAGCATTAAATAACATACTGGTGTTGCTGTGCCGTAAAACACTAAACTAAACCCTCGATTTATACCCCATGACAGCATGAAGAGCTAGTCGGAGCACATTTATCCAATAACCTAAGGTCCTCTGTACACTTAACCAGTTACATATCTCAAATATAACATGTTACATAACTCAAATATAACATGTGATAAATTTGGAACACCTATGAGGAAGCTCATAATTCCATATTTGAGAGTCATCACTGACAGGTGCAGATTTTATAAGTTGCATATTTAATTTTATGGAAAGACCATCTATTAATAAATGCCATATCTACCTTCTTTTATGTTCACCAGAATAAAGTGTATTTCATTTCTCAAAGTGTCAAGATTACATTCAATTATTCTATACTCATTAACAGTGAGTGATTATACCTTAAAACTATGACCAAAAGTAAAGCTTAGGATGTACTTTAGTAAATAGGAACTAATGAACTTTAAAGGGTAATATGATACACACAAGCTGTATATATGTATCAATAATTTTGCTAGTATCCATACTCACATCGATACTAAAAGATAAGAATTGATACATAACGATACTTACCTTATAAAAGTTACTTTTAACCTTAAACGGCTATGAATAATTTTTCGTTGTTTGCCTTTTTATTCTTTACCTTTATGGATATGTATCATATCGTAGGTTTCAAAATTCTATATGTGGTACAAGCATATCATTTCACCCCTAGTACTTTGCAGCCAAAATTATACAAGAGCACGAAACGGAAGTCAGAGATTCCAGAATTGATACATAACGATACTTACCTTATAAAAGTTACTTTTAACCTTAAACGGCTATGAATAATTTTTCGTTGTTTGCCTTTTTATTCTTTACCTTTATGGATATGTATCATATCGTAGGTTTCAAAATTCTATATGTGGTACAAGCATATCATTTCACCCCTAGCACTTTGCAGCCAAAATTATACAAGAGCACGAAACGGAAGTCAGAGATTCCAGGAAATGAGTCTACATGTACATACACCTAAATTAATACAAGTAATGCTAATATATCACAAAAATGTAAATGTAAAGCATTCAAAATATTTGAAGGAAATATAATTGTCAGGATTGACCTTTAATTTGTATAAAATTTCCTGCAATTTTGTGATTTGAGTCAAATTGGAAATGTATGTAATTTTCAAAGGTTTAACACATTTTCTTTTGCAAAATGTTACATGTACATGTATACATATATGTACCATTTCATGTGAACAAATTTCTGAAATAAAATCAATGATATAAAAAATACATGATTAATTATAATGGGCTGATTTTCCATTTCTGCAATAAAACATTCAAACATTTCACTTTTTTTAGTTGTTGGCTCATGAAAACCAATTATAATGTTATTTCATATCGTTAATATACTCTATATTATTTCATATCATTAAAATACTCTATGATATTTCATATTGTTAAAATACTGTTATTTCATATCGTTAAAATTCTCTATGTTATTTTATATCATTAAAAATACTCTCTGTTTGTATTTTAGTGTACTATCAGAACATAGGTTTGCTGAAACAGCTGTCAGTACTTGTACTAACGGATCCCAAATGCCAGACAAAAGGCCATCTCATATGCTCTTCAGTTCTGTAACTAGCAAAGCTACCAAAACCAATAATAAGAAAAGGAAGAGGCATTACAATTTGATAAATTTACACAAGAAATTTATAATCCATAATTATAAAGACAACTTTAATTCATGAGATAAAATAAAAGAACTTAACTATTGCCATTCATCTCAACCTTTTGGATCTCCTGTTCTTGAGTTTCTTCATTCAAGTAGCACTTCTCTTTCTCATTTGACACACCAATGAGATTAATGAATGTACATCATGTACTACAAACCAAGGCATGCAAAATTTTCTGGTGTGTTGTTGACCTCCACCAACTTCTTTTGTCACCTTGTTGAGATGTTTCCTTGCCTATGGGGCACGGATTGCCCTGCAACTGTCTCTCACTGTAGTAAAATCAGCTGTTGATACAGCCCCATGTGTATGACAGTTAGCAATAAACAGTCTTCGCTTCACCTAGATCTGCCTATTTACTACCTATGTGAATCTATTTTTAGCTTCTTCAGGTAACCCACTATGTTTATAGATCATGTGTGAATATGTTAATTTCCCCTGTGTTGTGGATTTTGCCAGTTAAGTAAGCTTTGTAATGTTGCCAAATTTAACAACAATTCATTATTGATAACACACAGAGAGAAAACATATTAATGCCACTGTGAAATATTACATATATTTATAGAGATTAGAAATATATATATACACACACACACATCAAAATACTTTTTACAATTTAAAATTGATCAGTCACACAGTCATTCAGGTAATAATTTGCATACTGTTACAGGTACTTACAGTTGATCTAAGGATTTACTTTACACAGATAATGTATACAACTTTTGACACGTGTATTACATACACATTAAATATATCAATGAGTCATAAATATTATGAATGCTTGATTTCAATCCTCTGAGTAAATCAATTATTCACAGATCAGATATGAATAAACGAAGCTACAAATAGTCCCAAAGCTACAAATAGTCCCAAAATAGTCCCAAAACTACAAATAGTCCCAAAATAGTCCCAAAAAGAAAAAAACTACTTTCACTTTATATATTTGTTGGTAATGCATATTTTCTGCACCAGTTCTGAGAATGGGGTGATTTCAGTGCAACAAATAAAAGTCAAGACATATCACCCAAACAGAAATTTAAGTTCCCTTTCATATTTTCCGTTTGTACTTGTCTGTTTATCACAAATATGGTTAAGTCCACAACATAATTTTTTCAATGGCATAGCAACCACCCAAGTAACCCCCGCCTGGAACAAATTCCCATCCAAGAACTTTTTTTTATTGGGAGGGAGCCCAAGAATTAAGTTTGAGGGTGGGCCAGAATTTTTTGCTATGCTACTGAATTTATTTGAAAGATACATTATTTTTTTATGGTAAGAACATACTGAAAATATATGTACTTAAATTTCAGAGGTATCTATGGAATGTGTGTGGTTTCCTGGTGTCCCTTGTTTGACACCACTGTTTCACAGTAATGTTTACTAGATCAACAAATTTTCCATAGCACTTAATACTTCCTAAATTTAATAGCCAGTATTAAAAGAGAGTAATAAAAAGTGGTAGAGAACAAATTGATGGTCTAGATAGTTTAAATACATTAGTCAAATTATGCCCAAACTCTTTAAAGTGAAATGGTAACAAGGGTGAGAAAGAGAGCAAGAGAGAGAAAGAGAGCAAGAGAGAGAAAGGGGAGTGAGAGTTTAAGTACACCTATATAGCACCAAATATTGACTATGCCAAACTAATGTCGGTGGAGAGAGAGAGAGAGAGAGAGAGAGAGAGAGAGAGAGAGAGAGAGAGAGAGAGAGAGAGAGAAGGAAAGAAAAAGTATATTTATGAGATTTGTTGATCAAATGAGAGTAGGGCTCTCAAGATCCACTTGCCATGACAAGTTATGAGTGGGTAAGGACACTAACTTTAACTAAAAACATTAAAACAAAATATAGTCTTATAACAATCATATGTCGTGCAGGATGAGTAGAAATGTAAGATTTCTTTCTAAACATGTCATTATAAGATTTCACCATATATGGGGGGGGGGGGCATTTTTAGTCACAATCGTACTCTCAATGGAACTCAGCACTGGTATGTATAATCAGATCCCTACAAAAGTAATTAATGAAAGTGGCCTTCATACAAGGCTACAATGCAATGAATTGTGTATCACACTATTACTTAACAAATGTATATTCTGGTGATACATTAAGAAGCAGGTTTGAACTTGCATACTCAATTAAAATAGAGGATTACAGTATTTTGCTTTGTCTGAACGAGACAACAAAATTGTGGCCAATAGTTTTATACCCTTTTGATCAATTATTTTGAAGAAAAGAAATGGGCCAAAAGATATTGGTCTTTTCTCGTGAGCTACAAGTGAAATGAGCCATATCTTCTGTTGACACACTTATAGGTCAATTATGGCTTTTATTAAAACCATGATCAAAAGACCACAGGTGATCACAATGGTAATATAACAGAATCGAATAGAATAGAATAGATGAATAAGAAACGTAACTGGCAGTGGTGGATGCAGTAAATAATGGAACTTTAACAAAGCATCACAACAATACACTACAATGGTAAGTGAATGATTGTGTCCTTACCCAGCTATGGCCGGTACATCTATCTCTTGTGAGATGGGACCTTCCCTTTTGGGTTCATTTAGTTGCAAATCCGCCAGTTTAGAGTAGTCCGTGTCCTGGTCCACGAGCCTAGCTGATTTCCGGCTTTGTAACAGACGAATGTCCTCCAGTCTTTTACTAATCTCCATCTCTTCTCCGGTGTGGAATCTAACATTAATTAGAGCCTCATCCAAGGTCCGGTCGTGGTCTATGACTATCCCGTTAACCTCCCTCCCATTGAGTGTGACATAAACTTTCTGACCATTTTTCAATGAAACAGATGCGATCGTTTGAAACCCCTGCCCAATTATATCTCTTGCTGTAACATTTTTTTCGAATCCATCGTCGAACACGACTGTGTACACAGCCTCTGTAAAAGTTCCTTCCTCAGCATATTGCGACCGGATCACCCCCGGGTAAAACCGGCCATCTTGCCAGAGTGCGGCTATTTTTGTGCCGACGATTGACCGTTTTGCGAGTCTACGATTTCCAAACATGATTGAATATTCACATTTGTTGAAGCCAACTTGATTGAACAATCCACGATCTTTCAAAATCCTTCAACTATCTGAGTTCTTTCCGCGCAAAAAATTGTAGAAAAGTCAAATTTGCTGATGTAACCATATGCCGGTATTTGCGCCGGTTTGTTGTGATTTTGGCTAAATGGGCGGAGCTTATTATCGATATCAACAAAACCATATGACCAGAAACTGTTATTGGATTGGTTAAAGGTGTACACACCTCCAATATATGATTGGGTTATACCAAAACATTGAAGGACAAGGTTACCGACCGAGAACACATACATTGAATTTGAGTTAAAATCCAAGTCTTGCTGCAATTTTAATGGCAAAATACCGTTTATTATTTGTTGCTATTTAATAAATGGGCAGTAATCTTATCAAAGAATGAAAACTTATCGCCATTTTCTCGATTTAACCTAGTTTCATCATCAGTCAAGAACTGTCAATCAAAGCCAAGGTGCCCGGTTTGTTTGCGCTTAGTTTGGAAATATAAACTCTTCCCGTTGAGAAAAATTTTTACAATATGAAAATTTTCCTTTAGAAATAGTTTGCGATTTATCCTATTTGTTTTCAGTCATATAAATCTATGTTTTATTTATTACCTGATATTTCTTTCACATATATGACTAAAATCTAGGAGTTTAAACATGTATGGAAAATATTAACGCAAAAACCGTGCACTTGCTGGAACAGCCATCAGTAGGTTAATTGACTGTTCTCTGATTGGTCAATAACAAGGTTAGTTACATGAAATTCTGCTGTCAGCTGTTCATGTAATCATATCCCAAAATGCACTTTTCAAAATGTCAGCCTCTATATCAGGCCAAAATTGTTTCCACATGGCAAAGTATCTACTTAATTTTATATGTGTATACATAACACTGAATGTCATAACCGCATTTGCTGATCAATATAATGGTAAATAATCGCTCTATAATATGCACCTAAAATTTTGTTTTCAACTTCTGGTCAGAATTCGAAATTGTCATTTTCCTGAGTCCTGACTGCCAGTACTCGTGCCCTATAGGCCTAACGGTTCTCGTCACGAGTCAAAAATAGAAAAAACAAAAACAAAAAAAACAGACAGAAATTTAAATTACTTCTGTGTTTTCTCAGCCTTTAGTGGCTCTCAAAGTAAGTTTGAACAGCAAGTATCAACATATACATTGCCGTTTCTTGAAAAAGTGGACATGAATGGCAATTGAGCAATCTTTGCAGGGGGAAGCATGCGCTGAATTTGCGCGCGTGTAAGGGGAAATAATCACATCATTACCTTATCGCCTGTAGGCTAATATTGTGGACGGCTAAGTAAATATAGGCATGGAAGAATTAAATTTACAATAAATTATCAGCATGGTAAGGACAATGTCAACTTAAAGTTATTCTGATATCCACTTGTTTTTATTTTTTGAAGATTCAATGGCATTTCGATATCAACAGTGCATCATAACAATGTGATCACCACTAAGATATTAGGTATTAAAATGTAAAAGGAAATGCACTTACAGAAGTATGGAAAATAGCTCAGTATATGCAACAGTGTCGTAAAGGTGGATGATAAGAACTGGTTCACAGGATCGTGTACTCCAACGGGGGTGTTTTTAGAAATGTCCTGTATGGCAAGTTATTTGTCATGTCAACAATTTAGGCAGTAGATTGTTTTAGATAGGAGATAAACTAACTTTGATGTTTTTGTTTTTAAAATATATTTTGAAAAGCGAAATAACTTTTGCATTATTGAAGTGAGCTATTAATAACACCCTCTTAACCTTCTCCCAGTTACGGAGCCATGGTAGCTCAGTTGGTAGAGTGATGGACGCATAATCCAAGGGTCACGGGTTTGATATTCATCCCTGCCAGCCTGGGTTGGCTGCCTCAGTGTCCTTGGAAAGGCACTTGGCTCCCATTTCCATGGCATAGTATAGCCAATAATGTGTTAAAAGTGCAAAAAAAACCCACCCCAAAATTATCCCAGTAAACATTTGGCAGTAATGTTGTAGGTGTTAAAAATAGCTTTCCCATTTTTACTGACAAAAACGAGTGCCTGTGGATACATTGCTTTATTTTTATTTGTTTGCTGCTGCTGGTGGGACCGGGATATTCTTGATTATCTCTAAACATGACACATAGGTGGATAAGATGCACCACAGTTAAATCAAGCTCCTTTTGACAGATGTAGACCCTTACAAAGGAAGAAATCTTCAGTAGTGTTTAGCATGTGTGATGTGCATTTTCAAAATGTGTGCCATTGCTTTCAACAAAAGAGATACTGACCACTGTATCAAAATGTGTACACCACATGGCACAAAGTGAAAAAAGTTCCTTCACAAGTTGTATATATAGGAATCAAACAATACTAGTACTTTCCAGGAGAATCACACAGAAAGAGACAAAAATTATTTGTATCGCCTCAAAATATAATTTAAAAAAGTTGTTATCATTGTTAGACAGACTGCATGTTTTAAGTATATTTAATGTGCAAAATAAATAACACTTTACGACAATATTACATTTGTACATTTAATTTTTGACATACTGACACAACAAATATTTTTCTTTCCTCTACGATTCACTTCCTGATGTTTTAAACTGATTAATGCTTTAAAAGATTGAAGCATCTTTAATTACAGTACTCGTAACAAAGTGATTGTGATGGAGAATACCAATGCTGGCCTTGATATAAGTGATGACTGAGTGAAGAGTCATAACCATATGTTGCCAGCTTGTACACATTCACAACCTTATACAAAGACGTGTCAAATCCATCAGCACAATCAGTTGATGTTGGGGAAGGCTATCTTTCAGCATTTGGATTTGATGATATTTCTCTTTCAGGTGTGCAGCGTTGTCTTGAAATTATCATATTGCTGACATTCTTTTTCTTTTCAGCTCTTTTCCATACTCTGCATCCTATCTTCTGATTCTGTGGTATATGTTTCACGAATGAATTTAATTCAGTTACCGTACTGAGTTGCAATTCTGTGTTTTTATTGACTTTGACTACATTTTAGTGTCCAATTCAGGGACATGCCCATCTGTCATTATTTTGATTATAAAACTTCCTTTATTTCAGCTTTTATAACCATTTATGCTTTCATTAGCATCCAGATCTGCATTTATTTTAGCTTCTCTGTCTTTTTTTAAGTTTATGTGCTGTATGCAACAACAATTGAGCTTTTTGCGTTCTTTTCTGACGTTGTGTTTTTAAAGGCACTATTAAGACATCACTGACTATACATGTACCATGCTGAGGAAAGTGAAGCTTAGTGCCTTTCCAGGTACATACAGAGGCAGCTGACCCAGGCTAGCCTGGGTGGGTATCGAACCCACGACACTGTCCAATACTCTACTAACTGAGCTACCTTGACTCTGAATGCTGATTTTACGGAACATCATACTTAATGACACATCTGATTTCTGCAGGTAATCCCAAGCCTCGTTCCCTCTGTAGCTTTCTTTTGCTTGTTGAATCTCGGCTCATGATTTTCCCATGTTTGCCTAAAATGAAATACTCCAATAATAAAGTATCAACATATTTGAATATTTATGTTACAAAAGGTGCAATATTTAGGCTACCTCTTAAATTAGAAATATATAGGCAGAATTACCAAACATAATCATAAAATCAAATATTCTTCATGGAAATAATTACATAGCATTGGAATTAAAATACTGTATCGTAGACATAAATGAGTGTGTGAGTTTTTACAAGATGTTAAACTAATCTATGCAAAGGTAGCTGACAAGTCCAATTCTCCATATGCATATTTCATGATAACTTGCATATTTGATGATAATTTGCATATTTGATGATAATTTGCATTTTTGATGATAATTTTTGCAAATTCGTGTTCTGTAACATGCTTGGAGAGGTAGTTTGTGCTTTAAAGCTTCAGTGTTTTTGATGCAACCATGTGTATCTTTAATTAGAAAGACAAATTAATTGTAAATAAAAAGATACCCCAAGAAAGATGTTCAGTAGAGATGTTTTAAAGTGCATTTCGTATTTAATGATAACACCATATTTAATTTGCACAGAGTGTATTGACCATCTTTCACTTGTGCTTGTATAGTTTCCACACCTAATTAAACGTCACTTCACGGTGTAACATTCAGGTGATGTCAGGCCTGTGCTCCACTGTGATGTGAGAGTTAACCTGTGACATAAAACCAGCTGGGTTATCACCTGCTGTGAGGCCTTTGAAGATGGAGTCCAGTAAACAAAGTAATCCATAAATTGTCCAGGTAGACCCCAATTTGGGTCTGTAATGTCAAGTGGAATTAGTACAAGTTCAGGGAAATACAAGAATTGCCTAAGATATACCAGTATGTCATTGCACTACAATCATCATCACTCTTCACCAGCACAGGTGTAGCATGGTAAATCCACTTTGTGTGTATTGTAGATAGAGATAAGTAATGGGAATTTCCTGAATTACACCAGTATGTCACTGAATTGCACTCAACATCACTCTTCACCAACACAGGTGTAGTATGGTCAGTTCACTCTGTGTGTGTGTGTGCACTTGTGTGTCTGTGTGAATATATCCTTTACGGATATGTAGTTAATTTCTTCAGTTTCTTTATTTTTTGTTTTGAATTATTATGGATAATTTTACTTCTCTGCCAAAATGTAAATATTTCTCATTCTACATGTTTTCCTCTGTGTGTGTGTGTACATGCATGCTCTCGTGCATGCATGCACACATGTGCATGCATGCACACATGTGCATGTGTGCATACTTTTGTGTGTGTGTACATTTATTGTTCCTTGTGGATGACCTTGTTTTACTCTGAAATTAGGGAAATTTTGTTTTTTTTCTTCATATGTACCAGTATGATTATAGGATGAGAATCTCAATAATTTATAAGTTTTGACCCAGGGCTCACATCTGTATGCCCCCAAGTCATGACTGACCCCATTTAATATACGGGTATGTTGACATACAGGTCTGTGATCAAAGATAACAATTCTCATAAATGTAAGGCTTACTTACTGGGAGTTGTTTCACAAAATTACATAAAAACCCCACTAGACCTGCGCCCTTGGGATGGAAAATTTGTTTAAAACCATCATGCACATCTGCAGACCACCCACAATTGTATGACAGGTTTGAATTCTTTATCTTGAATGGTATAGAAGGAGTTCCACAACATTATTAATGAATGCATGCAAGCATATACAGGCATGTTATAGAATCCCTGAATATTATTAATGAATGCATGCAAGCATATACAGACATGTTATAGAATCCTGAATAGAATGATGGTAATAAAAAAGCATATGCAGGCATGTTATAGAATCCTGAATAGAATGATGATAATAAAAAAGCATATACAGGCATGTTATAGAATCCCTGAATATTATTAATGAATGCATGCAAGCATATACAGACATGTTATAGAATCCTGAATAGAATGATGGTAATAAAAAAGCATATACAGGCATGTTATAGAATCCTGAATAGAATGACAGTAATAAAAAAGCATATGGAGGCATGTTATAGAATCCTGAATAGAATGATGATAATAAAAAAGTATATACAGGCATGTTATAGAATCCTGAATAGAATGATGGTAATAAAAAAGTATATACAGGCATGTTGTAGAATCCTGAATAGAATGACGGTAATAAAAAAGCATATACAGGCATGTTATAGAATCCCTGAATAGAAGAATGGTAATAAAAAAGCATATACAGGCATGTTATAGAATCCTGAATAGAATGACAGTAATAAAAAAGCATATACAGACATGTTATAGAATCCCTGAATAGAAGAATGGTAATAAAAAAGCATATACAGACATGTTATAGAATCCTGAATAGAATGATGGTAATAAAAAAGTATATACAGGCATGTTATAGAATCCTGAATAGAATGACAGTAATAAAAAAGCATATACAGGCATGTTAAAGAATCCTTTATAGAATGACGGTAATAAAAAAGCATATACAGACATGTTATAGAATCCTGAATAGATTGATGGTAATAAAAAAGTATATACAGGCATGTTATAGAATCCTGAATAGAATGACGGTAATAAAAAAGCATATACAGGCATGTTATAGAATCCCTGAATAGAAGAATGGTAATAAAAAAGCATATACAGGCATGTTATAGAATCCTGAATAGAATGACAGTAATAAAAAAAGCATATGCAGGCATGTTATAGAATCCTGAATAGAATGACAGTAATAAAAAAGCATATACAGGCATGTTATAGAATCCTGAATAGAAGAATGGTAATAAAAAAGTATATACAGGCATGTTATAGAATCCTGAATAGAATGATGGTAATAAAAAAGCATATGCAGGCATGTTATAGAATCCTGAATAGAATGATGGTAATAAAAAAGCATATACAGGCATGTTATAGAATCCCTGAATAGAAGAATGGTAATAAAAAAGCATATACAGGCATGTTATAGAATCCTGAATAGAATGATGGTAATAAAAAAGCATATGCAGGCATGTTATAGAATCCTGAATAGAATGACAGTAATAAAAAAGGATATGCAGGCATGTTATAGAATCCTGAATAGAAGAATGGTAATAAAAAAGTGTATACAGGCATGTTATAGAATCCTGAATTGAATGACGGTAATAAAAAAGCATATACAGGCATGTTATAGAATCCCTGAATAGAATGATGGTAATAAAAAAGTATATACAGGTATGTTATAGAATCCTGAATAGAAGAATGGTAATAAAAAAGCATATACAGGCATGTTATAGAATCCCTGAATAGAAGAATGGTAATAAAAAAGCATATACAGGCATGTTATAGAATCCTGAATAGAATGACAGTAATAAAAAAGCATATACAGGCATGTTATGGAATCCTGAATAGAATGATGGTAATAAAAAAGTATATACAGGCATGTTATAGAATCCTGAATAGAATGATGGTAATAAAAAACAAGTAGATTTGCTGTTATCATGGAATTAGCTGTAGTTATCGGTATGTTTTCATTTAATTTTTTATTAATTTCAGATTATTTCCTATGCAGGAAATGTGGACAAGAAGTGTTCCGTTCTTCAGACTTGGTATCTGTTCCAAGTAAAGAGGCATTTCGTAGGAGGAATGACACCTTTGGAGGACAATTAGCTTTAATACAGCTGTTTAAAAACCCTCAAGGTAAATGTATAACATTACCAAACTACATAAGATAGGGAACCAATAATTATCTCTTACAATAACTAATTGTCGGTTGGAAAATGTAAAACATGAAAACCTTGTAGGTTTGTCTGTAGATAGTAATTTGCAATGGGATGACCAATGTGACAAGCTTTGTAAAGCACTGTCGTCCAAAATTTCCCTACTCAGCAGAATCCAGAATTATTTACCTACAGCAAATTGCATTCTGTACTGCAGTTCATATATTCTTCCAACAATGGATTATTATTCAGCAAATTACCAGTTGAGATCAACATCACATGGAAACCATCATCCACCGAAACCAAGAACACAGCAATTTAAGAAAAATTTCCAATAATCTGGTACAGTTCTGTAAAATTGCATGTAAAATCTGCAGAAAATATTACAGTATTTAAGAACAGATATCATGAGTATGTATGTGTTACTAATAGATTATAATAAAATAGTATTTATAATACTAAAACTATGTTAAAATACATAGTAATTACTATTATCTTTTGAATGATGCTCATCGGTATGCTTTCTTAAGAAGGTCTTAAGGGAGAATAGTCCTTGACTAAATGAGTAATCTCTATAAATAATTAATAATAATAATAATGTATTTATTTTGTTTGTATTAAAGATATACCAAGAACTGCAAGAAGTTTATTAAGCATATTGGGTGGGCTGTGTTTTACATGTAGGCAGTAATAAATTCATGCAAAGAGTAGAAATAAATTTACGGATGTCACAGCAGTGATGCAGTTCATCATTGGAAAAGTTGTACAGAAAAGTTTGCCTACTTTGACCACATTAGGACCAGACAATATGTCCAGGATACACCTGTGATTTAGGGTCTAAAGGCTGACTTTAACTGTAACATCATTATAAGAAATAATTGTTTCTTCTGATCTGACAATTACATAAGCAAACTTTGAAGCAGTTCAGATTTTACAGGTGATTGTATTAAACAGTAATAAGATTTTTTTAAACATAAACCATACATGCTTCTGAATGAATCATTTAATTAAAAATTCAGTGAAACCCCGCTACAGCACTATGATCGGGGTCCACAAAATAATATTGTGCTGTACCCGAACAACTCAGTTAGCTGTAAAAAGAAATGATGCATGCCCCCCTCCTCATGGGGGGAGGGAGATAGAAGTGCGCACAAAACTATGTATTTCATTGACACAGTTACCATCTTAAAACAATGTATATTAAGTGAGAAATTGTGAAAACAGAGATTGCATCTATAATATGTTACTTTGTTCAGAAAACCATGCATAGCACATATATAAATGTACATGTCTAACATATAGCATGAATAGTTCAATTATCAACACATGTTTTCACCAACTAATCTCATTGCATCTGTAAGAGTGAATCCATAATAACTCCATCAAAAATATGCACACAGAAGTATAATATTTAGTCATTTTTTCATAGATCATTATGTGTCTGAATTCAGTGCAAGACTGGGGGTGGGGTGTGTGTGGGGTCAAATACTATGGACTTCATTGATGTAGCTATAAACTTGTTCCATATTAAACAAGAACTACTTAAAACAGTCATTACATATTTAATATTTTATTTTTATGTATACGAAATCGACAACATAAGCATAAATTTTTAAGAGTACGTGTACTCACCAGTTGAATCTGGTTGTGTCCATAATAACAATTCCATCAAAAATGTGGACAAAGAAGCATAATTTCTATGAAACAAATGTTTGCTAGATCCATTCGATTCCTAATAATTTCTTGCTAAGACATTCACACAAACTTATGAAACAGTTTTTGTTTCTTTTCCAACAACATTCATATTTGCTGGATATGTCCAAAGGGTCTGATTTCTGACAGACAATAAAATGCATAATTAAGACATTGGGTGTTTCTAAAAAGAAACCTGTTTTTAGGCTTGAAAAGTACATGTTCTTGAGCTGAAAATTCATACAGAATATCAAAAGTTTGACCTCATAATGTGCCTGCTATGAGAATTATATGTACACTGCGAGAACTCAGTTTGGGAGTAAAACAATTGATTGTATGGATACAGAATGGGTTTCTTAAAAACAGTCGAGTCATTCTCTAAAGGTCAGAGGAAAAATAAATAAAATAAACCCAATATTCATTGAAACTTTGGTTTATAACTATGACTTTGCTGTACTTCAGAGCAAAAGCAGGGATTATAATGTTTGATTATATTAACCAATCTCTCCACCCCTACAATGTAAATGGTTCTGTTCCAATCAGTGATAGGGAGCCGCGGTGGCTCAGTGGTTAGCATGCCGGACTCGCAACCGAAAGGGTGCGGGTTTGAATCATACCAGCAGACCAGCCTGGGTCAGCTACCATGGCGTGTTCTTTGGCAAGGCACTTTACTCCAGTTGCCTAGGCACTAAATAACATACTTGTGTTGCTGTGTCGTAAAGCACCAAACCAAACCAAACCAAATCTAATCCGTGCTAACACTGGAAAGACAGTTTCATGTGTATATGTGAATGATCTGAAGCTAGAAAATAAAGAGGGTTAAGATGAATGGGGGGGGGGGGGGGGGGTTGTTTTACATTTGTGTGGCAATGACCAAAACTGCTTCTGACAATTCAGGCCATAAACTTGTTTCAGTGGGTGTGTATGAAGGTTGATTGAGCAGGCAATGATAGTTTATTGTTTTCCCTTAAAAAGGTAGGTAAATTAATTGATTTATAAATTCGGGTAAGAAACATTTTTAGACCACCACATTGTTGGCTTGACTTGTGAACGTCTAAATCTTGAAGCTAATTGAATTTGTTTAACTCTGGACATAATCATACCTAGTGCTTCAAGCTCCTCTTTAATGATAAAAGCTTTATGTTTCTGTATCCCATTATCCATTGTAAATACCCACTAATTAACACTCTGACACCTATTTGTTTGAATGACTACAGCAGCAAGAATAATTTTTAAATGACTACAACAAGAATAATTGTTAAGGAACTAGGGTTCATTTTTATAGGGAATGCAAGATATTAT
Source organism: Margaritifera margaritifera (assembly GCA_029931535.1). Classification (NCBI taxonomy): domain Eukaryota; kingdom Metazoa; phylum Mollusca; class Bivalvia; order Unionida; family Margaritiferidae; genus Margaritifera; species Margaritifera margaritifera. Next base: position 532,356 of record JAQPZY010001402.1, on the reverse strand, counting down.
TCACTGGTGAATCAATTGCGTGATGATTGTCTGATAACACCGCAAAGCCATGTGCGGGTGTTGGCTGCTTTGGTTTTTAATTTTTTTTTTAATGTAGTTGTAAATCATTGCCCCATAATTTGAACAACCTTTAGCAGTAAGATTGATTTGGATGATTAACAATTACTTAAATTAATTGATTTATAAATTCCGATGAGAATCTTTTTTCTTTTGAGCAACAATTGTACACAGAATGCATTAAAGAAAAACACAAAGAAGACTTACTGGCTTTATTGTTCATCATTCAATAATAATAAGATTAACACTTATCAGCCTTTTAATGAGCTAACATCTTTCAAAAATAAGCTAAGATCAAAAGTGCAATGATTGACTACTGACACATTTGAAATGAATATTCACAATAGAAATGTTTAACATCTTTATTCATATAAAGAAAGATGCAATCATATGACACTTTTTCTTCAAGAATACAACACAGCTTGCCAAATTATTAAATCAAACTCTGTCTATTTTGGCACAGAACTTTGCAATACTTCAGGAAATTGGTGAAATTATTGTAAAAGTTTGGAAGCCACGCCACAATCATGTTATATCCTAATTCATTCACGATCTCTTCCCAAAAATAATAATTAATTTTTTACACATTATTTTTTGTACTGTGAAAAAAATATTATTTTTTCATGTACAAAAAAACCCATGAAATTTCAGGAGCCACGCCACAATTGTGTTATATCCGAATTTGCGCTATAACAAAGCATGCTATAGCTAGGTTTCACTGTATGACAGAATCAAGAATTTTTTAATTTCAAGGGATTGCTGTGTAAGCATGGAGTCATTATTATATTCTACCTAATGCTTGCACTTTGTGCTTAAGAAATTGTTATCTGAGTAAATTTGATGTGGTTTTAGCTCATCACAATAAAGGCACATCAGTGATATTATAAATAATGTCCCCATCATGTGTATGTTCATACCAGAAGAGTTAGCTATGTTTGCCAGTGTTTGGTGCTCTCCAGTTTGGAGGTGGCAATGTCTCTCCCAATATGGTTGTGATGAATCCAGCATATTTAAGACTTGTTTTTGAGACTGATTTAACCCATTCAGTGGTAAAAAGACATGAGACATACATAGTGGCAGGTTTAAAGAAAATTATGACAGGTGGGTTTTAGCAGCTGCTTTTCTCCCCAAAGCTCCCACTAAGCATGCTTGCATTGAGCAGGGTTGCATCTAAGACTTACGATTGTGCTGTTCCCACACATTGTGAATAAATGCCACAAAATTGTACTTCCTTGCACTCAGAATATGAAAAAAAAAGCATTGTTCACTAATTTATAATTATCCTGTGCATTTTTTTCTTGTTATGCACAGAAGTCTGTGCAGGCTTTGTGTGAGATATTCAGTCAATCCCATCAGTGACACAATTGTCAGATATGAAGTTCTGATTGGTTCTCTTACCTTTGCATGCCTCATGCCCCAGACCAAGCTATGTGACAGACTGTATTAGAGCACAAGCTTCATACACCTTTCTTTTGAGAGAAAGAGAGTGAGACAATTCCAAAGAAGGGACTGAATGTATTGAGGATGAATGGATGAACAACAGGAAAATTGGGAAGTGAAGATGTTTCTCAACACAATATACCAGTCCATATCAAGTTCACTGGACATGTTTCCTGATGATTGACATTTTAAATGACAGTCTAAACTGATTCACTTTCCTGTTTTTATAGGTATATGTTAAGACAATGTATTTCATGTTTATGAGCTGTACATGCCAAAAACACATCTGAAATCAAATAGTTTATTTTGAGGGACCATTTGAGTTGTTCTGCTGCTGTATAAGTGGTTTGATGACCAGGACAATTCTTATGATAGTTATAATTGAAAACAGTGCAGAAAGAGGTGAGTTCGATGTTTGCCTACCATATAGAAAGTGTTATTGAAGTTTAACTATGGCTCTATTCCTACAACAGTGTTTCTTAGAGACTGAAATAATACTCGTGAAGATTGTAACTGTCCCCATAAACACAGATCTGTACATTTGATGTGGCTGTTCACTGCAAGTATTTATGTGTTTTCTTGAAAATTCTGTTGATTCCGTCATCCCCATGTGCTTAAAACAATTTTGCTTTTTTAATTATGTTAGGGCAGTAGACAGATCTATGCAGTTCATTGGATATTATGAGTAAAAGTCATATTAAGGTTTTCTGTTTCTGTTTTTTTTAAGACAACTTTGAAATATTTATGATGATAAAAATGTATTATATTGTACACACAAGATTAATGTCTGAACATTGCATATAAGTGGCAGTTAAATAATTAAAATTTCTTGATGTCAGTTTTATTTTCTGACAAGTTTTTCATAATGAACACTGAGGCCTACATCACTTTGTTGCTCCCCCCCCCCTTTTTTTATAGAGGTAAGGGGGCACATGGCCCAGATTTTTAACCTAGATGCAACCCTGGACCGAGAAATGTGCACTTGGTAAAATAATTGTTTTTGCAAGATTTGACCAAAATGAGGGATGTGAGCTTATTTATGCATATGCACTTATTATGTCAAATGAAGTTATTATGTCAAATGCAGAATATATCTTATTTAGTCATATGCAATTATTATGTCTAATGCAATTATTATGTCAAATGCAAAATACAGCTTATTTAGGAATATTCAATTATTATGTCAAATGCAGAATACAGCTTATTTAGGCATATGCAATTATTATGTCAAATGCAGAACACAGCTCATTTAGGCATATGCAACTATTATGTCAGATGCAGAATACAGCTTATTTAGGAATATGCAGTTATTATGTCAAATGCAATTGTTATGTCAAATGCAATTATTATGTCTAATGCAATTATTACAGTACAGCTCACGTGATTTTTTGGAACCCCATGCTTCGCAGTGGGGGTGGAGAGAGAGTGGAGAGGATTAAGAAAAGCCCCTCCACCTTCACTCCATGCGTCCTGACGGAGTTGCCGTGGCATCTTGCGAAGAATAGCCCTACACTGCACGCTTTCTTGCAGAGTCACATTCGATCACCACCGCGGAGTGGACTTGGTCTCGATAATATGGGTGTGGTTTACTGTTTATCACCCAAGCAGAGGTTTTGAGAAAGACAGGGGGCACCGATTTAACAATATCGTTATCCCTCTGGGAAGCAATTTGCTAACTTTTTGATACTAAAAAAAACACAACATAGTCATTCAGTTAATTATAAATATTTCCTTGTTCTAACGAAGATAATGTATGAGATACATAGTGCCAAATCAAATTTTAGATTATGATAATGTAATGACGATGCCTCGCAAACTGTATTAATACTACATGTACATTTTGTGCAATGAATCTATTTTATTTATTTTTGTTCTTCAATACTATGTTATCGGAATCTAAACATGGCATTCATATCCCTATATCTTTTTCAGTAAACGCAATACAAAATTTTAATGATCATACGAAAATCAGTGATATTGTACTACCTGCAATGAAAAGAACGATAAACATCGAACAGTTTAATAACAAAGCTGCAGTCATACCTGACTGAAGTGAAACAATATCGCACAAGTTCCGATGGTTACTTCATGCACGAATACTCATTCACATATTGTACGATTTTTTCTGACATCCAGTTGCTTGAAGAAAGCATTTTTAAGATTTCACATCGTTATTTTATTTTAAACTACTATTTTGTATTAATTACCAAAATAGCGGGTTTTTAAAAAATTCACAAATGGTCACAAAAGGTCATCCTAGAAACATGTAGTTGATACATGCAGTAACGTAGCATTAGAGAAGCCATCAACACTGCTTATTTTCTTTGATGTTGATGTCTTAATTTCATGTGCTTTTTTATTCTTTTTCTGTTCCTTTTCCTATTGCATACTATGCATAATACAGAAAAATAAGATGAATAATTTTAGATCATTAACTCTTCTTAGTAAAGTTCCCCTCCCCCCATCTCTCTCTTTCTCTCTCTCTCTCTCTCTAATAAAATATGGAATCCAAATCACTACTGCACAAGTTATCGTAAACTGTTATCTGGAAAAGTTCGCAAGTGGTAAGAAAAGTAATACTGTACTAGACATTATAGCGTAAAAGAGGGAGAAAAAAAGAAACAAATTTTCCCGTCAGTGGGTGCAAACTCAGGACCTCATGCTCCAATATCAAATGTATGTGTGTGACACATTCTCTATCCATTTGTATACTATGCAAAATACAGAAAAATGAGATGAACCTGTTTAAGCATTTCTGGAGCAATAACATTTTAGTAAAGACCTCTCCCCACCTCTCTCTCTCTCATAAAATATGGAATCCAAAGCAGTACTGCGCAAGTCATCGTAATTAGTTGCACTTACTATTAGAAACTTCTTTTTGTTTCTTTTTTTTTGTTTTGTACGTGCTTCAGTAACAGTTTAAGTATTCCATGATTGGCTAGCTTTCTTCAATTAGCGGCCTCATCATTCACACTAAGCCAAAAAGATGTTCCTGCCATTAAAGTTTTTCGTGATTCTGCTTATGTTTTGAAGAGTTTTTCACTAAAGTGAGTTTTAGAAATAATGCTAAAATGCTTATTAATGTTAACCAAAAATTTATCTTTTTTGCCTACTTGACATGTCAACATATTTAGTCAATCGTCAGAATTAATATAATAAAATCTGACTGATTATAAATCTAGACATACACAAACTGAAATCTGGAAACGTTCGATAGTGGTAAAAAAGTAATAACGTGCTAGACATTATAGCGTTATGGAGCAAAAAAGACAGAAATTTTCCCACCACTGCACGGGAACTCCTGAGCACGTGCTCTAAAGTCGTGTGTGTGTGCATGGGCATCCACAGGTATTTTCGGGGGGGGGGGGGCCGAAGTAAAGGGGATATATTTATAAATATTGATTTCTGTAGAACATCCACTGAAGTCCAGTCTTTATTAGGGAGAGACAATTTAATTTTCCGGTGGGGGCCGGGATTTGGGGGTAAATGCATGAAAACAATTGTCTTTCTGTGATTTTGTAGTATAAAAAGACATTAATCCATTCCATATTTCACTTAAAATAAATAAATATTGTGATGAAAGAACAAACAATATCCCGGTCGATAAAAACAAAACAACATATAAGTCACATATATTAAATGGTCAGTCTCTTAAAGTACACATGCAGTCATAATATTCATCCTCGTGACTGTGCTATTACTGCTTAAAGACTAAGCACGCGGTTTGCATTTCAGTGTAAATTCAGTGTTTTAAGTTTGTTTTTTTTGGGGGGGGGGGTGGTTTTAGCAGAAGCGGTTGTCAATTTGGACTTTAATTGTCCATATCTCAGAGAATTACTTTCCTTTGGAACAAAATGATAAATTTATGCTGCTTGAGAAGCTCAGCAAGGTGTGCTTCTCGTCAAGTCAGTGCGTAAGTTTGTTGATATTTCTTTGAAATAAATTAAAAGCATAAACTTTTTGCAAAATAAGTCGATCAACCTTTTATAAACAGTAATGTGTACTGGATATACAAGACTTTTGAAATTATTTTTTTATTGTCCAAATATGATCAAAAAAAAGATGACTGATTCTTCCATTGGTATCTGGTTGTAAATCACTCTTGACATCTCAATCTTTCCATAGGTGGTCTTCATTCATTGGCTGTTCAAATGTCAACCAGTAATGTCGACCAATCCCCACCACAGTGGAGTTGACATTGGCGTGCCTGCTGAGACGTGGTGGTGATTTGAAGGTATTTATTCCTCCACCGTGGAGCTAAAGTGGAGGGGATTAAGTCACCCACCGCAGCGTGAGGTTTCGAAAAATCACGTGAGCTGTCCTGCATGTCAAATGCAGAATACAGCTTATTTAGGCATATGCAATTATTATGTCAAATGCAGAATACAGCTTATTTAGGAATATGCAGTTATTATGTCAAATGCAATTATTAGGTCAAATGCAATGCAATTATTATGTCAAATATATAGAATTATGTTGAATTTTATGGGGTATTTCAAGGCAACAGGAATTAAATAAACCAAGAAAAACATGGACAAAAGAACAAAGAAAAAGGAAAACACAGTCTTCGTTTCACTTTCAATAAAAGAAGGTGGGGCAGCAATACATGGCTAATGAAAAAAAGTAATTGTCAAAAACTTTCCAGGGTCCTTGTCAATAACTTTCCAGAGTCCATACAGGAAAAGATTTTTCTTTTACACTGCCAGACTCACAAATTTATATATGAATAAAAAGGTTTTAAAACATACTTCAGATTTCATAAGAACTCCATATTGCAACATTTCAATGTCTGATATGACTTTAAATATCTACCTTTTAGGAGAATTTTCCTTGTGTGAAGTCTTATTAGTGATTTTCCATGTGTGAAGTCTTACTAGTGATTTCCTCTATTTATAGGCCTGTATTTTGAAGTAGTCACATCAGCTACAGCTAGTGTACATTCCCAGGAACTGGTAAGTACATTCACCACTCAGTGTTTTGTGTGCGTACATTCCCAGGAACTGGTAAGTACATTCACCACTCAGTGTTTTGTGTGCGTACATTCCCAGGAACAGGTAAGTACATTCACCACTCAGTGTTTTGTGTGTGTACATTCCCAGGAACAGGTAAGTACATTCACCACTCAGTGTTTTGTGTGTGTACATTCCCAGGAACAGGTAAGTACATTCACCACTCAGTGTTTTGTGTGTGTACATTCCCAGGAACTGGTAAGTACATTCACCACTCATTGTTTTGTGTGTGTACATTCCCAGGAACAGGTAAGTACATTCACCACTCATTGTTTTGTGTGTGTACATTCCCAGGAACTGGTAAGTATATTCACCACTCAGTGTTTTGTGTGTGTACATTCTCAGGAACTGGTAAGTACATTCACCACTCATTGTTTTGTGTGTGTGTACATTCCCAGGAACTGGTAAGTACATTCACCACTCAGTGTTTTGTGTGTGTACATTCTCAGGAACTGGTAAGTACATTCACCACTCAGTGTTTTGTGTGTATGCATGTATCAGCATACATGACAAATGTAATAATGTATTCATAATGAAAAGATTTAAAATTTGGTCTGCTGTAAAGTTGACCTACCATGAAAGTAAGCAGACTCATTCCTACTTTTGTTAAACCCAAATCAGTCTGCTTCAAGAGAGTAACCCTGTCAAAGATCAGTCTGCTTCAAGAGAGTAAGCCTGTCAAAGATCAGTCTGCTTCAAGAGAGTAAGCCTGGCAAAGTATTGTTGTTTGTATGAGAGACAAGCAGCCTTTTTATTAACTTCCAGCAGCCATCTCAAAAACCTACTACTTAAACAAATTTTAACATTGTAGCCATCTATTTTTACAACATCCCTAACATTTTTTGTTATTGCATGGACTTGGCCTTGTACTTGTAATTTTCACCCAGCTACTTCAAAAGATAATGAGAAGGCTGGACAAGGTATTTGTATGAAGGCTGAACAAGGTATATGACCATGAAGGCTGGACAAGGTATTTGTATGAAGGCTGGACAAGGTATATTGTATGAAGGCTGGACAAGGTATATGTATGAAGGCTGGACACGGTATAAGACTGTATGAAGGCTGGAAAATGTATATGACTGTATGAAGGCTGGACAAGGTATATGTATGATGGCTGGACAAGGTATATGTATGAAGGCTGGACACAGTATATGTATGAAAGCTGGACAAGGTATATGTATGAAGGCTGGACAAGGTATTTGTATGAAGGCTGGACAAGGTATTTGTATGAAGGCAGGACAAGGTATATGTATGAAGGCTGGACAAGGTATTTGTATGAAGGCTGGACAAGGTATTTGTATGAAGGCAGGACAAGGTTTATGTATGAAGGCTGGACAAGGTATATGACTGTATGAAGGCTGGACACATTATATGACTTTATGAAGGCTGGACTTGGTACATGTATAAAGGCTGGACAAGGTATATGCATGAAGACTGGACAAGGTGTTTGTATGAAGGCTGGACGAGGTATTTGTATGAAGACTGGACACGGTATATGATGGTATGAAGGCTGGACAAGGTATATGACTGTATGAAGGCTGGACAAGGTATATGACTGTATGAAGGCTGGACAAGGTATTTGTATGAAAGCTGGACAAGGTAAATAACTGTATGAAGGTTGGACAAGGTATATAACTGTATGAAGGCTGGGCAAGGTATATTGTATGAAGGCTGAAAGATGAATACAGATATGTGTTTTAGGAAGAATACCGGTAGACAAATGTTTTTATTATCATATTTTTTTTATTAGCCTATGTTTGTTGGAATCAAGACATGGCTGCAGTCACTTTTCTGGTGATGGATGAATCAGCATCTACAGTTGTTAAGATTTTGGTTCCAGTGTTTTATTTGCATGTGTGTCCTAAACCTATTGAGAGATTCTCATGATATTTGGCACAAATCATTATGCAGCTTAGACAATTCATTCTGCGATGTGTGCTTATCACTTTGACCTTGGCATCAAAGACACAGTCATAGAAGATTTGTATCTAGTTATTGGTTAAAGATTTTCATATGCTTACATTTCCGAAACCCCTTGATGGATTTTGTTCATACTTGGAATGAATCATCATGAAGCTAAGACAATTCATTTTTCATCATCCTTGCTTGCCCGTATGACAATTGGGGTCAAGTTTGCAGTCATAGAAAATTTGGGTTAAGGTTTTGTTAAAGTTGTTTCAATTGTTTATATTTTATAAAACATTTAATGGGTTTTCTTATATTTTCAAATGAATTATTATGAAGCTAAGACAGTTCAGTCAGCAGTATGCTTTCTTAGTGTTTTGACCTTGGGGTTAAAGTCACTCATGTTACAACATTGCTTTGATTATTGGCTTGACATGCCGGCTATGACTTTCTTGTAATTATTAGTTTCATTTACCATAGGTCAATGAGTCTCATGTTATGTAGTGAAGGATTTAATTGACCTATAGGGCCAAGTTATCATCCTCATCATTGTCATTATTTCAACAGTTTTTATCTATTTTACCAGTCCTATGGAGAAGAGACCTGGTTCCCTGGATATGCCTGGAAGATTAGCCACTGTCCACGATGTGGTCATCATTTGGGATGGTAATTATCATTACTTTGTTTAAAGTCTGTGGTCAGGGTGTATTCTGGAACTGAAATTGGGGGGTGGGTGTGCGGAGTTAAAGCGAGTAGTTTTATAATCATAGCATAAAAAGGTGCTTATTGTAGCACAGCAACTTTAAATAAGTTTAAATGTCATACTTGAAATTCAGGAAGATTCCATTTTTGGATTTTAACTTCAGGAAGATTCCATTTTTGGATTTAAACTTCAGGAAGATTCCATTTTTGGATTTAAACTTCAGGAAAATTCCATTTTTGGATTTAAACTTATGCTGGGAAAATAGATGTTATTCTTCTTTGGCTCAGCTTTCTTACTCCTGATGAATCAGAAGAAATATATCCTCAGCCTCATTTATAAGTGCAATTTCAAGCAAAGACTGGTTTACATGAAATTACCTAACATGAATCCAATGTCATATTTTGCCAGTCAGGTATTGAACATGGCTTATTTATCCAAGAACATCCAACTAAAATTTTATAGATTTTGATTGGAACCTGGCAGACTGCTTGGTGATCATGTTAACTTAATCCAAATCCATGCTGGGATACTGACTAGGTCTATTTGTGAGAAGGAATAAGCACAATAAGAAAAGACTCCATTTGCTAAACAGCCTCTTAGAGATGTATCCAAAGATAGGTATGGAACAGCTCACACCTGCAAGCAAAAATTGATTCACTCATCAAAAAATAGGAGCGTGTGAGGGATCATGATAAATAACAGATGTTTAAGTCACCAGGGCTTGGGATTTACAGCCTGTCACTTCAGGTGGAAGTAGATACTGTATATACTCCCCCCCCCCCCCCCTTTTTTAGGATTTCAAAAGCTTATATATCTTTGAACTGCCTATAAGTCGAGGCATATTTTGCAAGTCAGATCTGTTTTGATGTCAGTGAGTCAGAGTTGCACTTTGGAAAAATAAACGAGCCACACTGGATGGATGGATGGATAGATAAATAGATAGATAGATAGAAAGAGATAACCGGTGTAAAATACAATTATATTATTGAGTGTAATATGTCACAAATAAATTGACAACTTACATTCTGTTATAGGTCACATACCGGTATAAAAAAAGTAGCCCAGAATGATACAATTCACAATATCACGTAATATGTTACTTCCACACATCTTACAAGTGAACAATGAAAGTTAAATCCACATTTTTGTGATTCACAGTATCATATAAATGTCACTATCTAATGTCATCTGGTACAAAGCCGAAGAATTCATGCTCATTATCTGAGTGACCAAATTAACTTCTGAAATCCTCCTTTGTTGTCTTTACTGTCATATGCGGTTGATTATGCAGACACTGAGCTTGGGCTCTATAAGTGACACTTTGATCATACAGTGTATGAAATCTATTAAAGAATGCAACTGAACAGGTGTCAATTGTGCAGCAAGATTACAGGGAGTTCAAATAACCACCCTCTGTTACTTGGCACTAAACAAGTATCAAACTCGCAGTTCAATCAAAGGGTTGTCACGTGAGAAAACAAAGAGGATGCTGCCTTTACAGGCTAAGGGATTAAAGTCAAACATGCACAGGAAGTTGTAGAACTGTACTTGGCATAAAACAAGTATTAAATTTATGGCTCAATCAAAAGGATTGCCAACTTGAAAACAAAGTGAGTGCTGCCTTCACAAGCCAAGGGCTTATTGGCCCATGTGCAGTGGCAGATAACATGGGAAATATCACTTGGGAATTAAATGTGACTTATGCAAAAGGAAAATACAAATTAAATCAAAACTTGTATTGCATCAAACACAAACAGTGTTTGTAGAGCAAAACACAAAATGTAATACAAATACAGGATGTTGGGACTAGCATAAAAATGGAAGCAATATACTAGCTAGTAAACACCCATGGTAAAGAACATTGACTGACACTTCACTTTGCGGTGGGTAATAATCAATTTACCAGTAATATTTTCAAATTATTAAAATCCAAATAACTGTAGAAACAAGTATTGTGCAATTATGACCGCCATGAAATGGAAAAAAACCACAGTGCATACCATATATTCATTTCTGAATGGGAATAGTGACATGAAAACGTAAAAATACTTGAATTGATGGTATTGCAAACATTTAGAGTTTCCAACATTACCCCTAGATTTATACATTTATTGTGCATGTCACACTTGTAAGATGACCCCTACTCTTCAGTAAAAAATGTCAACTTATAAGCGAGTACATATGGTACGATGATAGTGTTTTACATTGAAGTACAGTAGGTTGGTTTAAAAATCTTAAATATTTAAAAGAATTTTGTAATTTTCTTCTGATTTTTAGGAATATTGTGCTTTTATTTATTCATACCTAGAAAGGCATAAAAGCTTCAAAGGCTCCAGTAAAAACTACAATAAAAGTAATATTTACTGAAAGTATGAAATAGTTAAACAAAATTGCTATGCAAAATCATGCTTTCAAAAACACCATGAAAGCTGCTTTATAAGAGAAAAAAAAAATAAATAGGACACATGTTTATAACGGACAATTTTTAGCTTACCTGGCTTTAGGGTGAAGTGAGCTTATGATATGATTCTGTGTCTGGCATGTATCGTGTCTCAATAATCACAATTTTAAATTTTTTCTTAAAAACCACTTTTAACTAAACTTGACAGAAAGCATCCTGGCGTGAAGGCCTTTCAAATTGTAACAAATGACACCAATGCACCATCAAGTATGCGGCCACCATTACTGAAAAAAGAAAAAACTTTAAAGAGCTTGTCAAAAACCACTTATCAGAACTTAATCAAATTTGACAGAAAGCATTCTGACAATTTTGTACAAATGAATCTTACCTGTCATCAAACATGGCTGACACTACTCAAATGAGGAAAACCTTTAAATGAATTCTCAAAAATAAAGAAACAGAATTTCCCCAATTTAACAGAAAGCATCCTTTAATCGGGCGTTTGAATTTGGTATAAATGATGCTAATTCATTATCAAATTTAACCACTGTTACTGAAAATAAAGGGCAGGGCACATTACTTCAGTTGCCTTGACACTAAATAACCATCATGTGTTATTTGTTTCTCTGCCATAAAACACCAAACAAACAAACCAAAAATAGAACAACCTTAAACAACTTTTACTTAAACTGCAGTGAAAATAATATGATCCAATCTGACAGAAAGCATAATTTGACCCAATCTGACACAAAGTATAATTTGACCCAATCTGACACAAAGTATAATTTGACCCAATCTGACACAAAGTATAATTTGACCCAATCTGACACAAAGCATTTTGGCATAAAGGTCTTTAACATCTTTACAAAATGATTCCAATATGCCATCAAATATGGCTACCATTACTGAAAATAGAACAAAAAGTCTCACTCATCTGGCTGACATTTACCTAAAAGTCAAATACAAGGGCAGTTGTCCAAAATATCTGGGTCAGTATGAATCTTTCTGGCATTTAAATGCATTTTTTTTCTTCTAATAATGGCAGCCATATTGGATGTCAGATTGGCACCTTTTGTGCAGAATTGAAAGGCTGTATGTAAGGATGCTTTTTTTCTTTGAAATTTGGTCAACTTCTGCTGACTGGTTTTTGACAAATCATGTAAAAGTTTGACCATTTTTAGTTACAATGGCCATATTGATTAGTGAATCTGCATCATTGGTGCATAATTTTAAAGGCTTCATATCAGGATGCTGTTGAGCAATTTTGAGAAGTCATTTAATGATTGTTCTTTTACATTTTTAGTAATGACAGAGAAAATTGGATTACATATTGACATTATTATTATAAACCTGAAAGGCGTCATTACCAGAATGCTGTCAAATTTGGTCAAATTCTGTTCAACTAGTTTTGAGAAGTTGCTTAAAAGTTTTATATTTTTATTAATGGCAGCCATATTTGATGACACAGGTCAGTATAATTTGTATAAACTTTAAAGGTCTTTACGCCAGAAGTAGTTTTTGTGAAGAAATCATTGAAAACATTCATTCTCTTAGTAATGGTGGCCATATTTGATGGTAGACTGGCATCCTTTGTACAAATTTGAACAGCCTTAATGCAAGAAATCTTTGCCATTTAAATATCAAAAAAGGCAAATTTTTGGGACAGAAGCCATTAATTTTGACTTGTATTTAATAAGTCATCATTAATTCCATAGGCAGATAACTGGAATGAATCAGTTGACAAACTGCCATTATGATAGTATTGTTCACTTTCTTACTTACATGTCATTGACTTTATTTAATTTATTAGTATTTAGATACTATTAAAATCATCATTAGTATTCGCAGCAATTACAAATGTATAGTTCTATTTAGAATGTCATAGTAACCAATGTTTGACTCTTGTTAGGCCTTTGGATTTTTTGTTTCATGCATGTTATAGTAACCAGTGTTTGACTCTTGTTAATCCATTGGACATTTAGTTTCAAGCATCTCATAGTAACCAATGTGTGACTCTTGTTAGTCATGGTCTTTGTGTCATAGTAACCAATGTGTGACTCTTGTTGGTCCATGAGATTTTTGGTTTCATGCATGTTGTAGTAACCAATGTGTGACTCTTGTTGGTCCATGAGATTTTTGGTTTCATGCATGTTGTAGTAACCAACGTGTGACTCTTGTTGGTCCATGAGATTTTTGGTTTCATGCATGTTGTAGTAACCAGTGTGTCACTCTTGTTGGTAATGGTAATTGTTTTGCAAATGTCTTTTCAAATAGTATCATCTTTTTTGTTTTTGCTAGGACGGAATGAAATTGAAGTCGTACACATGGGATGACAATTCCAATTTTGAACTATTAGACTGACAAGAATGTTGCATGGAAAATAGTTTCAGAGTTCACTTTATTTTTTTCTTTATTCTAGCAGTGATTTTTTTGTGATGGAGTAAAATGAATTTTATAAGTATTTTTTATTGGTAGATATTGTTTGTAATATGTAAGCATCTTAACTCCCTGTAAAATGTGTGGCTTCAAAATATCTGTGTTTTCCCATTATAAAATTCAGTCAGTTGTGATCATAAAAAGCATTGTGGATGTCAAACACATGCTTGACAAAGCACAACTTCTGGAAAAACCTATAGTCATCTCTACACTGTGATTGCAGAACACATTCTGCAGAAGATTTGAAAATAAAAAAATTCCCAAAATTTAGATTTTTATATCTGAAAATTTTTCTTCATATTTTATGTCAAATTCTAAGTAACAGAAAATGTTCTGTGCTGAGCCCTGCAAAATTCTAGCTTTTAGTCGGCTTCCAGACAGGTGTTTATTCCAACCATGTTAGCAGTCAGTGCCATCCACCCACAGGTCATCATTCATTCCACCGATGTCAAGTGTGATATTTTTGATGCTTTGCCACTAGTGTCAATGATGCATTTAGTGCTATCCTTTGTTCATCTGTCCATATATACACCTGACTGTATGTCTCTTTATTCATATCATCCATCTATCCATATATACACCTATGTCTCTTTGTCCACATCATCCATCCGTCCATATATACACCTGACTGTATGTCTCTTTGTCCACATCATCGATCTGTCCATGTATACACCTGACTGTATGTCTCTTTGTCCACATCATCAATCTGTCCATGTATACACCTGACTGTACGTCTCTTTATTCACATCATCCATCTGTCCATATATACACCTGACTGTACGTCTCTTTATTCACATCATCCATCTGTCCATATATACACCTGACTATATGTCTCTTTATTCACATCATCCATCTGTCCATATATACACCTGACTGTACGTCTCTTTATTCACATCATCCATCTGTCCATATATACACCTGACTGTATGTCTCTTTGTCCACATCATCCATCTGTCCATATATACACCTGACTGTATGTCTCTTTGTCCACATCATCCATCTGTCCATATATACACCTGACTGTATGTCTCTTTGTCCACATCATCCATCTGTCCATATATACACCTGACTGTATATCTCTTTGTCCACATCATCCATCTGTCCATATATACACCTGACTGTATGTCTCTTTGTCCACATCATCCATCTGTCCATATATACACCTGACTGTATGTCTCTTTGTCCACATCATCCATCTGTCCATATATACACCTGACTGTATGTCTCTTTGTCCACATCATCCATCTGTCCATATATACACCTGACTGTATGTCTCTTTGTCCACATCATCCATCTGTCCATATATACACCTGACTGTATGTCTCTTTGTCCACATCATCCATCTGTCCATATATACACCTGACTGTATGTCTCTTTGTCCACATCATCCATCTGTCCATATATACACCAGACTATATGTCTCTTTGTCCACATCATCCATCTGTCCATATATACACCTGACTATATGTCTCTTTGTCCACATCATCCATCTGTCCATCCATCACACCTTGAGCAGTTTTGTGTTTGGGTCAGTTCCAAGGCATTTTGTAGCACCAGAGTAATGTAACTCTGTATGTAGATGTGTCATGCTAAATACAACACCATCTCATCAAAATTATGTCACTATGACCTGAATTTTACAACTGAGTGTTGTGGTTAAGTTTAATGTTTAGGTCTCTTTCTCAAACATTGTTAGCTACAGAGTGAATCAACATTATATGCAGATGAATCTTGGTGAAGACAACACAATATCACCAAAAGCAGGTCACTGGTCTACATTTTATGCTTCAATGACTTTGGTTAAGTTTAGCATTTATTTCAGTTTTTATGTACATTGTGACTGCAGGGTCATACAGAAAGGAGATGGGGGGGGGGGCATTTGTGTTGTATCAACACATTTATTTATAGTTTAGTCTCACATTTATGTAAGATTTGAAAACAATTCAGATTATTTGCCAATTATTGTGTTCCATAGTGCATCTTGTTGTTTGGATGACATATAACCTGCAAGCTTAAAAAAATTGCAAAGAATAATTGATCTTTTGATAGTCAATAATCATCACAGTTGAGTCATGCTTGAGAACAATTTCAATGCACTGTATGAATCAAGACAAATTGTTTTCTTGTTGTATAAAATCAGCCCAGTTAAGTCTTGTAGATGAACAGTATTCTAAGAGAATTCTTTCAATTTATTTCATTTCACTTTTGATATATACTGATTGAAGCTTCTAATTTATATTATTAATTTGTTGCAGGGAGTATGTACCAATGGATTTAAGCACTGCAGAAAATCCCAAATCATTCTTTGGTCTGGTTCTGGGAAATCTTTTATATCAAAATGGTAAGAAAAGTAACACTGCTTTTTGTTTACTGCATTCATGAGATAACACCAAGCAGGAGGTTTGTCCACTGCAACAGATCAGCATTTGAATGCACATTTTTTTAAGCATCTTAGACTCTTTGCCATCTTTTTGTGATCTGTTTGTCTTCCCTATAGAGTTATGGCCCTTTATGAAAGAATTTTGTTTAGCACTACCTTTTTGATAAACACCACAGCTTGGCAAGTTTCTTAGAAAACATCTTTTATACAATCTTCTGTATAATATTTGACTTGTTCTTTTCAATGTTTTCTTTGATTCATTGCCCCGCCCCCCCTTTTTTTTTGGCAGTGATCTGGCCCATATCAAATTTTGTTTGGCAGTGATCTGGCCCATATCAAATTTTGCTCACATTCAAGGTCCCATTTACTTTGTTACAGTAAACAGTTTTCAACAGCTCTGATTTTCTTTCCTTTAACTTACAGCATATACTCTGAAAAATTACAATTTAATTGAATTGTGTTGGCATCTACTTACAAGACTTCTGAAATACCCTTGTAATCCTATGGATAGTGCAGTTTCATGGTTACTTAAATGTGCTTATAACTCAACCCGTGTGCTATTATCCCCACGATTTTCAAAGAAAAGGTGGGCATTATGTGATACAGCCCATCTGCACATGCAAGTGTGTGTGCATTCAAAATATTGCCCAACTTCTCATACACCATACATGACAGCAACTTGAAACCTTGGGATATGATTGGTTTACAGATGTGTACAACAGTCTTAAAATTTGTCTTCATCCCCTGTGGGTGGGGATTGAGAAGTGGGAACACTTTTTATGTGCCTGCCATAAGGTGGAATGTATCATGTTATGATGTTCTTCTTCCATCCATCTGTTACCAATTTCATTTCTGCACAATAACTTTAGTTGTCCATATCTACATTTACCAGCTTTGTGGATGGCTTGCACTTGAGATAAGGAAGAACCTTTTCAATTTGGGGCTTAAAAGTTACAAGATCATGGTATCTGTGACTGAAAGAAAGAAAATGGTTTCCCGAGTCCTTCACAATCTACAGTTACCAAACATTGTGGATAGCTTGTACTTGAAGGGTGGGGCCCCGGGTGCCCATATGGTCTACGGCGCTCACCTTTACAGATCACTCACACATCTTTCCTCTGTCCACATGAGTTCGAGTCACGGCTCTACCAAAATGGGTAAGTGAGAAAGCTTGCCAGTAGCTTCCCGTAGGTTTGTGTTTCTTCCCACTGTCTTCCTGGGTGCTTCATGTGCTGAAAAATGGTGATAAACCCCACAAAGCAAAGCTTGTACTTGGGAGAAGAAAGAACCCATCAATTTCAGGGTCATAAGTTCCAAGATGAAGGTCACCATGACTGATAGAAGAAAAATGGTTTCTGCACAATTACTCAAGTTCTCCACTACCTACAGGTACCAACTTTCGTGGCTGGCTTGCACTTGGGGTAAGGAAGAATCCAATTGATTTTGGGCTGAATAATGTCAAAAATCAAGGCCAATCTGACTGAAAGAAGAAAAATGGTTTCAGCACAATAACTTAAGTTCTCCATCATCTATGGTTCCCAAACTTTGTGGATGGCTTGCACTTTGTGTAAAGAAGAACTGTTGATTTGGAG
Organism: Margaritifera margaritifera; assembly: GCA_029931535.1. Taxonomy (NCBI): domain Eukaryota; kingdom Metazoa; phylum Mollusca; class Bivalvia; order Unionida; family Margaritiferidae; genus Margaritifera; species Margaritifera margaritifera. Next base: position 514,433 of record JAQPZY010001402.1, on the reverse strand, counting down.
TCAAAGGTCTAGGTCGCTGACTGAAAGAATAAAAATGGTATTTGCACAATAACAGTTCTACATGACATGCCTCAATTTGAATTTGTGGATGACTTGCACTTGGGTTAAGGAAGAAGCCAATTGATTTTTTGTAGGTTAAAAGGTCAAAGATCAAGGTCGCAAACTGAAAGAAGAAAATGGTTTCTGCACAGTAACTTTAGTCTACATCAGAGACCTGGATCAAACTTTGTAGAGCAGGGCTAGGGGGTGGGGTGAAGATGGTTGTACATCAAGTGAAAGTAACTCATGAGTTTTTGGCCTTATATTTATGAGAATTGGCAGGCCAACTGTTAACACATATCATATAAGGTCGTGAATGAGACTCCTGGGCCATGACATTGGGGGCATACATGTGTGATCATTGACCCAAGTGTTAACACATATCATATAAGTGTTAACATATATCATATAAGGTCCTGAATGAGACTCCTGGGTCATGCCATTGGGGGCATACATGTGTGATCATTGAGCCAAGTGTTAACATATATCATATAAGGTCCTGAATGAGACCCCTGGGCAATGCCATTGGGGGCATAATGTGTGATCATTGAGCCAAGTGTTAACACATATCAAGGTCCTGAATGAGACTCCTGGGCCATGCCATTGGGGGCATAATGTGTGATCATTGAGCCAAGTGTTAACACATATCATATAAGGTCCTGAATGAGACTCCTGGGCCATGCCATTGGGGGCATACATGTGTGGCTTTGGATCAATACTTGGAAACTATTGAGATCCCTTGTACATACCCTGAAATTGGTAATTTTACCAGTGAAACAAAAACAGAGCGCAGAATCAACACAAACAATGCAGCATCAATGCAAATGAAATGCAGAATGAACATGAATGATGGATGCATTTTTTAGAAAACAGAATGCAAATCCAGATCAATAAATGGTAAATGAAGACAGAATGAAATACAAATGTACCGGTATTTCATAAATGGATTTTAAAATCTATTATTTTCAAGCTGTTGCTGGATTTCCATAGTCTAAAGCCATTTTACATGATAATCCAGGATTACATTCTGTACACTGACAATTTTTCACCCCTCACAATCTGTGACATTGTCCTTGTCAAGGCAGACATGAAATAAAATTTGCTGACAAATATCCTACAACTGTATTTTTACACTTATCGCAGTCTTTTGCATTGTTTACATTTGCTATTTCATTTATATGCACTTTTCACAAGGCAGGATATGAAAGCTAGAGTTATCTCCCTTGAACACTTCTGAAAACGTAAAACCCAACTTTGGTAAATGCATTTCCATTTCATGCCAAACAAGTGAAAATGAAAGAGAATAATGGAATCAATTGATGCAAATTCTAAATGCATTTCAGAGCCATAATTGAAAATAACAAGATGATAGATAAAATCCAAATGTGAATGAAATCCAAATGGAATGCAAAGTGAATGCAAATAAAAATGCAGATTTGGTAAAATTATCCGTTTTAGGGTCTGTATCCAAATGAAAAGACAAATTCAGATATGTAAGTAACTTTGGGCCTAGGGTCTATCCTAACCACCAGGGCCTTAGCCCTGGGTTGGCTGCCCTTGGAAAAGGCACTTTGTTCTCATTACTGCTGGGTCATAACTTGGCAGATATTGAGATCCCCAAACTATAAACATGTATACACTTACTGGTCATGAAAATATGAATGCATATGACTATGCAAATAACATCAGCTCCTGGATCCATCCTTACCGTCAGGGACTTGGGGGTTTGAGTCAAGACCCATAAGCATGGGGATAAGTGTTTCTGAAGCACAGAATTTCTAGTTCAAAATGCATGGAATTTAAGATTAACCAGAATTCCAAGTAACATAAAAACACACAAACACAAGTAGTTAAAACACAATTTTGACATTAAAACCCATGATACATGCAGATTGATTTATATTTGTATTCTAAGCATGCTATACTGGTGTTAGTATTTTGTCTTTATTATTATTATTATTATATATATATATATATATATATATATATATATATATATATATATATATATATTTGTGTGTGTGTGTGTGAGCTGTGTGTTATATCAGGTTGAAATGATAACACTCGCTGCTAGTTGTGGGATTTATTACAAGATGAAACGGTACGAAATAAACCAGACTCGAAGTGTATAATTTTTTCGAATTATGCCCAATCCCTTGTCTTTCACTTGCGTGAAAGACAAGTGCTCTTCATATTCAAGAATTGAACTGCTCGAGGTGTTGTCTGTCCAAAGAACGAGAGGAGGAATGCCCAAAGCTTTTGTTAATATGGCGGGGAATCGATGTTGGTACTCGTGAAGCACAGGAATCATGCGCCGTGATCGATCACTCACTCACTTGCTCACACGCACATTGGTACACAACACAAGTCCTTCATCACATACTCCCTCCCTACGTGTAAATGTCTCCTGACATTTAGCAAATTTGTGCTTGCTGAGTAAAAAGTACAAGAACAAATAACTATGTGGAACTATCCTTCAAGTCTTTTGAAAAATAAAAAAACTATTAATCATACATGTGAAATGATTATGAATGCAGAGCTTAATAAGTGTACTCTCCCTGCAGTCAATACATAAAACCACTGAAATTGAAACTACAATTATTTAAAATAATAATAATTGAATTGTTGTCATAAAATACACTTGCTGTGTTTAATTGACATTAAATGGGCTATTCTGCATCACTCCTTCTATCTACTGCAAAAAAACAAGCTTGAAAGCTACAGATAGGTCTCAGTAACTCGCACGTAGTAAACCGTTTGCGAATACTCCCACTGACCTAGCCAGTCGGGTGGTTTTCGGTCTCTGTCTGAACGCCTCAGCAGTTGCTGGCCTGAATCTTCCTGTGGCGCTGGTGGGCTTAGGATCAACCTCACAGACTGACGGTCCGGGTCTCCCTCTAATATGGTCGGGCTTCGAACTGACCTTTCAGCAGATATTTCTGTGGGACTGAACTGAGTACTCTCATGCGAGACATGAGAGGGAGTAGAAAAATGACTCGTGGGTTGACTTAAGCTACTGCCATATTGCCTAGACCTGCTGTTTTGAAAGTTTACACTTTCAAGAGGCTGGCTAATATGGGGATCAATAATAGATGGTGATCTACTATCAGGGGCAGTTCGTGTGGAGTGTTCATGGGGTTGAACATTCTCTTTCCCGACCCAACCGGGTCGTCTGTGTGGTATTACATACCAGTGGGTGTCCAAGTAAGAACTCGAAGATTCAGAGTTCGACTCTGAAGGGGTAGTTTTTGGTACACCAGGTTTCTTCTGAACCGGTTTCATGGGGACTGGATCACAAGGAAGATAGTCAAAGGGCAAAAGTATATTATGATGCAATGTGTGCATGGATTTCGAACCCTCAACCCTCCTTACCCTGTACACAGGTATATCTAAATTGGGGATTGATATCACCTGATATACATCCTTGGACTACTTGTCGGCTAATTTCTGTTTCCCTTTTAGTCCAACATTGCGCACTAAGACTCTGTCCCCTACTTCAGGTTTGGACTCTCAAACCTTTTTATCGTACTGGGCCTTGTTCTTATCATGGTTATTGCCGGACTCCCTCGCTGCGGCTGTGTAAGCAAATTCGAGGCAGTCTTTCAGTTTTTCTGCATATTTGTGAGGCTCTGCAGCAGCCTTGTCACTATCTGGTGTAGTGCCCAGATAGGCGTCGACCGAAAGCCAGGGGTGCCACCCAAACATAAGAAAATGGGGCGAGAATCCAGTGGAATCATTCTTAGTAGCATTATATGCATGGATAATTGGAGCAATGTAAGACTTCCAATCTTGTTTTTGCTCTTCCTCCAATGTCCCTAGCATTTTTAAGGGTGTTCCATTGAAGAGTTCACAGGCACCATGCCCCTGTGGGTGAAACGGGGAGGAGCGAGACTTCTGTATGTTCGCTAATTTGCATAGCTCCTTTATAACTCCACCCTCGAAATTTGTCCCTGATCGCTGTAAAGCCTTTCCAGGAAACTGTAATATCGAAAGAAGTGTTCATAAAGGGCTTTAGCAGTAGTCTGAGCCATCTGGTTGCGGCAAGGAACAGCTTGAGCATACCTGGTGAAATGATCAGTTATCACCAAGATATTCTCAACCCCTCCCTTAGATCACTCAAGAGACAAAAAGTCTATGCAGACGAGCTCCATTGGGCGGGTGGTGTGAATGGGGGTTAATTTGGCCATTGCCCTAATCAGGGTTTTTCTGCGTATGCACTGTTCGCAAGACTCCACCTTGCGATTCAGGTCCTTTTCCAGACCAGGCCAATAAAACCTTTGCCTAGGTAACCAGAGTGTCTTCTCCTTGCCTGGATGGCCCATATCGTTGTCGATATCTTTCAAGGCTAGGCTCCTGTATGACTCTGGGATCACAAGCTGTCTGATCGATTGACCATCAAGAGAAGTGGTCCTGTAGAGAATGCCATTTTCAACTACAAGGCGGTTCCATTCGCAGAGAAATTTCTGCACAGACGCATGTTCTCTCCAGAGATTCTCCTCCCTGGGCCGAAAATCCTTACTCTTGAGGTCAATAATTTTCACTAGTGTTTTATCAGTCAACTGCTCCCTGTCCCACTTGATGTTATTACAATGTTTAGATAGAAACACATCCTCATCGGCCGAATGAGGCGCCGGATCATCCAAAATACTCCCAATCAAGGGTACAGAGACAGTGTCTGCATGGCAAATGGCTTCCACCACGTCTGGGAACATTCATGGTAAACGCGAGAGACCATCGACGTCAATGTTATTTTTGCCAGCTCTATTATCTAAGCCCTGTAGCGTCAAGTTTTGCTGTCGAAAGGACGTATGTCAACGGGTTGCTGTCCGTGACCACCTAGAAGGAGGAACCTAAGAGATAGTCATGGAATTTATCTATCACAGCTCATTTAAATGCCAAAAATTCAAGCTTGTCAGCTGGATAGCGCTGTTCACTGGGTCTCAATCCATGACTCACGTAGGCAATGACTCTTTTCACATCACCTTGCTCTTGATATAGGACCGTGCCTAAACCAGAGCCACCAGCATCTGTATGCATGATAAATGGTTTAGTATAGTCGGCAAATGCTAAGATCGGGGTAGAGGTCAACTTGTCTATAAGAGTTGCAAAGGCGGTTTCTTGGGCAGTGCCCCAAGTCCAAGGAGCTGCTTCTTTGTTTTTGAACTTATTCTTTCGAGACGCCTTGGTTGTGCCATGGCCCTCTAATAGAGCATTTAATGGTTGTGCTATCTGCGAGAATCTCTCGACAAAGCAGCGATAGTACCCTGCGAACCCTAAAAACTGATGTAGCTCCTTAATGTTTTTAGGTTTTTGCCAAGTCCTAATCGCAGAGGTTTTCTCTGGGTCAGTCTTTATACCTCCCTCAGATATAATGTGACCCAGATAAACTCACATTTAGAGGGTTTCAGCTTAAGACCGTGCTGATGCAAGCGTGCGAATGCTGCCTCTAAACGTTCCATGTGCTCGTCGAAAGTTCTGGAGAAAATGAGAATACCATCTATGAAAATGAGGCTCTCTTTGAGGTGCATTTCTCCCATGCATTTCTCCATAAGATGCTGAAAAGCCCCAGCGTTGCACAAACCAAAACTCATGCAGTTCGCCTCATAAAAGCCGAGGGGACCCACCAAGAAGGCTGTATATTGCTTATGTTCTTCCTCCATCTCAACTTGTCAATAGCCTGACCTTAGGTCCAGCTTGTAGAAGAACTTAGCCCCTTGCAAGACATCACCAGTATCATCAAACCGTGGAAGCATATAAGCATCATTCCGGGTCTTTGCATTGAGGGTCCTGTAGTCTATACAGAAATGTAGTCTGTTATCACGTTTCTGGACCAACACAACATTAGAGGAGTAAGGACTATCAGATTCCCTGATTGCACCAGCATCTAACATTTCCTTAATATGATGATGCACCTCCTCATACATCCCCAGGGGTATTCTCCTGTTTGGCTGTTTGAAAGGCTTATCGTCATCAAGCACTATCTTACGTTTGATGAGACCAGTCTTTCCCAAGTCTGTGGGCCCCCTTGAAAATATGCAGTCCCATTTGCCCAATACTTGCCTGAGTCTATAAAGTTGCTCTGGGGTCAGATTTTCAATATCGATCTTAACCTTCAGATCTTCCAGAGGAGAATGTCCACTGTCTTTGGACATGCTGGGGTAAAATCAGAAGCTAAGTTGTCAACAACTTTGATTTCACTTATGAGACATATATCAGATTTGGGTCTTGTCATCTTATCATTTGACGGACATATTGCAAAGTTTAAATTGAAAACCTTGGAATATGACCCCTTTTTATCAACCCTGATCACCCTTGGACAGACCAAAAACTGTTTAGAGTTTCCCAAGTTCTCTGTAACTGCTTCTGCTATATGAGCATCAACATTGCGGGCAATGCTTTTGATAGTCATGGTTTCATACGGCGCAACATTGTTAGACCTTACTGTAAATAACTTAAACTCAATGCTATCAATAGCAATTTTCCATGTATCTGGAATTCTATCTGTAGGAGGAATATCAATCATTTAATCCCTACATAAACGAATTACATTTGTTCCAATAAGGACAGGTACGGTTGGACTCTGTATCTGGTACAACAAAAATGGGGACACTGAGTTCAAAATCAGATAAAAACGGCATTAAAATTGGATACTCAATGTATCCCAGATAACTCAGAAAAGAGCCATTTGCAATAGTCACTTTGAAACCAAGCGATTCAAGAGAGTGAAGCACTGGCTTATCACTAAGCGACAAATAAAAACTATTTGATATGGTAGTCACCATGGACCCACTGTCAATAAGGGCAGTAACTGGAACATTGTTTAAATAAACAATACTAGTGTTGGAAGAACCAACCAAGCGCTGAAATAGCGTATTCTGGCCTTTAGGATGGTTACCAGCTGCCGTATGGCCATCTACAGAGGCGGTTACTCTTTTAACTGCTGCATTCTTTTACCATACTCATGCCCTCGGTTGCCGTTACCTCGGTTACCGTTTCCCCGATTTCCTCGGTAGTTGTTGTGGCCCCTGTTGCTGTAGTGGCATCGCTTGTTATCATCGTCATTTTGGCCCTGTCTGTTGCTGTTATCCTTCCCTTTGTTAATTCCAGTCAGTTCTCTGAGGAGTAGCGACTGTTCATGCAGCTGTTTAGCAAGAGCGTTGATTTGAGATCCTAATCTCTCCTCTGTTTGTTGGATCCTTAAGTCAAAATCTCTCTCCACCTTGTGTCTCTCGTGGCCACTTTCTATCATGGGCTGGTGGTGTACTTTCTTAGGGGGGATTGGGCCAGTGTCCTTCGGCAAGTTCAGCTGCTTATCGACCATCCTAATTTCTCGCAGTAACTCGTCGTAGTTAGTGATGGAGTCGAACTTATGGTGAGTGTGGCTCTTGATGAGTTCACTCCTCAGTGAAGACCAAAACTTCTGTCTGAGGAGGCCATCCTTATCCTCTTCTCTGATGTGGCCTGCTTTGATTGCAGTCTGGAGAAGTGTCTCCAGCCTACAACCGAAGGTAGTCACCAACTCCCCTTCTCTCTGTAAAGAGTTGAAAAACTCTTGCATAATCATGCCTTGAGTTGACATATCTTCAAAGGCAGTATCTAGGTGCTTCAATATGGCTTCAGTGGATGCTTTCTCGCCTAATGCTATGACGGTATGTCTTGCCCTGCCCCGTAGAGACCATCCGAGAGCCTGAATCATGATCGTTGGGGGATATTCAGGTATAAGATATTTTACCTCGAATCTCCACTAGTAGTATGTAACATCACCTTTCTGTGTTGGGTCGTCCCCCGAAAAGAAAGGGATCTTAGGTACTACGGTGGAAGTGGGTGGGGTGGGCGTAGCATTGGCTGCAGGTGAAGTACCCTGGGAACCACCAGATAGTGCTGAATCACCTATTTGAACCTTGGGCTTGATGTCCACACTTGGTATACCAAGCTGCCTGAGCTAGCCTCTCCCAGTACCTGCAATTGGAGTGCTTTGCGACAAAGGGGTAGACGGGGGGTATATCAGATTTGGCTGGGGTTACAACGGGTTTAAGTGGGACCCCCACGGGCATTACCACATACCCACTGGCATTCAATGCCAGTATCATCTCCTTCGCTGTCATGGGTTTCTTACCTGTAGCCATCATGAAGAGAGCCCTAAAAAAATCACGCGTATATCTAACCACGGCAAACAAATCGTACGACAGCAATTGGTTGTACAACCACGATTCAGGATAAAAATCAAACTATTTACCAATGCTAAAAGATCAATAAAGGCATACATTTTCTTCAAGGTGGATATCAATATCATTACAAAACTGTTTATGTATCGAAATATGCTAAAAATTCTAAATAGCTCCCTAGAACCCATCTGGCACGCCTGACAATACTAAATGCAAGCTTGTACATATAATAAACATATAATGGTGTATACAAATATAACCCAAAACATAAATGTAAACAGTACTATCACCTAGCTTTCTGCCACTTTCTCTCAGGCGTTGAAGCGCTGTAAAATTTTGTGAGTGGGATTTAAATCATAGTGATGTGTTAGATAAGGAGGTCAGAGAACTGTCTTGTCAAGTCAGCAACACCTCGCGCAGTAATCTATACAACCATCTTATATGTGGTAGTCAGAAAATCTAATTATAATTCACACCCGCATGTATATTTCGCAATCAACGAATCTGACCTACTTTCTATCAATATTGTAAACAGAAAGTAAACATACGCATATTCATGGTAATTGCCATAAATGTCATTGGAATGTCCATTGAATTAATGCCGACTTATATTTTGGTAACAAGCAAGTCCTTCTATTTGCTAAAGATTATGCCTTTGAGTGCTATAGCTAATATGTCAACAGGCTGAATTCACAACAATGACCTTAACCTTGATTTGACATTGATTTCTATGTCGCATATAATAAGTTGGTCAAACCGTGCTGCTACCACGTGTTGGAAAAAAAATTAGACTGTTTGAGCAATGTTAGCAATAGAGTTAGAACGACATGACTATTACATGCAAACGACTAACGATATTAAACAAGCCAACAAAAATAGATGGAAAATAAAACGTACAGCATTTCCAAATCCAAGAGTCCTTCCTTCCAAAACTATAACACCAACTTAACAAATAACACGGAACACAAAAAACTCCGAGTCCTATATACAAACAGTTCAATGTCCATCAGCTGTGAAGACTTTCCATGACGTCATTCTACTGTCATCAGAGTTCAGTTTTCATCTCTCGAGAAACACTACTAACGTAGAAAGTATGTGCACAATTTTTCCTGTTCAGGCCAGAAAGAGAACACTAAATCACTTGGAAGCGTGCGTTATCGTTCTCCGCCATGCTGGCAATTTCCAATGCGGACTCCATTTCGGGATCCATTGGTAGCGGTCCTTCAGTCTGGTTTACCCATCAAATACGATCTTCTCTTTATCCCACGGGTCCCACGGTGGGCGCCAGATGTGAGCTGTGTGTTATATCGGGTTGAAATGATAACACTCGCTGTTAGTTGTGGGATTTATTACAAGATGAAACGGTACGATATAAACCAGACTCGAAGAGTAAATTTTTTTAGAATTATGCCCAATCCCTTGTCTTTCACTTGTGTGAAACCCAAGTGCTCTTCATATTCAAGAATCGAACTGCTCAAGGTGTTTTCTGTCCAAAGAACGAGAGTAGGAATGTCTGAAGCTTTTGCTAATTTGGCAGGGAATCAATGTTAGTACTTGTGAAGCACAGGAATCATGCACCGTGATCACTCACTCACTCGCTCACTCACTCATGACAAACATGCACATTGGTACACAACACAAGTCCTGGGTCACATATATATACACACACACATACATACATACACTGTAAACTCTAGATATAATGAAGTCCAACAGACCATTGTTATGTATGATGTTTATATAATATTATAAATATTTTAGGAAATTGTAAATGTTTCTTCACTTTAATATTTGCTTAAATCCAAAATCCAAAAGTTTATGAGCACTGTTATAATCCAATGAATATTTAAAATAATTCCTCCCTTAGAATTTGGAATGAATTTTCACAACTGTAATAGCTCTTTACAAGACTGATGGTAATGTCAAAACTGAAAAAATGTCCACCAAACATGGTATATATAAAGATTGGTCACATGACAGAATGTTCTAGAATATGAGTCATCTTAATGGAATTCTAACTGTAAACAAAATTCAACCTTGACCTTCAAATTGAGAAAACATATTGATCAAAACAACCTAATTCAAGGACACTAGTTAAACATGTTTTTCCTGATAACATTAAGATTTAAGCAAATATTAAAGTGAAGAAACATTTATAATTTCCTAAAATATTTATAATATTACATAAACATCATACATAACAGGGGACATTTTAAAAGTTATACTTAAACCTTATGTGAAGTCTTCAACTAGATGAAAGTACAGTAAGTACCCCGCTATAGCACGCTTTGTTATAGCACGAATTCGGATATAACATGATCGTGGCATGGCTCCCGAAATTTCATCTATTTTTTCATACTTGAAAAAAAATAAATTCAAAGTACGAAAAATAATGTGCAAAAAATTAATTATCATTTTGGGGAAGAGATCTTGTATGAATTCGGATATAATACGATCGTGGTGTGGCTCCCGAAATTTGACAATAATTTCGCCAATTTCTGGAACTAATGCAAAGTTTTGTGCCAAAATAAACGAGTTTGATTTAATAATTTGGCAAGCTGTATTGTATTCTTGAAGAAAAAGTGTCTTATGATTGCATCTTTCTTTATATGAATAAAGATGCTGAACATTTCTATTTGTGAATGTTCATTTCAAATGTGTCAGTAGTCAATCACTGCACTTTGATCTTAGTTTATTATTGAAAGATGTCAGCTCATTTTAAAGCTGAAAAGTGTTAATCTTCTTATTATTGATACATGAACAATAAAGTCATTAAGTCTTCTTTGTTTTTGTCTTCAATACATTCTGTGTACAGTCGTCGCTCAAACAATAGCCGACATATGTTTGCTCATTCAATTGCATACCCAGCCAAGCACCAAACAATGCGGTGGTTGATAAAAGATTCTTACCTGAATTTATAAATCAATTAATTCAAGTCATTGATAATCATCAAAGTCAATCTCAAAGCTAAAGGTTGTTCAAACCATGCGGCAGTGATTTATAAAACATAAAAAGAAAACAACAAAAAAAAACGAAAGCTGCCAATATGCACACGTGGCTTGGCTGTGTTGTTAGACAATCGCCACGCAATCAGTTGACCAGTGAACAATGTTGTCCATTCCCTATAAAAATGACCCCATTGTTGATTAACAATTATTCTTGCTGTAGGCGTTCAAAGAAATAGGTGTCAGAGTTTTAATTAGTAGTTATTTACAATGGATAACAGTACACGGAAACGTAAAGTTTTTACTGTTAAAGAGAAGCTTGAAGCTAAATGACTTGGTTTTGTCTAGGTTGGTTATAGCACGATCTCGGTTTGTGGACCCGGACCATCGCTATAGCGGGGTCCTACTGTAACTCTTAAAAAAAATACAGGTTACTAAAATGTGTTTTTTTTTATCTAAAAGAAAGAAAGAACAAATATAAAGAGGCTGGTTACCATATATACTCACTTATAAGTTGGCTCTATGCAGTTTGTTTGGAGTAATCAGTAAAACAAACAATGTACACCCTGATCTGCCGGTGCATTATGCAATGGCAGATCACGGTCTGTGTTGTTTGCAGTTGGACTTGACTTATAAGTGAGTACATGTATATATGGTAAATATCAGTAGCATGTGATTGTTGTATGGTGGTAAAGACATACAAATTGGAAATACCTTTGGGTGAATTATAGACAAATGGCTGATTCAAATCAAGTAATCTTTACTGATCACATATAATGTCATTTCTTTTTTTTCTTCAGATGCAGACAATTTAATTTTAATACCCAAGTCATACAGAAGCTGACACAGAAGAGCAGTTTCTTTCAAGGGATTGGAGTATATATGACCTAAAAAAAGTTGTTTGCAATGTTCATTAAATTTGTTGCCTGTAATTACAATACTGTATATACTTACATACAAGTCAGATCCAATGGTAAACTTCTTAGACCTAGATCTGCCATTGCATAATGCTCCAGCAGATCTGAGTATATGCAGTTTGTTAGAACTAATCATTAGAACCAACAGCATAGACCCTGATCTGCCAGCACATGATGACAGCACATTGTCTATGCTGTTTGCTGTTGGACCCAACTTGTATGCTGGTATACACGGTAATCATTTCTTGTTATTACTATTTATTTCCTCTGAAAATGCACTTTGTCAAGCATTATTTATCAGTATATATATCAATATGTCCATAAAAAATCCGACACTTGAAGACTATGTAACATATTTAACTAATACTGTTAATTAATGTTGTATTTGGATATCAAAATTTCAGTTTTGCAGAAAGTTACATTTTTTTCTGTACTTAAATTTGTGGACTGGGGGTAGGGTTTGTGGACAGGGGGAAGGATTTCATTTTCGACAAAGATTTTTGTTCATTGAGCCTTGAAATTTGTGGTTTGTAGCACAAACTTAATGAAATGTGGTACCCCTCGAAAATAGTAGGAGTTAATACCGTCTATAAAGAATATGCTACATATTTAAATAATGGCATTTCCAGAGAGAAAAATATGAATTTTAATCTTACAGATAGAAGGTTTTATTGAAGTGCAGTATATGTCGTGTGCTTTTTCTCTTTTTCTTTTTTTCAAAAGAAAGGAGGCAATTATGTAGTTGAAATGTAAATGTTAAGCAGCTAAAGTGTGTTGAAAACTAATGTTTATATGACATGTTATGAGTCATCTGTGATAATGTAATATAATGTTGTGATGTAATACAGTATGGTAATGTAATACAGTATGGTAATGTAATACAGTATGGTAATGTAATACAGTATGGTAATGTAATACATTATGGTAATGTAATACAGTATGGTAATGTAATACAGTACGGTAATGTAATACAGTATGGTAATGTAATACAGTATGGTAATGTAATACAGTACAGTAATGTAATACAGTATGGTAATGTAATACAGTACGGTAATGTAATACAGTATGGTAATGTAATACAGTATGGTAATGTAATACAGTATGGTAATGTAATACAGTATGGTAATGTAATACAGTACGGTAATATAATACAGTACGGTAATGTAATACAGTACGGTAATACTCCTCAAAAGTTTTATCTTTAACAGAGGTATCTTAGCTGTTGACATGTTTTATTATGGATCCATCCACTTGTCTGTATGTATGTCTGTCTGTCTATACATATGGTTGTCCATATTAAATATTCAATCTGTACTATAATTTCAGATGGACTGAATTGATTCTGGAAAGATTTTTTGCAAAATTAAGTTTTGTAATATTTAGTTTGATATCAAAACACCTTTGTACAGATAGGTTTTAAAAAACAATTGTATCTGTTCCAATGCTGGAAGTTAGGGAGGAATTAGCTAGTCATTAATGCTCACATGTACAATTTACAACTTATATTGACTTCTGAATAAGAAAATTGTTTTCTTTTTCAAAGTTGCACATTTTGTCAACCATATTAAGAGCAATCGGGCTTTATTCCCACACAAAACCTGATTAAAATAAAATCATAAAACAAATTGGCATCTTATTGTTATATTTCTTAATTGGAGAGAATAATCAATCACAAAGAGATCATACATGTCTTTCATAAACAAATATGTAAATATATTCTAAGTCATAACTCTTATTGATTTCTTTTAGCAGTTTTCTTGGCTTTTGTGAATTAGTATCACTATATACCATCTTGAATGTACACAAACTTTGAGTACCAATGGACCACTGGGGCCCCGGGTGGTCAAGTGGTCTAATGCACTCGCCTTTACATATCACTCACATCTCACATTTGTACACGTGGTTCAGGTCTTAGTTCGGCCAACATGGGTATGTGGGAAAGCTTGTCATAGCTTCCCATGGGTCAGTGGTTCTTCCTGGGGTCTTCCTCCACCAAATATACTGGCCACCATGTATAGTCTATCATGTGCTGAGAAATGGTGTTAAACCCACAAAACAAAACCAAACTGAGTGCCAACACTGCATTAAACAAGCACTATAGACCTTCCAGTCAGGGGAGACAACTTTCAGGAGTGAATATGCATCTGTGAAGGGACCTATTATAATTTTTTTATATGTCAACAATTGACAAATCAGAATTATTTCTCCTATTCAACTATAGTGCTGAGAGATACCTTCATCTTTTTATGCCCCAAATTCAAGATGCAGATGGTATACAGGATTCACTTTGTCCATCTGTCCATCCATGAATGTGATTATCCATCTGTCCTATGTTCATCCATGAATGTGTTCATCCATCTGTCCTCCTATGCAGCTTCTCCTATTGACATCATGCTAGCGCAGTTTGTGCATCATAGGATGAGCATGTATTTTGCACCAGATCTGAGTTATTGGGACGTACCTTCCAGGATTTATTAAAAGTTTGTTTTAAAAAATATGTCTGTGCCCAAATTCCAAAACCTTTTACCTTTGCCACAAAACTTACATGGGGGTAGGGAAGTGCATGGGCGAATGGACCTGTATCACTCACCCAGACTGGGTCAATGTGACCTACTTTTATGGATTTATTCAAAATTGTTACAGATTGATTCCATGTCCAGGCTGCAACTTCCATATCACAACACCTGTTGAGATCAAACTTGCACTCGCTGTGCATCTTCGGATAAACATGTGTTGTACACCTCAACATTGTCTTTGTAACTTTCTAGATTGTAATAAAACTTGGTTACAGTTGTTTACAGCCTGTAATACAAATATTGCCTCCAAACTTTCATTGAGTGTGCATCTTTGAAACATTTTAGAATAGATGAAAAGTGCTGTCATTAAAATACATTGCTGCAGATAAACACCAGCTTTGTTTGCTTACAACATCTAAATATATCATCCCATACCAATCTAGTTTTATATCTGCACTGTTCATATATATCCATTATTGCTGCTTTCATTATCATTAACTGATTTAGTTGAGTATCACTTTTTAGTGAAATGACCAAATAATTTATTACAGTTTCTATGATTGATTTTCTCGGGGGGGGGGGAGGGGTAAAAACTCAGTTCTGCACCATTCCTGCCATTTTGGACTTGAGATTATTTGAAAAACAGCCCCCAATTTGGCAAGAGATCATGCAAACAAAAATACTCAGTTAATAAGCGATCATCAAATGGTTAGCAGAAACTGATGATCAATTATGAAAATGCATCCAGTTCTGAATTTATCTGGTATTTGGAACTACTTTTCTTCTGCTAACCTCATCTTGTCAACTGGTGCAGATCAAACTGCAGCAGTGAAAAGCTATAGGTTTTTCCACTGATTCTAGCAGAAAGGTACATTGTTGTAACTGTCTGGTGGGTTATACTTTTATTCCTATTGTATTCCCCAGTCTGATCTGCATTTCACTGGAATCAAAGATGTAGAATTACTTACTAAATTCCATATTCTGTTTTTGTCATATGTTAAACAACTTCTGAACTTTAGTGGAAGCATTTACTCCATGCTAAACTGAATTGTGTGGAAGAAAAAGATTCCAATGTGTGCACACGATCTATTTTGTACTGGTTTTGAAATAATGTTTAGAGTTAAATAATTATACAATATTAAAACAATATTGTGTCATTTGTGATTTGTATACATTAATTTCATTTAATTCCCTTTAGACCATGCAATTGAAGACTGCGCAGTCTATCACATTGGTTTCTTTTGGTGAATCGCTAATTAAATATTGCACTGTCTTACAAAGATAATACATGTATGTAAGACCTTAAGATTTAACCAAAGCCTAATAGGTCTTTTTAGTTAAAAATTCTAAATCTTATGTTTCCTAATCACATTTTTAAACGTCACATATAGTATAATTTGTTTTACTATTTTGGTCACTGATTTGTGATGCATTCATTATTGATGAGTTTATGGAATAAAATTACTGTTATTTTGGATTTTTTGTGACAGTCTTTCATATTGTATGCATAAATAAATCAGGAAGTTAGGAATGCTTCTATATCATGGGAACTAGTCCATAAGCTAAAGATATTACAATTTCTTTTTTTTTTTCCTGAGTGTCACTTTTTCATCAACAGTGGTGGTAGTGCTTGCAAGGTTAAAGTTTTCATTTTGAGAGACAGTTAGAGAAGGAGGAACATCATCACATGGATGCAAGTGAGATGCTGCATTCCATGAAACACTTGACGTTATCAAAGGAAAGTGTACTGAATCAAAAAGTATGCAATATTGAGGATTTATAATCTTAGATTTCTTTAAATAGACTGAATTTAATAAAGATTTAATTCTGAGCCTGTTAACTCTGAAAGAGAATGACATCTGAAAGCCTGTTATGTATACATCTTCATTCTTATTCCATTGCAAACACTAATAAAAAACACATTCATAGTTGCTTACTCATACACTGTTGAATTATCTCCCTTGCACTGAACTTGTTTTTTAGATACTGTAGCATTTCACGTATTATAAAGAGGAGTAAGGATAAAGTTATGTTTTCAATGTATAACCTTTTCCTAAATTCTTTAAAAAATAGTACATGATCAGACAAAATGAAATTATTTAGTTTGGAAAGAGGCTTTTGATTATAAACTTGTAATGCTTGTTCAGGAGTAGAAAAACTTTTTCTCGTCTAATTCGACTGTCTCATGTTGCATCATGTCTCACATCTTTAAGGAGTTAATAATAAACATAAGCCTCTGATCCAAACTTGAAATGTCAGCAAAGACATTAATGGCAAAGATATATTTAACAGTACTACAGAGTTATAAATGGTAAGTTCTATTGGTGTACATGCATACATGTGACAGAACCAGGATTTCAAACCAGTAGATTTACAAAATTTGATTGGTAGATTGGCTTCTAAACCAGTAGATTTTTTATCAGCATAAATTTTACATGTTTTAAGGGAATTGAAAACAAAAACAAGTGCATTTTTTGCCATATGTATTGTTTTCATACTATAATAAAACAGCAAGTTTTGAACATGAACCAGATTCAGATTCTGATGGAAAATGTTACAATAATAATTAATTAATATGAGTCAGTATAGTGTCAATCAATGAAAAAGGAAGGGTTGTTTATTTTATAGTTCACTACAGAGATTTATTTTATAAAATTGAATAGCATTTTTAGTTTCCTTCATAAGATCACTGTCTCATGACCACTGATGACATTAATTATGATTATTAAGCTTCACACTTAACAGAATCTCAATAGTTCTCTGGTCCAAACTTCCCCTTGAATCCCTTTCTATTTTGCGAAGAATGTTGCTGGGTTTGTAAGGTTGCTGACTGCTTTCCAATACTCCTCCATACTATGTTCATCCCAAGAAGGAAGTTTCTGACTTGAACTTAAGATGTACTCCTGAGCCTCATCCTCAAGGGCTTCTTTCTCTTTATGGTTCAGATCCAAAAATCTGTTGGTAAGTTTCACCACTGTAAATAAAAAAAAATAAAGATTGATCTAGACTTGAAATAAACAATGAAAAAATGCATGATGTATTTATGCTTTTAAGAATAGTTTATCCCAACTTTAAAACTAATTATCTTTAAATATTTTTTTAACTGATATTTTTATCTAGGATATGAATTTAATTTATGTGCATGAAAACATCAAATATTTTATGAAATACAAAAGATGTATACCTTTGAAACACACAATTCAAACTCGGGACCTTTGCTACTCGCATGCACACACTTAAACTCTGATATCCAAGCATTGTTGAACTTTTAATATTTCTTAGCCGGTGGTTTATTAGCATTCGGCATTTTGACACGAATTTAACAAAAAATGTAAGAGCTGTCTTTAATCTTCCACTTAAAACATCTTGAACAATACAATAACAATTAAACAAGACATACAAATCAAAATACTTACTCTAGTGTATCTGACAAAATATTTTTTTTATGGTCGGTCTCTCCATTTTATCTTCCCTCCACCAAAAGGTCGGCTGATTTTCATCAAAGGCTCAGAAGACATCATGGACCACCATTGATCCCTTTATTACGTATAACACCTCAAAAAATATCCCGCATTTGGCCTTAAATTTCCCAGATTACAACAATAAGGTAATCAATTAACAGCTATTCTTTAACTCTTCCATGCATCATCACACCGGTCGCTGTACTGGTGGAAAAATTTCCAGTGCCCAGTAGACTGGTTCTAACTGGTTTCTTGAATGTGTCGATGGAACGCGAAAAAATGTGTTGTTTTTTTTCTTCAATTTTTGAAAAAATTCTTTCAGTTCTCAAAAGCGGTAGATTTCAACTATAACACGGTATGTGCAGTTGGTTTTGTTTGTGTTAGTTTTGATGGCACTTTTAACACATTATTGGCTATATCATGCAGAAGAAATGGCATCTAAGTGCCTTTCCCAAGGAAACTCTGAGGCAGCTGACCTGAGCTGGCCGGTGTGGGTATCGAACTTGTAACCCTTGAATTATGAGTCTGATACTTTACCAACTGAGTTGCTGTGGCTCACTGGAATTAGGGGCTGAAAGAATGGTATGGTATAGTACCGTATATACTCGCGTATAAGCCCATTCGCGGATAAGCCGACCCCCCAAACTGAATAAGTAAAAACATTAAAAAGTGCATGACCCACACATACGCTGACCCATGAAATATTGCCGGTAAATTAAATATTATCCACGCAAAGTGAAGCATCCGTCAGCATTGTTTACCATGCGTGTTTACTAGTAAGTATATTGCTTCCATTTTCGCGCAAGTCTGAACAACCTATTTTTGTATTATATTTTGTTTTGCTGTATTAACACTGTGTTTGATGCAATAAAAGTTTTGATTTGATTTATATTTTCCTTTTCCATCAGACAGATCTAATTACTAAGTGATATTTCCCATGTTATCTGCCAGTGCATGTGGGCTGATAAGCCCGTGGCTTGTAAAGGCAGCACTGCCTGACTTTGTTTTCAAGATGACAATCCTTTCGATCGAGCCGTGAATTTTATACTTGTTCAGTGCAAAGTAGAGTCCTACACATCTTACAAATACATTTTTGACCTTAATACCTTAGCATCCTCTTTGTTTTCTCACATTACAACCCGTCGATCGAGCCGCGTAGTTGATACTTGTTCAGTGCCAAGTGAGGGTGGTTATTTTAACTCCCTGTGATCTTGCCGCACAATTGACACCTGTTCAGCTGCGTCCTTTAATAGATTTTACAGACTGTATGATCGAAGTGTCACTTACAAAGCCCAAGCTCAGTCTCCACATAAGCACCCACATATGACAGTAAAGACGAGGAATCGGAGTTGGACGATATTTACGATGACTAGACGACGATGGAGGATTTCAGCACTATAATCGGTCACTCAGACGATGTGGATGAATTCTTGGGCTTTGTACCAGATGACATTAGACAGTGACCTTTATTAGATACTGTGAATCACAAAAGTGTGGACTTGACTTTCATTGTTTATTTGTGAGACGAGTGGAATTAACATATTACGGGATATTGTGAATTCATGGATTTATCGTATCAATGGATTTAAAATGTCCATCATTTTAGAATTGTATGGATTTTTATGACACGAAGATGAACAAAATGTAAGTTGTCAATTTATTTGTGACATTTCACTCGATAATAGACCTAATTGTATTTTACACTGGTTTTGTCTTTATTATTCCTAACTATGGACCTATCATTTCATCCAGTCTCCTCCAATATATACCGGTAGTAAACAAGAAAACTTAAAAATTTTCAAGTTTAGACCTTGTGCCATGGATAAGCCGACACCTCTTCCAGGCTTTAATTTTTTCCCAAATTATTTGGCTTATATGCGAGTATAAACGGTAATCAACATTGCAATGAAAGTTCCTGACATAAAAACATGGAAACAAAAAGAAATTAAGCTTTAAAGTTTTTATAGGAACGTTATATTGATCTTTTGCATTAATATTGTACGAATTCATTAAGAATGGTTGTAGGGAGGGGCAACATTGATCTGCAATGTAGACTATAATAAGTAGTCATAAGCATTTGTTAATTAAGATATACAATTGCATAAAAAAATTTTTTAGCCTTATTTATGTATAGGCATACTGGACTGCTGATTCAGATCACTTTGTATTAATGCAGGATTTACTGTAGTAAACAGTCTCAGAAATCACGGAAGCAAAATGAATTTTTCCTCCAAGGAAATAACAGTTTAAATGAAGGAAGGGTTTTGTTGATTTATTAGTTCATTTGCTTATTTAAGTCAATTTATTTTATCTTTGAAAACAAAACTACAGATGATATGAAATTTATCATACAAAATATATTTTGTGTGTGTGTGTATATATATATATGATTCCTAGTATAAATTATTATAACTTTATAACTGTACAATAATATTCTTTCTCTATGCAATTTCACTTTTTATTAATCACATGTCCTCCTTTAGGATCGAGGGGTAACAATTTCTGCACTGTTTGGTAACATCCTCATTTAGGATTGGTATTTATTGGTATCTTAAAATAATAACTTCTGTATGCCCTAATTTCTATCAGAGGAACAGAAATGACTATATTTAGAAGAGTTAATTACTGGGTTGCCTTGTGAGTGTCTCTGCTACACGTGAATGCCCATATTTATGACTGAGTTACATCCTTTTTGTTTCCATCAGTATAATATGTATGGATACATTACAATGGTGTTGGCTTCAGACGTATGAATTTAACAGCAGTCACAATATTTCTGATGTCTGCTGAATAGTCCCAGAACTCTAAAGTTGATGGAGACATAGGAATCCTTTGACAGATGGTTTTCATTGCAGGCTAACAAAGGAAGCATTAGTGTCCTGTGAAAATTAATGTGTCAGCATATTGATATGTGAGCTTCTGGTATTTGGAAAAAGTACTTCTACATTCAGAAATATAGTGTGTTTTAATATTCATTAGAGTTTTTAACCAGTCAATCATCTATGTCTGTGGGTGAAAATACACATCACTTCCATCATTTGTTTGACATTTGGAAGTGCTTGTGTTTGAGTAAAGATTTTCCTCTAACATTTATAAGGATGAGGTTAGGTACGAATTCTGGAATCAGTTTTCAATATCTTTTTACTAAGTATTTCATCTGTGATGTGCTGCAAGTTGTTTTAAAAATCGGGGATAATTAATATTGTGATATTACTTCATGGCATGATAGTTTAAATATAACAATAACAATAGACTTCATCAAACGGATGAACAACGCTGTCTTTGGGAAGACCATGCAAAACCTCAGAAAGGGGATTTGCATGGATCCTGTAGGCCTGAAGGTGAGGAAGACAAGCAGCACTGGCTGATTGCAGATGCAGTCTAGCAGACTTGGAAAATCTTTTATAACAACCAGGTCACGGTCCACAGCACCAGGGGAAATCTAAAGCTCAACTGCCCAATTTATACAGGGTTGTCGATCCTTGACCTGAGCAATCTCATAATCTATGATTTTTATTACAGCCACGTAAAGCACACTATGGTGAAAAGGCGAGCCTCTTGTACATGGACACCGATATCCTGCGGATGAGTGTGGAGGATGTCTACCGGGATATGGGGGAAGATGCTTTACTGCATGATCTCAACGAATACCTTGGATAACATGCTCTATTTAGCAGTGCCAACAAAAGATCGTCGACAAGTTTAAGGATGAGTTCAATGGCATGCCAACTGTGGAGTTTGTTGGCCTCCGCAAAAAATGTATAGCATCAGAATTGCCAGGACGGTGCCAAGGGAGCTTATGCCATGTACCAGGAGAAACAGAAAGAGGACCTTGCCAAGAAAAACGAGAAAAAACTGACAAAGATCCAGAAAAATGCACTTAGGTGGTAGATTTATCACGGGCCTACGTCCACTACAAGACAGGGCATGGCACTGGCGAATTATCATTTCGGTTGCTATACTCCAGAAGGTCAAGGAGCTTGTAGGGAGGATCGCGTGTACACTGCAGAAGCATATAGAACTGATATTTATGCTGGCTGCCAAAAACACCGTTGGCAAATTTCTTGAGAAGCTTGGGGTTTTGCTGAGACTCTTCGAGGCACCTGTTAGCAATGCTACCAAGGTTTTGCAGAGGCCCTTACACCTTATTGGTTGTGGAGGCAAAGAAACGCCATGCAAAGCACTCCATACATCGATTTCCATTGCTAGCTGGCTAGCTGTACCAGGTCTGCAAAATGTTTTGCCATAAATATATAGTGTCTTATCAAAGGATGTGGTTCAATGGGCTATTTACACCCGGTACCATCCCACTGCAGCTCATGCCAAAGAGGAGTACTTCGACTAGCTCTTTGACCTGGGTCTAGAATGCCCTTAGGTTGTAGCTGAGTGCTTTCAGGGAAAATCTGTAGTTCCTTGTGAATGAAGCTTCCTCAAGGAGAACTACTACCCCCATATACCCCATGGTATATAGCTGGCTGGCCTGGGATGTCAAACCTGTCAGCCATGGTGAACAGTCCGAGGAAAAAACACAGGGTCAGTAACAGTGCGTTGCCCACCTTCCAGCTCTCCAGGTGCAATAATAGTTTTTTTAACCTGTTAGCCGCTTTACCTCACTGTTTAGGGCCGCCACAACAACAGGCAGTCATCTTACTCACTCATTGCTGCGCTTTGCAGTCTTGCTCTCAACAAGCAACATGTCCTGGGCATACTGGTACCAAACAGCCAATAATACGGTACATTTGAACCTCTCCGCAGTGCCCTGTGCACGGTGGATGCTGGCCTTACCAAACCTCACACGTACACCGCGCATAGCACCCATAAACTTCAAGCTGGGGTCAACCTGCAGCAGATTGGACCACCTTAACAGTCCTCGCTGTAGATACGTGCCAGAGCATCGGTTACATTGGAAGCCTCCTTGATGGTCAAGGGCTGGGTTTCCTTGTAACGGCTGGCAACATCAACCATGGTCGGTGCATACTTGCATGTGTATCGTCCAACCTTGTCGTGTGGCAGCAACAAGATATTGCCTGGTGCACTTCATTAGGACGTGAAACATTAAACCACGAATTGAGAATTTTACGTTATCCCAACAGGTAAAACTACCACATGGCCTGCTTTTCAAGCAAAATCTTGTGAGACCTTGGCGGCTTCTGCCAGCTTCTTGATGACTACCACGCCCTTCCAGTAACTTCGCGGGCTTTAGTATATTGCCGCAAGCTTAGTATCCATTGCGCTTACTGTTTGCATTGCAAAATGAGAACCATTTTTTAAAAGAGGTCAAATCACTGTCGGAACAACAACTAGAGCAAGTGTTTTGGCAGCTCTAGCGCATTTACATGTGCCCACTCAGAACCAGCTTGGGTTTCATGCCCTCTTTTAGAAGCTCGTGTGCCCCGTTGGATGGGCTAGCAGCAGCACGCGCGATGATGGAGGACTTTGTATCCCGCATAATGTGCAAGTTTCTTGGAGTGCATGATTCCCATTGGCGAGTTGCACCACGCGGCCACCTGCAGTCTCAGTCTTCTGTCTACAGCACAGGCAATATGTGAGCATTTTAATGTTGGTGACCCTTTAATAGCATGGACTTCATTGACTTCTCAGCCACAAAAAGCCCCAAGAAGCCATGACACCGCTGGGCCATGCCACTCGACCGCATCCGGGTGCTGCTTATTATCTTCTCTGGCAGCTGAAAGACGCATCTGATGCTGAACCTCCTGATGAGCTGGAAAAATAGAGCAGGCTAACCATGGTCCAACCCAGTGCAGACGACTAAAAATGCTATGACACCCTGCGGCAAATCAACATCGCCATTATCGAGCAGGTCAAGATCCTGGCAGAGGCCACAGGCGAAAAGCTAAGCGACAAAACAATTGCTGCCACTGAGGACCCTGTGACGTTTATCTCCAACGTTTCTGACCGCTTCTACGACAACATCATCGTCTACGACAACATGATACTGCAGTTGCAAAAAAAAAAAAAAAAACAAACAACGAACCTCTTTAGCTGCGCGCGGCATAAGAATGCTAACGTATTGTACATGGCTCAGCGCTACGCCCATATACCTAGGATGATTTGCGACAACGCTGATATGGTTGTCCTCTTGTGCGGGACTGACGTCTATGGCTTGCAGAACGTGCACAGCACGTTGTGAGCCACCGACACCGATAAGGCGTGGGTTAATTAAAATTTGCAAAGTTATGTAAATACTTTTGAAAACTATTGTTATGCCGTTTAAAAAAATGTTTAGTGCGAAAGACAAGATTCGTGTATTGGATGAGTACACAGCTCGTTGCTATGAGCTGTGCGATATGCTAAATGCCGGTCAGCTCACACAGGATGATGTTACTTACAAGTTCGAAAAAAGTTATTCGCCTTTCATAAAGCCAGCCAAGGCCACCGCCAAAGCCCTTGCATGTGCCACAAAGACCACTGGAGAGACCAGCAAGGAGGTGAAAGGCGTAGAGCAGGTCGTCCCCAAAAGTTGGGGCTGAAAACACAGCGGCGTTGGGAAACTCCGCCCGGAGACCTCAGTGCTGTCCTGCCAAAGCCGTCCCGCCCGAGTTCAAGTCAACCATGCCCACACCACCCCATAATTTTACAGAGCTAGGGCGTCGGTTTATCATGGTAACGGGTGACGTTGCTGCCGTGACCGAAATCCTTAAGAACTGGAAATGCTGTTGCTATCGAGAGGCCGAAAGTTAGATTCAGGGGAATTGAGAAAATAATTGGATAAAGTGGGTGTGGTGAGTGGCACAAGGGAAATAGCAGGCGAGTGGTTCAGAGTCTGAGTGGTTTGCAGAAAAAATACATGCCTACAGGGAAAAAAAACTGTTCAAACTTCAAAGCGTTGAAACCCATACAGGCGAAGGTCTGTCAGCTAACAGCTCAAATGCGAGTGCGTGCAAATAGAAGAAACGCCAGTGCATTGGAAACTGCCAAATGGCGGCAAAGTCATTTGCTGCTCAAGAGCAATCAGGAGACATGCAGTTGACAGTTCGAGAGCGAGCATGATCCTCTGCTACTTAATTATTACCCATGCTCTGTGTGGCTTATGTCGTTGTCTATATCCTGACGAGCTGTTACAGATTGTTTATCAGCTGCTGTAATTCCTCTTTTTACCACTTCAACATTTATGACATTTATTCGTAGATTAAATGTATCTGATGATTTTTAAATCGTGATTGTAACCTACTATGCTACCTGTTTTCATCACTGTATCATTGTATAGCAAATATATACCATCATCACTAGGTGCATACTTAAGTCTAACTTTTGTATCTGAAGTATATTGCTAAAATTGTTTCGTAAATGTCTTAATTTGATTCCTAATCTTGTTTGCCATAATTTAAATTTTCAAACAGTTTTTTTAAAAGCGTCTTGAACAGTGCAAAATGACTGCATAAGAAATGTTAAATTTTGCACTTGAGCATTTCAGATACATGTCACATAAGACATGACACTTTGATTTAGCCATTCTATTTTTTCCCCACTTGTTATCACCGAGTTAATTTCATCAGCCGATATTTTCTTCGGTATTCAAATGTACCAGTTACACCATTATAATGTAGTTTGAATGCATTTACAACATAAGCTGGTGTAAATTCGCCAAATTCATAATGTTCAGTTTTATGTTCATCATGGCCATTATCAATGAAATATTTATTGTTTAACCTAGAATTAACTCGTGTAAGTTTTGACAAATGCCATTATTCCGCATCCATATTGCCCAGTTAAAATGATTTTGATAAAATTGTATATCACACTGTGCTCTGTATCTGTTCATTGTACCATCATTATCAAATTTAAAAGTGTAATTGTAAACAAAAATGTTTAAAGCTTGTATATAAAATAGTATTTTCTCCGTAATATATTTCTATCTCCTTAAATTCATTTCCAATTATAACTTGATTAAGGGGAGTTAACCAAATTGATGTGTTAAACTGAGTTTTGGGACAAGGGTACGGTATACTGCTTATTAGTTTTTTGTTTTCCTGTTTCTTGTTTTTCTTTAAATATCAAGTCCACTATTTATTTATCTAAAGTTTAAATTGTACTTTTTATCACGATTATAGGTACTAACTCAAAGAAAGACGTTATGGAGCCTAATTAATGTATTTTTTTGGGTGCTTATTATGTTGCTATGCTCAAGCTTTGCGGTTAACAGTTATCTTTCGTACTTCATCATATAGCTTGTAACGATAGTAGGTAATATATATTATGTATACAGCTTACTGCACATTAGCTGACGGAGTAGGTACATTCTAATTAACTAAACAAAGATCAGATTTAATAACTTCAGGACTTGTGGCTTAATGATTATTGGTTTATAGATTAAAATTCACAGCATCAAATCAAATGTTTAATTCATAGTTGACTGAGCTACAAAGCACTAATTAACTGAAAATTAAAACTTAGTCATCTCACTGCTGGTGGATTATTGCTTTTTTTTTCTTCATGTTTAATGCATAATTATGATCATGGTGGCCCAGGATTAAACAATTATGTAAATGAGTGTGTGTGTGGGCCACATTTTTGAATGAAAAACACTTTTACATTTGTGAAATAGTGGTTGATGTAAAATGTTAAGCAAACACTTTTCTTCCAATCTGAAACCTTAGTACATAGACACCTACTTTTCGTCAGTATCTTCTCTTCCCATGTACATTTTGTTTTACACCTAATCTCTTTGGTAGTTCTAACTATACCTTAAATCCTTAATATGGTAGAAGAGCGTATATTAAGTAGGCCTACATAATTGACTTTGGATTCGCACACAAAACATATTGTGTACATTAACTTGCATGATTGCAAACTTTCTCTCAAACACATCCACACGCAGATATAAACATTGTGAGACACTTTTATATAATATTTACATATCGAAACATCCAAGAAATTTTGCCATAACCTGTTTAAGATATCATCTCAGATGGATTGGACTGCATTCTGAGTCTCCAGAAATCAGATTTCTTTGAAATCATGGGTAGTGTCTTTTGCAGTTGGCATCCGACTAGTGGGATGCTTTTAGTATTATATATATTTATTTAATTTTTTTTTAAAGGAATTTGTGACATTCCATTCCGGAGAGACTTGGCATATCGAGTATTGTAAACTTAAGACTAAACAAGACTTCATTTGAAAAGTCTTTTTTTGAGGGCACGGGTTGTGTGAGATTTATATTCCGAAGATGCTGTAAAATGATAATTGTCAGTTTTATAGGCTGTTGACAATTATGTTGAATGCACATTGACCACTTGGAGCCTCATTTATCAATTGAAAATCACACAGACGTAAACCTTTTGTCACGAACATCTGTTGGGCGAGACTGAGTTTTCACCTTTACCTTTTATAATATCCACTATGGTTTCCACCTGCCTATCGTGCTAACAAAAATGGCGTTAAACCCATAAAACCATATATATATATATATATATATATATATATATATATATATATATATATATATATATATATATATATATAGAGAGAGAGAGAGAGAGAGAGAGAGAGAGAGATGGCTTTCGTCGGAATCTTAAGCTTGTAATGAGTACATTGCAGAACTTGTACAATTTGTTATTACTCTCGACCATAGCTATGTAAACAAATCAACAAAGAAGAACAAATAACAAACCCAGAACAACAAAAAATAAAAAAAAAATGGAACAACAAATAACAACAATGTAAAACAACATGAAAGAAAATAACAACAAAATTAAAAAGCAACAAAATCGAACAGCAAAAACAAAACAAGTACAAGTGATCATCAATAACGGAGATGGAACAACAAGAAACTGTTTCTTTAAAAATTACAGATGACATAGAGGAAAGTACATAAAAATATTTAGACATTCCTTGGGAGAGAATACAAAACACGAACAACCAGTAACTGTAGTAATAACGCGATATATCTGGTGCACTAAAACATGGGCAAATTTGTTTACTTTTCTTTGTAAAGCTTACAAAATTCAAACATTTAGAAAAATATTTTTGGGGCGTGCTAGATGCAGTATAAACATGTAACACATTTTCAATTATTTTCCCAGTGTAAATATTGTAATAAAGGGTATAAATATAAATAATAGTTTAAAACCATGAGTTTTCATGTGCGTGTTTCTGTGTGCGTGAGTGATAAACGTATGTCTTTTATTTTTGCTGTGGTAATATTACAGTAGCAATACAATGTGATCAAGGTATGGCCCAGAAATCTAAATATCTGAACTACTATCTCTTTGGCCGTTTATTGTCATCATCAGATGTAGATTCATCCAAACCATTGAGCTTATGACCTTCATTTTCAGAGTTACTTGGTGTTACTTGCAGGGTTACGGAGCGTCCTCTTCTGAAACACTGAAGTTTGTTAGTTTGGTCCATTCTTGTTTTCTTTATAAGAGGCAAGATAAGATTTGAAGGGCGATTTTATAATGAAGAATACCTCAGTGTTGAAGACAAGTGAAAAAAATATATTCGTTTTATTCCTCTTTCCCATTTTAATACTTGTACAAATACGTACGTTTACGTTAGAACTATATTTTTACAAAAGACTACAAAAAGAAGAAGATTCAGTTTGCTACTATTGTATAACTGCTCATTTCTTTTAATGAGACACTTAGTATATACGTCCCCAAAACTGTGTGTATGATGTTGTGAGTGATTTTGAACCGAATTGCTATGTGATTGCATCTCCCGGTGCTCCCAAACAACCCCTGCTGTTCGTACAGTACAGGACTAACATTTAAAAATAGCTTTAAAGGAAGGTGAAGTGGATTTTATGAAATAATTCAGGCTTTATAGCAAAGAATTGGCTTACCGTGCATGGACATTCCAAAACTGTATTTGATTCTCCACAAATCTGTTTCGCATTCTCTCCCAAGTAAGTAATCAAGTTGACAATGCTCTCAATGATATCAGTGACCTGCGATGCAGTGGCGTACTAAGGGTAAATGGGGCCCGGGGCGACGATGATGGCCCAAAGGGCCAGAATATGAGGCCCGATTTTTTATCAGCTGTTTTGGCGCCCTAAAACCTTACGCGCCCGATGAAACTACCCCGCTCGCCCCCCCCCCCCCCCCCCCCCCCCCCCCCCCGTTAGTACGCTACAGCTGTGATGTGAATGTAATCAGTGAAGAGAGGATTGTAGATTGTAGTTTACTTAGAGACCAAAACAACTTCTTACAATGTTACAATGCAACCTTTATTACTTGGAGGGCCAAGCCCGTGGGAAAATATTTTGATATCTTATGGTTTTGAATTGCCCCAGGGCTCAAAATCTTGGGAAGATTGTGAGGCAACTATAGTAAAGTGTGCATCAAGAATGACCCCAATATTGGCACTGAACTTGATATTACGTTACTCATATAAAGCGAGATCAACTATAGTAGAGTGTGCATCAGTAATGACCCAGATATTGACACTGGCCTTGGTATTACTGTGCACACAGAAAGCAAGCTAAACTACAGTAAAGTGTACGTCAAGATCTTGTTAATGACGATGCACACAGAAAGAGAGGTGGTTGGAGAGCGCGTCCAATTATGGCCAAATTCAGGGATTTTAATGACAAGCAAACGATTTTTTCCTTGATCTTTAAGAAAATGGCGGAAATCAGTGACACGGGTGACAGGATTTAAATCAACTCACACCGAGTATCAGAGGCTTTATTGATCACATTCGGAATGAGAGACGATATTTATCCTTCTAGTTGAAGGAAGCAAGAGAGCGCGAAAAAAATGACCAGCCTGAAATGTAATACACTGATCATACAGAGTGTTGAATTCGTATATGACAAAGCAAACGACCAGTTGAAGTCAATTCAGAAAGATAAACGCTTCTTATGTAACATGTATAACAGTAGGCATGGGAAAGAAAAAAAAACACGTGGTAAAGTTGGATCATGTGATATCCAAAGACAGCCCTCGGGTGGCTTGGCTGGAATTCCATTGGACTATAGTCATTACGAAAGCACGTTCTCAGTCAGTGGTGAAGATTCGCTCAAATAGGTCACGAGCTTTTGTTTTAAACGAATTGAACTTCACTTACCTGTATGCACTCCCCATATATATATATATATATATATATATATATATATATATATATAGAGAGAGAGAGAGAGAGAGAGAGAGAGAGAGAGAGAGAGAGAGAGAGAGAGAGGGAGATTTTTCGTGGAAATATTAAGCTTGTAAATAGTGCATTGCAGAACATGGTAAGGACATATTGATACTTGTACAACTTTCTCTTAATCTCTTTTTCTTGAGGAGCATGATCTTTCCCACAAGTATGGGTTGTAAAAACTGGCGTCCTCACCCTTGCACTTGGTATGTAAACAAAATAACAAGAAATAAAATAATGAAAACAACAAATAAACATATATAAAAAACAATAAATATAAACAGTAAGTGACAAAAACAAACGAAACAGCAAATAACAACAATGCAAAGCAACATGAAAAGTGACAACAAAATTAAAAAACAACAAAATCAAATAGCAAAGGAGAAAACAAGAAAAAGTAAACACGAAGAGAAAAACACAGGGACGACAAAATTCAACATCAAGAGACTGTTTTAATTACAGATGATAAAGTGGATTGGTACTGAACCATATTTGGACATTCCTATGGAGAGAATACAAAACACGAATATCCAAAAAACTGTGGTAATAACGTTATATATTTGGTGCATAATAACATGGGCAAATTTATTTATTTTCCTGAGCATAATTGGTAAAGCTTACAAACTTGAAAAATTTTTAAAAAATACATGTTTGGGTGTGCTAGATGCAAAATTACCCGCTGTAAATATTGTAATAATGGGTATAGATATAAATAATGGTTTAATCACCACGAGTGTGAGTGTACGTGTTTCTGTGTGTGTGTGTGTGTGTGTGTGTGTTTTGATAGGCGTATTTAGGAAAACATTTTCTGTTGAACTACAATGATAGAACATTTACAATCAAGCTAATTGTACTGTATAACAGGAAATGGACTAAAACTGGGTAATAGTGTTCACTTTTTTTATTTATTCTCGATTTATATGTATTTGCTGTTTAATGTGCCCTTGTTAACTACATTTATGAATTGCATATCGTAAACTCAATAGAATGAAAAGGTTACTCGTAGATATCATTACAAATTTTAAAAAAATTTCTTATTAATTTCTTGTTCTTCCTTGAAAATGTATTCCTCTTCGCTTGCCTCTTTTTCGTCCTCCAACTTGTTTAAATAGGATATAAAATCTTCTATTCTATTTAATATGCTCTCTAATGTATGCATCAATTCATCTAAACTACACATATGCCTTTTTATATTCGTTACGGCTGAGAAATACAGTAGTAATACAAAGTTACCAAGGATTGGCCCAGAAATGTCGATATCTTAACTACTATCCTTTTGACTGTTTCTTGTCATCATCAGATAAAGATTGATCTAAACGGTTGGGCTCTTGACCTTCATTTTCAGAGGTATTTGGTGTTACTTGCAGGGTCAGGGAAATCTTTGTGAAAGATTATTTCCTATCAAATATCTTAGGGGTGAGCGTCCTCTTCTGAAGCACAGAAGTTTGTTAGTTTGTTCCATTCTTGTTTTCCTTATGAGATGCCAGATGAGATTTGAAGCGCGATTTTATAATTGAGAATATCCCTGTGCTTAAGACCTATGAAACCATATATTCTTTTTATTACCATTTGAATATTTGTACTTTTACGACTATTGTATAACTGTTCATTTATTTTGGTGATATATATATATATATATATATATATATATATATATATATATATATATATATATATATATATATATATATAACCAAATTCTTACGTAATTGCGTCTCCCAAACTACCCAAGCTGTTTATACAGTACAGGACCTATATTCAAATAGATTTAAAGGGAGGAGAAAAGGTTTTTATGACATATATCATTAGATCATAGAACTGGCTCATCGCACGTGGACATGCCAAAATTGTACGTGATTCTCCACAAATATGGTAAGAGACACCCAAAGGTTTACTATCTAAGTCCGAAAGTTCACATCTGCGTTCCGTGCCCCGGATGATTTCATGCAGAATCCTTTTAAAACGTTACCTTTGAGAGACTCTTTTTGTTTTGTACCAGTTATTGTAGTGGCACAATTGAAGCCCTTCCATAAATTATATACAATATGAAAATAGGGTTGGAATTGTGTCACTTTGTCAACTACTGTCCTTATGGATAATTATATAATCCAAACTACTAAAAAAATCTAATTTAGAATGTGGTCATGTTATTACTCATAGTATACTTCAGTTCAGATTTAAATGTATGCCAACTATGCTATTACCTGAATGTATGACAGCGATGGTAACGAATATTTTTGTCATGAAATAATCAGTTAACGCGCAGAACATTGTATATACCTTTCAATGAATCGATCCCGTGAAGAAAGTCTTCAAATGTTTTTCATCACTGTCCGTCAGTTATAAAACCCACAACATTTGTCTCCCTTGAACAATATATCTACAAAGTCACAAATAATGATCCTGTAATGACTACATATCAATGACGTATACGTTGTATATAACGAGAAACATACGGGAAGTAATCGGAGTTGTGCATATAAGACACAGCTGTGTGATGCTCTGATTGGGGAACAAGAATGGGAAATCAGGGAACAAGAATAAGAAATCTATTTAGCAAAAGTACATCTGTGGATCCACCAGAATCAAGAAGAGGAAAGTTTTTGAGAAAGTCTAGTCGTGTGGATCTATCAGAATCAATATCATATCCGCCATCTGGTAATGTACATATATCTCTCACTATATACACTTTAGGTTTTTTGTAACTGACACTTCTTTCATCGCTACCGCTACAAACGTCTTCAACCACTGCTCTTGCTACTTATACTTACTGTTGCTTCTATTGGTACCAACATAATCTACACTTCTATGCTATTAGCATACAATGAATCAAGATTATTCACATAATATTCAGTGTTTTTAAATAGAAAACGTGTGTTATGTTGTAAATATGCTGATTCAGTTAAAGTGGAGATTGACCGCATTACATCATTTATCTAATGTTAGAGAAATCTAATTTCAGAATAATATGCAACTTAAATACTTGGTATGCTAGTCCCAGGTATAATAATCTGTCGCAGTTTAACGCAAGGTTTTACTTCAGTTTTCACTAGATTCAGGTATACAAAATTCGTTTTTTTAAGGTAAAAAGCGGACATCTCTGATGCGTCTTTATACTTTTTATTGGTGACCAGGTCCGAGTTTCACGCACCTACTGTAGTATTACTTAAGATAAGATTAGACTTAAGATACAGTTCTTCCAATCACAGTTTACGAGATGACTCGTACTAATTCTACAAGATATAGCATTAGCTGTTTCAATAAACTATTCTAGGAATGTATTTTATGAAATCTTAAAAGCACTTTTGTAAAGAATTGATTAGGGCGATTAGGAATCTATACTTCAATTTCAGATGAATACTATTACTTATGGCCATTTATTCTAAAAATATTGGTCTGATTTTCATGTCATAGAAAACCAAAACTTAATGTTTGTCTATTTCTTAATATGTGGGAAATTGTCAGTCTTGCAATAGCATTTTAAATCGCCTGCGTTGAAGATTGAAACTGCCACTTTCAGGCGGCGTTAATAAATTTGTTAAGACTTTGCGTTAAAGTTTTCGAGTGTCATATAATTTTCTTCATATTGCTGTTTTAGAAAGGAAACGTTTTAGGCCGAACCTCGTTGTTTTCTACTTTCTCTGGGACTGAATAATGCTAGGTCATGTAAATGATGAATACAGGCAGATATCTGAGACACTTATAAATCATACATACATCGGACTTAGGATTAGAGAGTGATCGAGGTGTAGCACCTTATTCAACAGACACAAACTTCAGTATTTTGAATTAGGTAGAAATGGAAATAACTTTAGGTAAGCTGAAAATTGTGCGCTGTCATTTGCAGTAAAGGAAAACATGTATGACATTTGGAATGGTAAACGTGGTGAGATTCAATATATTGAACTAAATAAACACTACCCCAACTGCCAAGAGCATGAAACAAGAGACGGAGAAACAAAATTAAGAAGTGTCTGAATTATTGAGTCGCATGGTTATGATAATAAAATCCAAAGCCTACACATCGCAGCAACTTTTCTTCTACTGTTGTTTCTATTAACACTATCAGAGTCTACACTTCTGTGATACTAGTATATAATGAATGCCTTTTTCAAAGATTATTTCGATAGTATTAAATGTTTTGAGATAGTAAAAGCGTGTTATATTTTAAATATATTCATTCAGTTTTCTACAGTTGTAGTGGAGATCGACTCAGTTTTAGTGATCGAGGTGGCGGAAAACCTTGCTCAACAGACAGAGATTTATTTAAGTATTTTAAATTAGGTTTAAATGGAAAGAACTTTGGTTAAATTGATAGAAAAAGTACACTGTAATTTGCAGTAAACGAAAACATAGTATACATTATAAACTTTAACAAAAAAACAGAACAACAAGAACAACAGCAGCAACAACAACAACAACTTTAATTATTAATCAATATCATCATCATCATTATCATCATAACCATAATCGTCATCATTACCTATGCCATTTCAATCGGCGTAATTTCTATTTTTAGAAATATAACATTTTTTCATAATATGTATTTGATTTCACGGTAATGCATTTGCTGTACACATGTTTATCCATCGTAAAGTTCAAGAAAAGCTGATTCAGAACAGCTTGGCATTGTGTCACCGTGTTGGAGACTTAAATACGTACTTTACTCAAGTACAATATTGATTCAGTTATTCAGAGTTAAGATTGGACAGCAGGTTGAGGCTATATATGACCTTTCTCTACGGCAAGATACATAGATTTTGTAGAGAATCTCCATATAATAAATGCACATTAATTTTTTGATGATAATAGTTTAATCTTGCTTGAAATAATAATAATAATAATAATAATAATAATAATAATAATAATAATTATAATAACATGAACAATTTAAGATGATTAAAACTGATAAAATGTATTACATTATTTGTTTAATTTCAATATCATCTGGTACGATGTTGTACATTTTTGTGATACTAGTATAACAGGGGATAGTAAAAGATACACAAAAAGCTACAGAAAGCATAGAACAATAAAATGTATGTCATGGCACGCAGAAGGAAAACTATCCAAATATAAAGGAGTGCCATCTACAGTACACAAATGTGTCGCTTTTAGATCGACACGTAGGAAATAGTGAAATTCTTGAATTTGGGACCTTTATACTACAAATTGGTTGTTTCAAACAACAGGTGAAAACTTGTCATTGAAAAATCTCTGAAGGTATGTGGAATTAGTCTGATATTGTCAATCAGGGTGCTGACAGCTCTTGGTTTGCTACTGATTTTGGAGGGTGTAGAACCTAACCCAGGGCCAGTTTGAGGATCAAAAACACACATCAGCCAACATTCCAAAGTATGAATCTGGATGCTTAAATTATGGCTCGAGAACTGAGGGGGATGTTGTTAGATAAACTAACAGTAATTTCTCTGATAGAACTTACGACATGGCTATAGTAGACATTTTACGGAATATTCAGCACGAACTGAAAGAGTTTCAATACGAACTATACGTCTGTGAATAATAAAGTCGACAATGCCCTTAGTGATCTCAGTATACTGCGAACTGAATGAAGAAAGGAGTGTAGTATAGATTAGAGACCAAAACAACTTCTTACAATGCAAGATTTACTACTTGGAGAGCCAGTCCCACTGGAACAATTTGATATTTTATGGTTTTCAACAGTCCCTGGCCTCATAGACATAATGCAACTATAGTAATGTGTGCAACAAGAATGACTCGGATATTGACATTGACCTTGTTATTAATGATGCACACAGAAGGCGAGGTAAACTATAGAAAAGTGTATATCAAGAGTGAACCAGATATTGACACTGACCTTGTTATTTACCGTGCACACAGAAAACGATGTGGTTCAAGGGCGCGACCAATTCAGCAAATTCAGGGATTTTAAGGACAAGCAAATGAATCTTTCCAGTATATTTTGTTTTTAAATGTCGAAAATAAATGACACGGGCAACAAGATTTGGATCAACCCACAACTAGTATCAGATGATTTTATTGATCGCATTCGCAATGAGAGAAGATATTTACCCTTCTATCTGAAGGAAGCAATGGAGCGCGGCAATATTGCCAGCATGAAATATAATACATTCATCATTCAGTGTGTTGCATTCGTGTATGACAAAGCAAACGACCAGTTCAAATCAACTGAGAAAGATAAGATAAGCAATCCTTATGTAACATTTATAACAAAATACTCTCAGGGGCTGTTAGTCGTTACAAAAAAAAAAAAAAAAAAAAAAAAAAACCCCCCACCCCACCCAAAAAAACCCCCCAAAAACAAACAAACAAACAACATATTAAAATTGCATCATGTGATACCCGAAGACAGCCATCAGGTGTGTCGGCTGGGATTCCATTGGACTATCGTGCTTACGAAAGTACGAATTCAACCAGAGGTGTTCATTCGCACAAATAGGTCACGAACCCAATGTTGTAAACGATCTTCTTGGGATATCTAGGGACTTATGGAATACAAATATGACATTGAAATACAGAGCTTTATACGTCAGTGTTATATTTGTGAAACCTGGG
Source organism: Margaritifera margaritifera (assembly GCA_029931535.1). Lineage (NCBI taxonomy): Eukaryota > Metazoa > Mollusca > Bivalvia > Unionida > Margaritiferidae > Margaritifera > Margaritifera margaritifera. Next base: position 477,730 of record JAQPZY010001402.1, on the reverse strand, counting down.
GTAAAAAGGCGTCTGAATTTTATGGATTCATGAACGGTTTTGAAAATGTTGTTCTGTAAGACGTAACAAATCTGAAAACAATGATATTCTAGGGGTAAGACGTCCTTTATTCCATATTGTTTAGTATAAAATGGTATTATAAGACGAATTTGTGCAGACTTTGCTGACAGTGTTGTGAACATTTTTATTTTGACAATGATTTTATTTTATGTTTTGTTTACATTTCACCGGAATGATCGCCCATTGACAAAGAGAATGAAGCTGATCTTGAATTATTGGAAGGAAAATTAATACAAATTATACACATTTCTACTGATTATCCAGATGCAAACTTAGCGATGGCATGATATTTGAATGGCCACTGTAGTGACACGAAGATGTGATTCCTTCAGACAATGTAGATTTTATTTTGGGGAGGAAAATTACATTGAATCCGACGACCTTAACCTTCAAAGAAATTCTAAAGATAAAGAGGTAAATAATTTCGGTATATCACTCATGTTGTTTATCCTTCGAGTTCGAAGATGACCATGACATCAGTAACTGGTTTGGTTTCTGTGAGTACGTGAGTGGCTGATCAGACCAATTTATGTTCTGAACTGTCTGTGACACACTTGACAGGAAATGCCGCTTGGGTTTGCTTGGACAATATAGGACGTGCTATAGTTCTGAGATTTACGCTGCTCACGCTTCTGCACTGCCTCTGCAGTTCTCCTCCGTTCAAAGTATGTAGCTCCAGTATAAATGAGACTCCGCCAGGTGGAGCGCTCCCGTGTGAGATTTTCCCAAGACTTAGGGTCAATGTTGAAGTGTTTCAAGGATGACTTGAGGGAATCTTTGAGGCATTTCTTCTGGCCTCCCTGAGGTCGCTTTCCCTCATTCAGCTTGTCGTAGAAGATCTTCTTTGGTAGTCGCTCTTCTGACATCCTGGTGACGTGGATTGCTCATCTCATCTGTGATTTCATCAGAAGAGTGTGGATGCTAGAAATGCATGCCTGTGTGAGAATCTCAGTGTCTGGGACCCTGTCTTGCCATCTTATCCTCATCAGTTTCCTCAGGCAGTCATGTGAAAATGGTTCATCTTCTTGGCATGGCATCTGTACACCGTCCAGGTTTCGCAAGTATACAGCAGTATCGGCAATACTTGGTGCAGTCGATCAATTGCCTCCTCGCTGATATATGACTGTTGATTGAGGATGTTGTTCAAGTGTTCTGCCCATCTTTGAAGTATCTTTTCTTTGTCAGTGAGCAGTCTGGCGCTGTCAGCACTCAGTATTGGAGATGTTCCTGATGACTGTGGCCCGTAGATTGTGTTTAAAGCATTTCAAAGACAATTGTTCTTGTTCAGCGCATTTTCTCAGTAGGAGGAGTCCGTTGTTGTTGCATTTGCCAAATCCATTTTTGACAATGACACCTGGCCATGTCTGGTGATCTGTGCATACTCTAGCATTGAAGACACCAAGGAGGAGGAGCCTTTTTGCCTTTGGTACTTCTGCAATAAGAGACTCCATGTCTTTATAAAATTTGTCATTGATCTCATCTGGGTTGTTCATGGTGATTGCATAGGCGCTTGCATGTCTTTTTCCAGACAGCGGGAGTCTCATTTGCATTAGTCTGTTATTCACGCCTTTTGGGAGATTTGTGAGCTTGCTAACTAGCTGTGATTTTAATGCAAACCCAACACCAACTTCACGTTGCTCTTATTTACTTCGACCACTCTAGAAGAAGGTGTAGCCGGCTCCTACATCGGTGAGTTGTCCTTCCTCAGTTAGGCAAGTTTCACTCAGGGCTGCTATCCGGATGATGAATCTGGCCAGTTCTCTACCAACTAGTGCTTTTCTTTGTTCTGGTCTATCCGCTGATGTACTGTCCATTAGTGTGCGTATTCTCTATATATAAATTCGAACGCTGAACTTCTGGTAAAACCTGTTACAATTCTTGCTTCTTATATTTGCATATTTTCAAGTCTGTTAGAGTCGGTTTCACTACATCCATCCTATACAACATCAGCATACTCTAAAATTGGTCTGATGATAAATAATCAGAAAACCAACATGTTTCCTCTTGTGGAATTCACTAAGTTTGTGTAAGAAATCTTTGCGCCAAACATGATCAAATGCTTTAGATATGTCGCACAAAAACATACACATATAATTATGCGTTTCAAGCGGTTGTATGGTCTGATGATGGATGTCATTATGCGTTTCTGGCGGTTGTATGGTCTGATAATGGATGTCAATCAGTTGGTATACTGTTGAAATGTTCGGTAGAAATCCTGACTGTAACTAATAGAAAAACTTATTTTTTTTTTAAATTTGAAGAAATGCTTAAATAAGGGATAAGTCAATGGTAAACTGTTATCTCCCTCCTTAAAAATAGGTATTACGGTTGTTACGACTCTATGGTCTAAGAAAAATGTAACAGAAAGAAAGTGAAACCAACAAATCAAGTAAAAAATCAACAAGCAATTTATTACTAGATAATTAAAATGAAAAATAAAAAAAAGTCACTTACAGTAATGTGTTTTGAAATCCTAATAATCCAATAAGAATGATTGTTCTAATCACAAGACCTAAATATAGAATGTTCCAAATTCACGGCTGTGTCCTTGAATGTTATTATGTGCCAATGGTCTCCAAAGTCCTGATGTACTAGTAATCTTGATGTGCTGATGTCAAAATGAAGTATTCCAAAATCTCTGAATAAGTTCACATAAATTCCAAAATCATCAATTAAAAATCCAAAATCCAAAAGTTTATGAGCACTGTTATAATCCAATGAATATTTAAAATAATTCCTCTCTTAGAATTTGGAATGAATTTTCACAACTGTAATAGCTCTTTACAAGACTGATGGTAATGTCAAAACTGAATAAATGTCCACCAAACATGGCATATATAAAGAATGTTCTAGAATATGAGTCATCTTAATGGAATTTTTACTTGTAAACAAAAATCAACCTTGACCTTCAAATTGAGAAAACATATTGATCAAAACAACCTAATTCAAGGACACTAGTTAAACATGTTTTTCCTGATAACATTAAGATTTAAGCAAATATTAAAGTGAAGAAACATTTATAATTTCCTAAAATATTTATAATATTATATAAGCATCATACATAACACCTCCCCTCATAAAGAAAAAGAAAGATTTATGTAATAAAGCTTTCTTTTGAATATACATCTAATACTATAATAACCAAAATTACATAAGAACATGTTTTATGATACTAGACTTAATTACATCAAGCAATATTACATTTCTAGGCACGTGAGAGTGCATCTGCAATCACATTGTCTTTTCCCCTGATGTGTTTGATGTCAATGTTATATTCTTGCAATATCAAACTCCATCTCAACAATCTCCGATTTTTATCTTTCATTTTGTTGATGAAAGTAAGGGGATTGTGATCACTGTACACACTAATTGGAGAAAGAGCTGAGGTAACATACACTTCAAAATGCTGTAAAGCCAATATCAAAGCCAAACATTCCTTCTCAATTGTGGAATAATTTTTCTGGTGCTTGTTTAGTTTTTTAGAAAAATAACACACAGGGTGATCCACACCACTTTTGACTTCCTGAATCAATACTCCACCAAACCCTACATCACTTGCATCAACAGATAATTTAAATGATTGGCTGAAATTTGGTGCAGAAAGAACTGGTGCATTCTTAAGCATGGCCTTTAACTTGTCAAAAGATTCCTGACACTTGTCAGACAAATAAAATTTGGCTTTCTTACTCAATAAACTTGTCAAAGGTTCAGCAATTTTGGAAAAATTGGAACAAAATTTCCGATAATATCCAGCCATACCTAGAAATCGCATCAGTTGCTTTTTACAAATTGGAACTTGAAATTCAGAGATAGCTTCGACCTTAGCTTCTATAGGTTTAACTTGACCTTGTCCCACAATATGTCCTAAAAATGTGACACAAGCATGGCAAAACTCACTTTTGCTCAAATTAATTGTCAGATTCGCATCACTGAGTCGATCGAAGAATTTTCGAATCGTTTCCAAATGATCTTCCCAGGTGTTGTTGTAGATAATGACGTCATCGATATAAGCGTCACAATTATCAAGACCAAATGTTATCATGTTCATCAGACGTTGAAACGTTGCAGGCGAATTTTTCATTCCAAACGGCATGACTTTATATTGATAAAGTCCATCTGGAGTTACAAATGTTGAAATTTCTTTTGCCCTTTCCGTCAGTGGAATTTGCCAGAATCCTTTTAAAAGGTCAAACTTGGTGACATATTCCGCATTTCCAATTTTATCAATGCAATCGTCCATTCTTGGGATTGGAAATGAATCAGTTTTGGTGACACTGTTGACTTTTCTATAGTCAGTACACATACGGAATGTATTATCTGGCTTGGGAACAAGAATACATGGTGAACTCCAGTTACTTTTACTTGCTTCTATGAAATCATTCTCCAGTAGATACTGAATTTCTTTCTTCAGATAGTTCTGTTTGAGAGGATTCATCCTATAAGGATGCTGTTTCACAGGCGCAGAATCTACAATGTCAACGTCATGATAAATTTTATTTGTTCTTGTTGGAACATCAGGAAACAAGTGCTCATAGTCATGTAATAGCTGTTTTAGTTCATTTCTTTCCTGTTGTTGTACATGTGAAAGTTGCTGGTCTAGGTTCAATATTTCTGAATTCCGAAGATTGGTTATACCAGAGTCACTATAGTCTGATTGTATTCCATCGTTGATATCTTCACTGTGTGGGACAGGTACAACTAAATTAACAGAATAATTAGCTGAGCTATCTCTGTCAAAATATTCCTTTAACATATTTATATGACAAAGTTGTTTCTGTTTCCGTCTCCCAGGAGTGTTAATGATATAATTTAAGTCATTTACTTTCTTTGCAACGGTATAAGGACCAAAAAATTTAGCCTGAAGAGGATTTTGAGGTATGGGAAAGAGAGCCAGAACTTTGTCACCAGGTTTAAAACTCCTTTCCTGTGAATTTCTGTCATACCTTAATTTCATTTTTGACTGGGTAGTGTGAAGATTAGTTCTTGCTACTTCACAGGCCTTTGACAACTTGTATTTGAAATCAGAAACATAATCAAGAAGATTAATCTTTGAATCTTCATTTGAAAGAAGTTTCTCTTTCAATAATTTCAATGGTCCACGGACAGTATGACCAAAAACTAGTTCAAAGGGACTAAAACCAAACGACTCTTGAACTGATTCCCTAACAGCAAACAATAACAAATGAACACACTCATCCCAATCCTTTTCTGTATCAAAGCAATATGATCGAATCATATTCTTCAAAGTTTGATGAAATCTTTCCAAAGCACCTTGACTTTCAGGGTGATAGGCAGAAGATTTAAACTGTTGGATGCCTAATTCATGCATAACTTGTTGGAAAATTCCAGACATAAAATTTGACCCTTGATCCAACTGGACAGATTTGGGAAGGCCAACAAGTGTAAAAAACTTCACCAAAGCTTTCACAATAGTTTTAGTTTTTATATTTCTCAGAGGAATTGCCTCTGGAAATCTTGTAGATGTACACATGATGGTCAACAAGTATTGGTTGCCTAACTTGGTTTTAGGTAAAGGACCAACACAGTCTACCATTATTCTACTAAATGGTTCATCAAATGCAGGAATAGGTTGCAGATGAGCCTTAGGTATCTTCTGATTGGGTTTTCCTACCATTTGACAAGTGTGACAAGATCTGCAGTATTTAGAAACATCACTTTTGAGTTTCGGCCAATAAAAATGATTCAAGATCTTGTGATAAGTCTTACGGACTCCTAAATGACCAGCCAAAGGAGTTTCATGGGCTAAATTAAGAATTTCCTGTCTATATGACTTAGGAACAACAATTTGATAGTTCACTGACCACTCGTCACCAGCGGGTACATCAGATGGTCTCCATTTCCTCATAAGGACCCCATTTTTCACAAAGTAACACACTGGAACTTGTGTGGCTTCAGTTTCACTAATAGCCCTCTGAAACAAACAAGATATCTCGGGATCTTGCTCCTGTTCAACGACAAGAGATTGTCGTTTGTCATCCTGAGTAGGACAAAGAGAATGAGTTGCCAAAAGAGGATCACTGTGATCAATACCATTTGATTGATTAATACCTGAGGAAAAAGTGACCTCATCAAAAGACTGACCAATACATGTGTCAGCTAAAGGAATAATATCCTGATCAACATCACTCTCAAGAGCTCTTTTTGCCATAGCTCTAGTAACTGCACAAGCAGGGTACAAATCAGGGATTTCAGTTTCGACAGGATCAACTTTCTGATCCAAACAAGGCTTGTCAGTTACAAGTGGATTAACCACAACCTTATCTCCAGCTAGGTCATTGCCTAGTAATAAATGAACACCCTCTATGGGTAAAGAAGTCACTGCCCCAACAGTCACAGGTCCAGAAACTAAGTCTGATGCCAAATTTACACAATGGAGAGGAACATTTACAAAGCCGCACTCTACTCCCTGAACAAGAACACTTTCACTTGAAGAAGACTCCTCAGACAAAGGCAAAGTACCTGATAATAAAAGACTCTGAGAAGCTCCAGTGTCCCTTAATATTTTAATTGGGATAGGTTTGGCAGAATCACCAATAAGTGATATAGAACCTTCTGACATGAATGGTTCATAAGCCTCTAAAATAGAATCAGACTGGGGTTTGTTTGACCCAACAAATGTATTGCTTTCAATACAAGACCGTGACCTTGACCTCGTAGAAATAAGAGCATTTGGAAAAGCTCTGTCTTTTCTCTGTTGCTTATTTTTCAACTTGAAGCAATCAGAAATAACGTACCCTTTCGTTCTATAATAAGTGCACGTAGGAAGAGATAAGGATTTCTGATCAGTCTTATCAGATGTTTGATTCCTAACAGTTGTGCTGTTGTGAAATTTGGAAGTACTCGAATGAGATTGAAATGGTGTTTTACCAGAAAACTGCTGAGAGGACGATTTATTACCAAATGAAATTTTGTGAGTCAAGGAATAATCATCAGCCATACGAGCAGCATTTTCCAAAGTTTCCGCATTCTGCTCGTCAAGATAGGTTTTAACATCACTATGGATGCACCTCTTGAACTCTTCAATTAATACGAGCTGTCTGAGGTTATCATAAGCTTGATCAACTTTCTTGGCTGAGCACCACCTATCAAATAGTTGTTCTTTATCCCTTGCAAATTCGACATGAGTTTGTCCAGTTTCTTTTCTACAATTCCTAAACCTTTGTCGATATGCCTCTGGTACCAACTCATAAGCTTTCAAGATGTACTCCTTAACCACATCATAATCAGTGCTTTGTTGTACTGACAGTGAAGTGTAGATTTCACGAGCTTTGCCAATAAGTACACTTTGTAATAACAAAGTCCAATGCTCTCTGGGCCATTTCAAGTTTTCAGCTATTTTCTCGAAATGAAGAAAGTATTTATCTACTTCTTTTTCCTGAAAAGGGGGTACTAACCTAATATATCTAGTAACATCAAAACCTGGACTTGTGTTTAAAGGAGTGGAGTGTGCTCTGTTTGCCAGTTCTAATTCTCTTAACTTAAATTGCATTTCCCTTTCTTCTCTTTGCATCTGCATTTGTATCTGCCTCTCTTCTTTCTCTCTCTCCATCTGTATCCGCCTATCTTCTTTCTCTCTCTCCATATGTATCTGCCTCTCTTCTTTCTCTCTCTCCATCTTCCTCTCTTCTTTTTCTCTCAACATCTGCCTCTCTTCTTTCTGCATTTGTATCTGCCTCTCTTCCTTCTGCATTTGTGTCTGCCTCTCTTCTTTCTCTCTCTCCATCTGTATCTGCCTCTCTTCTTTCTCTCTCTCTCTCTCTGAATCTGAAGCTTTGCCAATTCTAAATCCATCTGGTTCTTTAACTCTAATTCCCTTAATTTCCTGTCAGAACCAGATACAGGCTTTCTCTTCAAACTTAAAGCACTATTTTCAAAAATTCCCTTTCCTACTAAATACTGAATCAAAATAATCTTTATCTCCTGTTTTGTCAATGATACTTTTGCCTCAGATAGACTGTATTTTCTGGCAAGCTCGAGCAACTCATCCTTTCTCATGCACTCTAACCCCTCCTGGGTAGGTTTTGAAATGAAATTCTGAACATTAGATGCCATTGTAAATGCTTGTTGGTTTCACACACAAAAATTTCTCTATTTAAAAATCTTTGCCAAAGACAAAAAAAATTCCAAGACAAAATCAATATGAATTTCAAAGATAAATTTAATATCTCTAATATGCTTTAAAGAAATTCAATCCCGGAACGACAAGCCACCAATTTCTGTTACGACTCTATGGTCTAAGAAAAATGTAACAGAAAGAAAGTGAAACCAACAAATCAAGTAAAAAATCAACAAGCAATTTATTACTAGATAATTAAAATGAAAAATAAAAAAAGTCACTTACAGTAATGTGTTTTGAAATCCTAATAATCCAATAAGAATGATTGTTCTAATCACAAGACTTAAATATAGAATGTTCCAAATTCACGGCTGTGTCCTTGAATGTTATTATGTGCCAATGGTCTCCAAAGTCCTGATGTACTAGTAATCTTGATGTGCTGATGTCAAAATGAAGTATTCCAAAATCTCTGAATAAGTTCACATAAATTCCAAAATCATCAATTAAAAATCCAAAATCCAAAAGTTTATGAGCACTGTTATAATCCAATGAATATTTAAAATAATTCCTCTCTTAGAATTTGGAATGAATTTTCACAACTGTAATAGCTCTTTACAAGACTGATGGTAATGTCAAAACTGAATAAATGTCCACCAAACATGGTATATATAAAGATTGGTCACATGACAGAATGTTCTAGAACATGAGTCATCTTAATGGAATTTTTACTTGTAAACAAAAATCAACCTTGACCTTCAAATTGAGAAAACATATTGATCAAAACAACCTAATTCAAGGACACTAGTTAAAAATGTTTTTCCTGATAACATTAAGGTTTAAGCAAATATTAAAGTGAAGAAACATTTATAATTTCCTAAAATATTTATAATATTATATAAGCATCATACATAACACAGTGGCCGTTTTCCATATGGTAGGAAATTATCTCTCATTTAAAGATCTATTAAATAGAAGTACTATGGGTTTGATGATAGAATGTGAGACTTCCCTGAGCAATTGATGACTTTTAATATCTGGCCCTGCAGCCTTGTCAAGAGACAGTGACATGATGACACCATATATTTATTGTTCTCTATTTTGTACATGATTAAAAGCTTTATCGGTGCGATACAATTTTGGAGGTAAGAAAATTTCCTTATCATCAAAGATAGAGATTGATACAAAATAATCATTCAGGTAGTTTGCTTCTCCGATCTCCTAAAAATAAATTTATTTGAACCTTTGTCTTCTTCAACAAGCAGAAGAGGAACCGTGTTGCAATTTATTCCTTTAATAAAAAAAATGAAGAATCTTCCAGTATTGTTTCGAATTTGAAAAAGTAAAGTTTCAAGTTGCAATCTTCTTAGCTTTCTCTTTAAGATAAATAACTTTATTTCTTAGGTTCTTATAAATTTGCCATTTATGGTGATTGTTCGCCCTTAACGCGCCTTTTGTTTTAGCTCTATTCCTTTTCATACTGAATTTTCGTACCATGCTGTTGTATCAAGGTTTATCATGTGAGGGCACAGTAATACTTGTATGTGCCATGTAAGTTAAAGCCATATCCAAACATTTTGATGCTAAAGATTCAGCAGCAGCATCAATGGTTTGATTTACTATTAAGAAATTCCTTCCAAGGAAAATGCTTGATTTCAGCTGTATAAGTAGCTAAATATTACGACCATATGTTTGTTTAATCTGAAGGTATACTTCAACACAAGCAAATGTGTCATAATGGTCTAAGATTGATGGTTCAAAAGGAATAACACCGCTTTTCCTAATATGTATCGAATTTGAAATTAATATCGAGCTTCTGTTACTCTAGTCAGTTGTTGAATGCTATTTGTTAAATCATTTAATATTAATGAATCTTTTAATTTGTAGCATCGTGGATACAATAGATCGTCGTTTATATCACCAACAATAATTATTTTTGGATTTTCACGTAAAGCCTTTTCAATACTTATATTATAATCATCCCAAAAGGACGAATGTTCATGCGGAGGCCGGTAAGCAACACATAAAAGATGTGATCTGCGTTTATGTAATGATTGTATCCAAATCATTTCAAGATCATTTACTACTAAGTCAGGCCTATTCTTGAAAATTAGGTCGTTTGAGACATAGATCATAACACCAACACCAAACTTAGTTATGTCCTTATGTATTGGAGTAGAGTACCCCATAATTGCAAATTGTACAGATGAATACGTGCTGTCAACATGTGTTTCGCTAAAGTACATGATATCAAACTCTGATAGCTGATCTTCGATTACTTGCAACTTGTACAGTATGAATATTGAGATGAAAACCGTGATTAAGTTATTATTATTATTATTATTGGAAAAGTCAGTACTTTCAGATAAGACTAACGCGTAATTCGTATGTTGCAAGGGACCAGGCTCATCTCGTTATCACCAGAGAGAATCCGAATGAAATATATTAATTAAAACGTATATCCTGATGACAATAACAATGCCAAAAACATTATAGAAATGCTGTTATGATTATTTATAGAATAAAAACATATAGCATTCGTTCTATCGGGTTTTGTCTTACCGTAAATACCGTCTGAGACACTATATTGGTTGTACACGGTGTACAAAATAATGAATTGAAGTAGTATTATTGATAAGACTTTAGACTTGTAATAGAGGAGATAGCAATCAAACATGACTTCTTCAGTTCCGAAGCGTTTTCTTTGGAGGATGTATAATGTTTTCACGTAAAAGCGTTCAATAGTAGCCTTGTATAACATTAAATAATAACCTATTCGTGAATAAGAAAAATAATATATACAGCAAACGTTCAGGGCTCCTTGGACAATTTCTAACTGTCACTTGATAAGGAAGAGCTCTAAAAACAAGGGTTCACTGAGAAATCATTCAGCTCAATATGGAAAAGAAAAGAAAAACAGAGAAGACAAATAATTATAAAAATGAAAACAAACATGATTTGTTTATTTGTTTGTGGTGAACCTTCCCCGCCGGAATATGGTAGCTTTTAACGAATGGGATATGTTCCTTTAATCATACAAGCTATTACTCCTTCTAACTCTGGGTCTTAGAATATTCATTTTAACACAGACTGATACAAAGAAAAATGAAGGAAAAGAAAGCACACATTCACACTCTCCCGCTCTGATACGAAGTTTAAATAGTATGCAAGTAAGCTCATATAGACCTTTAAGTTCACAATACTATATACAAAATCGAAAGACAGCATTAATAAGTATTTCCAAAATTTAGAAAGAATGAAAGAACTAAAGAAATACAATGTTGAATACCACAATGGTGGTACTATTAACAAGTTATTCTTCTTTGGTTTCATAGCACCAAGTCTCTCTCTCTCTCTCTCTCTCTCTCTCTCTCTCTCTCTCTCTCTCTCTCTCTCTCTCTCTCTCTCTCTCTCTCTCTCTCTCTCTCTCTGAAACCGAACCATACATGTATGTATCATACAAGTAGACAAAAGGAAAGTACATTCAGTCTTTTCCAGTAGAAATAAGAGTAGATTGATCACCAAGTAATTAAATAACTGAAAAACTAATACACATTATTGACGCAAGCTACAAACAGTGAAATCTTGATGTTATTATTATTATTATATATAGTTGTATATTGTACAGAGGCACAATCTCCATCTCTCCCTCTCTCTCTCTCTCTCTCTCTCTCTCTCTCTCTCGCTGGGATAACACATTGGAATGTGTAATATTTTTCAATTAGAAGAAGAAAAAAATATGTAGTTAGTCTTGTAAGCCTCTGAATTAATATGTACTGAATGTTCTGTTAGTATCTAATAAACCTGCATTGAACGTTCTAAATGTTTTTTTAATTATCTCTCTTTGTGATTTAACTTCCTTTGTCTTCTCATTATCTGTATACTTACAAAATATCCAAACATCAATCGTCCAGTAAGAATGAATCTTCCTCTCCTTCTTTAGGATCGCCCACAAAATCATAACGCTTTCTTGATAAGTTTTCACAAACAAAGATTTTGGTTGAATCCTTATTCAGGTTTGATTTTGCAAAATAAATTTCGGCCTTTTTTGATCGGACAGAAAACTTGCAATGATTTGGATTCTGCCGTTTCTGACGTTTCAGAGAACATGGGAAAGTGAAATATTAGCTTTGGTGATACAGACCCCACTATTATCGCGACAAATGGCAATTACAATTTCCTCCGGATTGATAGCTTTCCGTGATTTGTTGTTGCGATTACCATTTACGATTACTATTTTCCGAGGAAGGGGGTGAAAGTTGTGCATGAGTATCAACAACGTACACTTCACATTCCTCCTCTCCTTCAACTCTGTCGTCATTAAAAACATAATCAGTTTGCGGATCAAGGTAATTTATATAGACATTATGAAAGGTATGGCAGTTTCTTCTAGAATATTGTTTTAACCTATCAATCTGACTCTCACAATCATGCAACAGTCTTTTGAGCCTGACATTAGAAGACTTTAATTCGTCCACTACTGAATGGAGTTGGTTTATTTGCCCCAGTTGCTGCTTAATCGTATCCTATAGGAGTTTTACTAATTCCTTGAAAGAGGATGTTACCGCCGCTCTCAAGTTTTTTTACGATCAGAGACGACAACGTTGCCTCCATTTCTTGCATGAGTGGTACAATGAAATTATTTCGAATCGTACCAACAAAACCCCAGGAGTTCATACTAGAAGGTACAAGCTCTTAGAGGTTATAAGTGGGCCCTTTACCACCTAATTGCATAAGATGGACATCGGAAAATGAATGCCTCCTTCTAAGAGTGGGCTGGAACAAGAAGGGCTTGATATATATTTTCATTTCTGAATGTTTACGTTTCCTGGTGTCGGGTGCAGCCATTGTGTCGAATAACTGGTACAAACTTTTGTATAGAGAAATCACACTATGTGACCTTTACTACATGACCTAGGCTTTCACTCCAACAATTGAATATGATACAAAAGGTCAAAAATAAACGAGAATTATAGAATGCTCAAATATTCACTAATTACATATGTCTGAGTCAGGAGACATTCAAATCTTACCCATACTAAATTCATTCAAAACACACAATCTAATCCATCGGAAACAAAGAAATTAATAGGAACGTGGTACGATCGTTTTAGTAGACTTCAACATTTAGACAATGCTACCCAAATCGATGCAGATTCGCTTCCCTCTGGCGATGATGTTGATGTTATTCTTCATAAGCACATTGAACTCCGGGGATGGGGGTGGCGTTGGGCAGATGATATGTTGATTGAGATCTTAAAGCACACTGTAGCAGAAATAACTCCAATATTAACACATTTTTTAAGAATATTTTCCAATCTGGCAATTTCTCACGTGCACGGGGAGAATGTATTATTTGCCCAGTTCACAAAAAAGGTGCTAAAAATGATCAAAAGAATTATCGTGGCCTTTCACTCATTGATATGCTAAACAAGGAACTCACTGATATCTTGAAGAACAGAATGACATCATAGTCAACTGAAAGGGACATAATTGTCGAAGCTCAATCTGGTTTTCGAAAAGGGTACTCTCAAGTAGACAACATGTTTATTTTTCAAATTTTGGTACATAAATATTTAACTCGACTTGGTGGCAGATTGTATTGTCTTTTTATCAGTTTTATAGGTGTTTGATTCGATACTTAAAACATATCGAATGTTGTAAAGAAGAAAGTGTTTACCTATCATATGATCAATGTATAGTAGACTTTGTGAATGTGTCCGAGTTGATCTACACAATGCAAATTGCTTCCTTGTAACATATGAACTATGCAAGGTTGTATTTTATGTCCTCTGTCTTTTAATCTATTTGCAAACGATTTGATTAGCAAATTAAGAGAGAAATGTAAATATGACGGAGTATATTTTTCTCCTGATATACAACACGTTTTTGCCATATTGTATGCTGATGATGTTGGTAATTGTGCAGATACTGTGATAAACCTATAACTTCAAATTAAGGGTGTTGAGAAGTTTTGCGATGAAAGAGGGATGAAGATTAATCTTGACAAGACTAAAAGTATTGTTTTCAGAAATGGAGGTTGTCTGACATTCAATGAACGGTGATATTTTTGAGGTCAGACAATTGAAACTCTACCAGCATATACGGCTTCTCTTTACTCCCACACTCATTTAGACAAAACAATGCTTGGCATCACGAGCTTGAAAATCAATAATTACGATCGATAAGACTGAAAGGAAAATTGAATCTAAATTTATTCCTGAATCTGTTAAATTATTTTGCACTAGGGCCTCGCCAATTTTTATGCTACGGGACAAACGTGTGAGGATATGAAAATTCAAACCATGTTGAAAATGTCCATAAATGATTCTGTACCAATTATTTAAAAGTACTTCATAATATGTTTTCTGCAATCTTGAGATGTTAATGTGGTCGATATTCTCTCTCTATTTAATACGTTTCGATAAAATTGACCAGAATAAAAATTATATATACTCTACAAAATGTTACAAAACGTGTTAGTGAGACTTGATGAAGCTAATCGATTTTTAATTGGGTCTGAAAAGTCAAAGATTGATTATAGATATATGGCTACGGATACGTATGGATCTCAGAAGACGTACAACACGCAGTAGGTTAAACAAATAACTGTTTGGATTAGGGCTTCCGCTTAAGCCATATCCACCACGTGTTCGCATCTGCAATATCCCATATTTTCTCCTTTAAGACACTTTCATTATCAGGCCATCTGTGATTTTCCTCATTTGGTAGAGTTTCGAGGTATTGTCCGACTGAGTTGAAATGCTTGGCGAGTTTTGTGTTGACCTTGTTTCTGATAAGGCTTTTGTGCTTGTTCATTCGTTTCCTGAAGTTTCGCAGTTATGTTGGATGTCACAAATCCGGCACGTCAGGACGTAAACAACGTTTTTGGTGACGCATCTTAATCTCCAAATAATATTGTAAGTAACTCATGTTGATGAACTCATGAAAGTAGTCGTCTATGGCATTTGCTCACAGATTAGACAAAGTTTGACTTTATATATGCGTGTTTCCGTTTCCTTACTGTGGTTTGAGTTGGATTTGCATACACAAGATAGTCTTTTTAAGTTTTTCGGTCGACGGTAAGCGACTGTATATGTTTCTTTGAGGACATTTTTCAGACGTTCCGGAGATTCAACAATATGATAGCGTCTCTAGACAATTTGCGCTGATTGGGGCGTCTGTGGTGTGTTTTGTTAAGAAAGGGATGCGATTGTTGCCAATCATAACTTTTTCCCTGATCCCATTCTGATCCCACTCTTTATTAGTGCTCTTTGAACTCCCCACGTCTTTTTTTATTATCTGCGCGTTTGAGCAGATACGCTTAATGCAAATAAATAGGCCGAACGGAAGGTTTTTGATAACATGCTTAAGATGACAACTGGAAGTAAAGAAATATTTATGGGAGTTTATGAGTTTGAAATGCAAGTCAGTTTCTAGGTTTTCCTTTTGATATGTGCATCGGGTATTCAGAAATATGTTGGACTTGTCTGATAATTCCAATGTGAATTTGATGGTGGGTGGTATACTGTCACCCGAGGAAGACACTGTTTAGGTCAAACATAGGGAAGCATATTTTGCACGCGCCGTTACACGACTTTTATGTCACTATCTATCTATCTATCTATCTATCTATCTATCTATCTATCTATCTATCTATCTATCTATCTATCTATGTGTTTGTTTGTCTGTGAAGAATAATTATATATATATATATATATTTATATATATATATATATATATATATATATATATATATATATATATATATATATATATATATATATATATGTATATATATATTTATATATATATATATATATATTAATACCGACGACCAGAGTTAAATAAAAAGATAGACTGACAAAAGAAAGAGGATAGTAAATTGTTTTCATCATGATCCTATATTAAGATGATGAGGATGAAGACATTTTCATGAAGACTTTTGTCACGTAAACATGGACATACTGACAAACATCGTCTATTTTATTTTAAATCCCCCAACTCGCAGACTTAAAGGAACACAGTATCCAATTAACGTAATAATTTGGTGATTATCGTTGTTTTCGCCATCATCGTCAATCATTATCATCGCCATCACCTCCACCACCATCATCATAAACGTCATTAAGCCTCTGATGATCATTTTCACCATTTATAACCTTTGTACTATAAACAATAGTCCACACATAAGCTGCGGCCATCTTGAACTATACCTTAAGACACATGTAGCATCCCTAAAGTTAGGAAAGATGTCCGGAAAGATTCTAGCTATGAAGCATTTCGTGATTTTACAATATATTTTGAGAATCAATGAAGGCTTTTACCTGATTCCTTGAAAAGAGTACGAAGGTATCCTATATTGGGGAGTCAAATGAACATGTTCACTGATCAGAATAACAAATTCCAATTTTCCTTCGATTTGTTTCTCGACATTGTCAAGGAGGTTATTAATTTAGTTTGCATTATCTATCCAGCTGATGAACGATTACTGTCTACCCCATGGAGAAAGCCACCGCGTTGGGATCAAGAGGTAACAACTGTATTGGTACAAAAATCACTTCCTTCGTACAGACAGAACATGTTACGGAATTGTATGCCTTCTTTGGTAACAAGCAGCCATCAGCAATACTATATATAAACCAGGGCAACGTTTCACGGAAGTTTCTTAACATCATTATGTGATTTTATCTAAGGTAGCTCTCAAGATTGGAATAACTTTGCAAAGATCCGTCTCATAAACTATCTTAAAGTCTCCCACGATGATAATGATAGTGAACCTGAAAGGTCAGTGGTGATAAAATGGAAGTATAAGCGCATAGATTTGGAATTGTATATTAACTCTGTTTCCACACAATCCTCTATTTCATGATATTTTTGTAAGGATTAGTTTCATGGCGTGTAAGTATATTACAGATGGATTGTTACGTCTAGGGGTTTGAATATGTAACAAAAGAAAGAAAGACTCAAACAAGCCTTCAAAATTTCCAAAATACAAATTTATTTCCCTAAAATATAAAATATTTTAAACGAACAAAATTTCACCAATAATCAATTTCATATCTTTCCTGACTACTTATCTCAGCATCAGTCATTTCCCTTGCTATTTTATATTAGTTTCTTGGACCATTAATGACAGCTACATTCTTCCTTTCTAGATATCGCCTATCATGATTAGGAGGAACATAAACGTTACTACGAATTGTGTTAAAGTGTTTCAGATTAATGTTGTTTTTTGTTGGATTAATGCTTGTTCATCTGGTGTTGAGCGTTCAGGCAACAGTTTTGCATCTGAAAGTATACATGAAATCAATATATTTATTTGTTTCTATTTAGCGAAGTATACTTTCATGTGTTAAATACCAAGAAGATATTCCATATTCTGATGTTGTTATCCATGCTAAATTTCCTATCACACTGTGTCCTATATCTGCTCATTGAATCATCAATAGCATATTTAAAAGTGTGTATGTCAAAACTGTTTGGTGTTTTGCATGTAAAAAAGTCATTGTCTGTGTAATATATTTTTATCTCGTTAAATTCATTTGCCGTGCATAAAACTGGCTTGCATGGCAAGAACAAGATGCGCCACTTGTTAGGTTTCTATTTTTTAACTGTGAAGCCCATGGCTTATTTATATAAAATTTGCCATAGCTGTTTGTATTTACAGAATTGGAAAACAATAAAATTCGGAGATATGCACTGGGTTTTTATTCTGTATTTTTGGTATAAAGTAGATGTGGGTGGTCTGTGGTTTTTCATAACGATTTGAATGTCAGTGGGAATTTTTGATAATATTTACATATTTCACATATGTTATGTCTGGTTATTTTTGCACTTATGATTTCATTGTTTCGCAAAAGTTCTTGCAATTTAATATTTTTATTTGGACTTCCTCATTAAATACTTGCATTTCTGTTTCCTCAGGAACTCTTATAGGTTGTCTGGTTGTAACTATTGGCTCTAGATGCTGTTTATTAGTCGGCTGTAATAGCATAGGTTGCTGTGTTAAAGTTTTGGCGGACTCCATTTATTTCCTTTTTCCCCCGCCCTAATAATTCCAAAACTTTATTTCCACCTATTTCATCACCAGCTATATAGCTAACTGATAACAATTTACCTGGTTTACGCTCAGAAGAAAGCCGAATATCAGGTTTACCATTATGTTCGTAATACAAATGTTCTATCTTTAATCTTTAAATGAAGTTACGGAAGCTCATATTGTGTTTTCCCCGTCTCTAATCTATGTTTAATAAATTCTTTGTTTGTGCTTATTAAAATGTTTGTTGATTGGTTTCAAATGAAATCGTCATCAGCACTTTGTTTGTTAAACTGATCTACAACATTATTATCATGAAAATATTCAGCAAAAACCTTCTTTATAAAGAGTATGTTCATTGTCTTAATTAACCTGCCGCAATTTTTTGCAGTGTTTCAATGGATCAAACCAGTTTCAAAAAGTATTTCGCTCTTAGAATCAGAACAAGATGTAGACATCTATGAAAACGGAATAAGAGATGCATTTAAAAAGGAAATAAAAATTAGATGGAACATACAAGGAAATAATTGGTAAACGCGTAACTGATAAGGAGTTGGATAAAATTAATTCAAAACAAATCAAGAAAACATATGAAATTGTTTTTAAATGCTATATCAGCAAAATTATCAATTTCATTGTCAGATGAATAATATGAGGAATAACATATTTGATTAATACATTTCTTCCAATTGATAACTTAAACTGAATTGCAGAAAAAGTTGAACGACACACGGAATCCATACTTTACAGCAGTATGTCAAAATTATGGATTAACTTATTTGTTTATCTTACAACAGATGCCTATCGAACGCCCAAAATAAAATATGTGAGAAAGTCAGGATCTCAAAATATAAGTATGATTTTGCTAAAGGCTCTCTTAATTTAACAGAAGAGATTGTTATCACCAGAGAAGTAATATATATATATATATATATATATATATATATTAGAAAACTTAAAGGGAGTCATTTGAATGAATATTTTATGAGGATTGATCTCGATACGACAACCCAAGATAACGTCTTCAACATTGAGAAAATTTTAAAAACTTACAACAACAATAAAGAAAAAATATATTTTAAAAAAATGAATGGCAAAATCTATGTGCTGGTAAAATGGAAAAGATATAATGAATCTTTTAATGTTTGGGATGCGGGAGAAACTGTATCATTGATAACCTTACGTCCACAAGTAGGTACTACTTTATATCACTCTAAGCATTTTTGTATTCGTATCTAAAAGATTACTTTATATAAATAGAACCAAATATATGTTATGTGTTATCAAATTAAGTCTATTGATGAAATGAAAAGTCGAAATGCTCACTACATACGATGGAAAGATTGTACAAATATAACGAAATCTCAATGGTATGATAGCGGAGGAGAAAAGAAATTCAGAGAATACAACCAAACTGTGAATGTTGAAGAGTTGTAAAGAATGCTTGTTTTATCATTAACAAGTTGAAATTCACACTAATTTTATATATGGAAACTCGTAGATCAACCTAAAAAAGAGGAAACATTGTCATCAAAATTTTGATTAATAAAAATATTACTATGTACATGGCACAAAATTTGCTTGATACAAGCATACCACAATATGAAATAAGGAAATTACAAAATCCTTTAATTCGTTTTCAAACTAGAAGAGAACTAAGAAGAATTATTGGTCAACATAAAGAAACAAATAGGAAGAAATTCAACCATAGGTTTACCTGATTGGATAATAATTAAAAATAAACCATGTATTAATAGACAATAAAGTTTGCTTCTACACAATAGGATCTATTTTAAATCCACCTAGAAATCTTCCGTAAAGGCCACAAAAATATAACCTTGATAAATATAAACATTGGTGTAATATATGCCCAATAAATATACAAAATATGAAAACATTTGAAATTAATTTAACATTTATGTAAGTGTCTATGAACCAGCAGATAAACTTATAAGACAAGCTAGAATAACAGAAGGAGAAAGATACGGTTACACAGATATGCAAATACTGTTTGTATAAAACAATCCATACCAAGATAATTATCATTATTGTGGGATAAAGGATTTTTTTAAATTGGTATCAACTCAGATTAACAAAGACGAAAGAAAAACAGACAATTCATGAAGAAGCGCTTGATTTGTGTATATTCTGAATTATCAGAACAAGAACACAAAAGATTATGCAACCAAATAGCTAACACAATATACACGATGCGAGAAGAGGGTTCTGTCGTAATGTTTAAAAATTACGAAAATCAAGGTTGCTTTTGTTCTATATTATGATTTTGAAAGGAATAATGGGTTTCAATTCGCAAGAAGTATGATCCTATAGTTTACAGAGGAGCAGTCTGTGCAAATATATTTTACGAATATTAAAAATCAATTGCAGAAAATGCTTATGAAGAACTAAGAATAACAAACGCTGCCGAAATTATATTCACTAATACAGATAAAAAGCACTATAAATCCACCTTTATATGTCATATCTGTGAAAAGAAGATTACTAACGAAGACGACGAAGCAGCCTCTAGCGTTACGTCCTACTTACATACAGACGAAGTTGACGAATCTGACGAAGAGGGTGAAAACAGCAAAGCCTACTTACTTATCGCTACAAAATACAATGTAACAGATCATGATCACTTAACTGGAAAATATAGGGGTTCCCTACAATTACAGTGTAATTTAAATTATAAATATTCCAAATATATTCCACTATTTATACACAATTTTTCTGGATACGATTCTCATCTTATCACCAGGACGTTAGTAAAACACGATCCAAATAAAATACTATCAATAATACCAATAATTGATGAAAAATATATTTCGTTTAGTTAAGACTTTACAGTCGATAGATTTAAGAAAAACGGTACAGATATTTTGTATGAATAGATCAATAAGCTTTCTATATAGTTAGAGTTAGACCAACTTCCAAAAGAATCTAAAGGATGATAAAATCACAGAAACAATAAAGCATTTTGGGGATACTAAACCTAGATTTTTGGGAAAATGTATTTATCCATACAAATATATGGATTCATGTGAAAGATTTAATGAAACTGATTTCCCACCAATCGAGAAATATTTACTAAAATCTCACCGGACCACTAGTATGTAAGATCTATTATAAAACATTTGAAATTAAATTCTCCTGGGGATCTTCACCACTACTATGTACAGAAGATACTTTAATGTTCGTTGATATTTTTGAAGAATTTAGATATGTGTGTAGGAATAATTATAAACTAAACCCATCACATTATTTCACAGCACCATGACTAGCAGATGATGCAAGTTTGAAAATAAGTAAAGTATAATTTATTTGCGGAGATATTATATTATGTTTCTAATGATTGAATCTGGAGAGGAGGAATAAGTATGATATCTATTAGATACTCCGAAATGAATATTATGTTGATGGGACACGATGGTTATGATGACAAAACAAAGTCAAACTAAGGGTTTATTATACACGCTAGACACTTTAAATTGGCAAACAAGGAAACACATACAAGTATTCAAAAACTGTAATGTCTTGTATTGATAATAGTTCAGTTGGCAGAATTATAGAGGTAAATTTAGAAGTACTAATAGAGTTGCGCGCCTATTTTAAGGATTATCCTTTAGTACCAGAAAAATATTAATTCTCACTGAGGATGATTTATCTCTACTACAAAAGAAATTGATAGAAGACGAAAACGATAAAACATCTTCAGTACGTAAATTATTATGTACGTTAAAAAACAATGAAATATGTATTATTCACTATCGTCATTTAAAGTTGTATCTTCAACTACGAAAACGCTAAATAAGATTCATAAAGCAGTTAAATTTCGTCAAGAGATGTGAGTAGTAATGTGAGGGAAACCGTGGCAGGATGAGGCGATCGGGGGTATATATGGGAAATTAACATGGAGAGGCACTTGGGTACATATAGGGGAAATTAACATGGAGAGGCAATCAGGGGCAGAATGAGGCGATCAGGGGCAGTATGAGACACTTGGGTCAAAAGTTTGTATAGGGTCAAAAGTGGTTATATGGACAGATGTGTGGATGAGAACAAAATAGACACAAAGACAAACAAACATATAAATATAGCAACACCATTGGCAAGTTTTCATTTGTCTTTTCTGATAGATGTGGGTGGCCCTGAAAAGCGCCATTTGTTTTTACTTCATTCCCCCTGACTACTATTTCTTCAGGGAGACTAGGAGCTTAAACTTTACCTTCTTCTCAGGTGGATCAGGGATCCAGTCGAGATGACTCAATCTCCTGAACTTTTCTTGGATTTTGATCCAGTTCTCGTTGAGGCACTGGAAGTCTTGTTGTTTCTTCTTCTCTTCCTTTTCTTTTCTCTCCTTAGCCCAGGTAGCCTTGATCTTAACCATTTCCTGCTCCATGACGTTTCTGACAAGGTTCTTGGCTTTTTTAATAGCTACCTCTTCCACTTCACTACTGAGAGATGGGTAGCATCATTAGGCCTGTGTCTGTTGGAGAAGAGTTTCCACCCCCTTCATCAGATCTACGGCTTCCTTCAATGTTCCTACTTTACACAGTGGAACTACTGAGGCTGTCTTTATCTTCAGCACTTCTTCTGCCATGACCTCTAAGACAAGACCTTTGGCTCTTGTAAAGGGTTCCATTTCCCTTCTCACAATGTGTAGAGTGGTCGGGTATTGCCATTCAGCCACTATCTTTTCTACCAGATACCCAGCTCCCGCCATTGTTACGACTAAGGGTAATGTAACAAAAGAAAAGACTCAAACAAGCTTTCAAGATTTAAAATACAAATATTTAATTTCCTAAAATATTAAATATTTTAACAAACAATTAAATTGAAAGAATTAATATAACTTACAGTATAGAATATCCTTAAAAGTCCTAAATTGTTCTAAAGTTCACTGATCCGGAAGTTAATCCAAATATTCCGCATGAAGTAGTTTCCGAATGAAACCTTTGCTGTACTGATGTGTTAATAAGAATCAAGTACATCCAAGTGTTATAAATTCCATATAATCCCTGTGAATGGAATATCACAAATTCTGAAAAATGTTTCTGATAATTCCATGGAGCTGTATAATTACTAAAGTTTAAGAAACAGCACTAATCCAGAATGTACTGTATACTGATATATCACAAAAGTAGAATATCCCCACACAAAAAGAACCAAATTCGTTTATGACCTCTCAATCCAGTGTAGCTATGAAGAATGCCAGAATGCTGCTAAAAATCCTATTATATAATCTCTTACTACGCAGAATCGAAATAAAACCCATTACGTCTTTGATAAACAACGGGGTATTCGAAATATTACAACCCTCTTCGAACCAATCAGAAACTAGGTTATGCCTGACATCACCAAAGTGCTTTAACACTAACGTTATTAATAGTCAATAAAGTATTGACTCTGAAGAATCATATAATCTAGGTCAGAAGTTCATATCCTCACGCGCTAATCACGTGATATACTAATGTTACAAGCGACAATTCTTCCCACAACCTAATGTACTGAGTCACATTGAAATACCGTATATGTACTTTCTGCAAGACGACAGCTGTTAGACTATTATGCAGAGATCATAAACCTATACCATTATTTAAAAACGAAATAATACATAATTCCGTAACACCATGCAATCTACTGCTTCTTGCAAATTCCACACGGCTTCCAATCTTCTTGGGTTGAAGAGTCGACGATGAATGGCGCGAATGACTTGACTTGATTTGAATTATTCTCGTGTGCGGCCCTACGGCCATGTACGAGTAGTTAATGTGCGCACGGCGCACTATTTAATTTGCCCCCAAACTAGTGCGGTAGCACTAGCTTGGGGTTCGTCAAGTGATTTGCAATTGCAAATTCACCTGCGCATTAATCATTACACACCACTCCATCGCTGCATGGTTGCCCCACTATGGGGGATCATTGTAGGCGCGATATGGGAGGGTGTGTAAATTTACTTTCAACCTGTACATAGGATTGGAACCTCAATGTTTACAGGTTGAGAGTAATGCATGCAAAGCATGCTGGTATTTAGTATGTCTGGAGCGAGGCAGGCAGCTTAGGTTCGGCAAGGGAGACACGAAGCGGAACGGAAGTATTGAAACGCCAGGATCGTACAAGGTCAAATTCTGCCCAGTTAAACTAAGTCGGGCTGTCCCTATTACCAATAAAGTGTTAGCCACTTGTTCAATTATGACAATGCTTCAAGTTACAAAGCATTATTTTATTTAACGCGCTTATTCCGGTTTTTGTGAAAATTTTGTGTACAAAGTGTACATGTTATTTTCCAAAAGCAATACCAATCTTTGAGTAAGAATTACTCATATCATTTTCGTATCACGCACACTTCAATTTTGAGTAATAATTTTTAGACGGTGGTTCGAAATTGATCAAATTTTTGTTTTAAAAGAGTATAATCAAAAGGGGTTTTCGAAAAAAAGCCAAATTGAAAACCCCATTTATTCAGGCAATTTACCCCCACAGCGTGCAAAGCACGCATAGGGGGGTTAAGTGGTCAGGTGTGTTGACAGATTGCAACCACCTGACTCTAAATTAGTACACCCCTCCAGCGCAGCATGGTTCCCCACAATTAAGGGGGTTAATTGAATGCGCGCTATTGGAGGATGTGTACAATTTACACACCCCAGAAGGATGTGTAAATGTAAATTTTAATTTTGTCAGGTGTGTTAACAGTTCGCAACACACCTGACACTGTGCTGAGTACACCCCTCCAGCGCAGCATGGTTCCCCACAATTAAGGGGGTTAAATGAATGTGCGCTATTGGAGAGTGTGTACATTTATACCTGTACATAGGACTAGAACCACAATGTTTACAGGTATACATGTGCGCGTTTTAGCGCACTTGTTATTGAATTGTTTCAAATTAATCAATCTGGAGTGGAAAAGGCGACACGGACTAAGCAAGCGAAGGCGCGAAGCGTGGCGGAAGCCGAAACGCCAGTAACGTACATACATGATCAAATTCTGCCCAGTTATACTAAGTCGGGCTGTCCCTAATACCAATAAAGTGTGAGCCACTTATTCAATTATGACAATACGAAGAGTTACACAAAATTTTCCAGTTAACGCGAATATTCCAGTTAAGAGAAATTTTGTGTACAAAATGTACATATTATTACCAAAAACAATACCAATCTTTGAGTAAGAATTACTCATATATTTTTTGTATCACGCACACTACAATTGTGGGTTGTAATTTTTTAGACGGTGGTTCGAAATTGATCAAATTTGTGTTTTAAAAGAGTACAATCAAAAGGGGGTTTCGAAAAAAAGCCAAATTGAAAACCCCATTAATTTAGGCAGTTAAAAAAAAAAAAAAAAAAAAAAAAAAACTCTTAGCCCTTAAAAGGACTGAGGGGCTACAAAACCCGCTCCAGGATAAACGACTTCAGGTGGTCCAGAAAGTGATCTATGACGTTTCGTCTATCACGCTCCTTCGGGATTTTCGGGTCTATGAAATCTGCCATGTCGAGTTCACTCCAGGATGCTTCGTAAGAAATTCTCTCGGTCGTGATTCCATGGTATTTCCTCAAGTGGTTACAAATCAGTGCAGCTAATGGTATCGGGCATTTGTGGAAACCTAAATCCAATTGTAGTAGGGCTGTTCCATAGCTGCTGCCAGGCTGACCAAGACTGCCTCCTCCCCTCGTCCACTGCGTCTCCCTCTACCGGTTAGCACGTCTGACACACGTCTGCTCCACCTGCTGCTGCCTGAATGGAATGGAATGGAATGAATGGCGCGAATGATGATGATGATGATTATTTTTGAATTTCCGTCGTGTTCGCCCATTCGGGCATGTACGACGATATGCCCCCACAGCGTGCAAAGCACGCTTAGGGGGATTAAGTGGTCAGGTGTGTTGACAGATTGCAACCACCTGACTCTTATTTAGGTACACCCCTCCAGCGCAGCATGGTTCCCCACAATTAAGGGGGTTAATTGAATCCGCGCTATTGGAGGATGAGTACCATTTACACATCCCAGGAGGAATGTGTAAATTATTTATTTGGTCAGGTGTGTTGACAGTTCGCAACACACCTGACACTGTACGGAGTACATCTCTCCAGCGCAGCATGGTTCCCCACAATTAAGGGGGTTAAATGAATGCGCGCAATTGGAGAGTATGTACATTTATACCTGTACATAGGACTAGAACCACAATGTTTACAGGTATAGGTGCGCGTTATAGCGCACATGTTGATTTAATTACTTCAAGTTATACAGTCAGGAGTGGCACGTGGCACGGACTAGGCAAGCGAAAGCGCGAAGCGTGACGGAAGCTGAAAACGCCAGGAACGTACATACATGATCAAATTCTGCCCAGTCAAACTAAGTCGGGCTGTCCCTAATACCAATAAAGTGTAAGCCACTTGTTCAATTATGACAATGCTTCTAGTTTCAAAATTTCGTTTAATCCATTCCAATTAATTTTGAATTTTGCGTACAGAGTGTACATATGTTGTCCAAAAATAATATAAATAAACGAGTACAAGTAACTCATATCATTTTTGTATCACGCACAGATAATAATGTAGAGATTGTATTTTTGACGGTGGTTCAAAATAGATCAAATTTGTATTATAAAGAGTCTTATCAAAAGGGGTTTTCAAAATTTCGAAAAGAAAACCCCATAGTCAGGCAAATTTTGATCAGTCTGCGGCGATGAGGACGGTGCCAGTTTTCCTCCTCGGGCAGGCTGTCTTCCCCAGTCGTCGTTTGCAGCAGACCCAGCATACTGCATACAGTCATCAACCTCGCTGTGTCGGGGTACTTCCCGAAGAAAAATCCCCAGTGTTCAAGTTATCACTAAGGCCACTCGTTTGTACTCCTCGACTGCACAATTTCTATCTTCGGCAAGGTGGCGGGGTAGGTCGGTCTTCTCTGTGTTGTTCTGCCTCGCATATATGCATTATATTACATATACATGCAGCACGCCCCTATCTTCCTTGGTATTATTCTTCAAGTAGTAGGCTGGTCGTTGCCTGCACACGAGGCAGTCCGAAAACTCACAGGTGGCCTCCTCCCCTACTCATCCAACAGCAAGGCGCGGCGTGCTGTTGAATTCGCAAGATGTTGCTTGTTCGACGGCTGGCTCCTGACTGGAATGATGGCGCGAATGACTGACTGAAGTTGGATTATAGACGTGTGCGACGAATCTCGTCATGTACGTCTGATTAATATGCGCACGGCGCACTATTTAGTTGCTCACCAATCTGTGTTATTAATAACACATTGGTGTACAAAGTGTGCGAAACACACTTTGTGAATTTGTTACACCCCTCCATCGCTGCATGGTTTCCCCAAGACTGGGGTTCATTGAAGGCGCGATACGTTTAGGAGGGTGTGTAACCTTTTACTTTCCACCTGTACATAGGATTAGAACCTCAATGTTTACAGGTTTAAATGCAATGCATGCACAGCATGCTATGTCAGGAACGTGGCAGGCGGCTTGGGCTCGGCAAGGGAGACACGAAGCGGAACGGAAGAAACGCCAGGATCGTACAAGGTCAAATTCTGCCCAGTTAACTAAGTCGGGCTGTCCCTAATACCAATAAAGTGTTAGCCACTTGTTCAATTATGACAATACTTCAAGTTACAAAGAATTTTTTTAATTAACGCGCTTATTCCAGTTTTGTAAAAATTTTGTCTACAAAGTGTACATGTTATTTTCCAAAAACAATACCAATCTTTGAGTATAAATTACTCGTCTCATTTTCGTATCACGCACACTTCAATTTTGAGTAATAATTTTTAGACGGTGGTTCGAAATTGATCAAATTTGTGCTTTAAAAGAGTATAATCAAAAGGGGTTTTCGAAAATACCAAATTGAAAACCCCATTGATTCAGGCAATTAACCCTTAAAAGGGCTATTGACCAGTATTCTTCATACAGCAGTCCCGGGGGTCATCTTCCCGTCTGCTGTATACCTCCAACCGCTGCGCCTTGCTGGATATGTGTTGGTCCCCGGTTTCTCCTTGCCTTTCACTTCCAGCTCCGGTCTTCAGGTTGGCTTCGCCTTTGTCTTTGTTGTTGTTGTTGCAGCTGCATAGACTACTTGTTTTTCTGCGGAAAATACTTCGTCTCTTGCAGAACACTTGTTCTTCTGCGGAAAATCCAAGTTATTCTGCGATGTGAAGGTTAAATTTACAGATAGTCCCCTATCTGCTTAACTCTCCACGTGTTGTTAGACAAAGGCATGCGCCCCCCACAGCGGCTCCGGTCTGATCTTCTCTCGTCGAATGCTGGCGCCTGAATGTTGTTGTTGCTTGGATTAAGGTCGTGTTCGCTCTTCGGGCATGTACGACTATATACCCCCACAGCGTGCGAAGCACGCTTAGGGGGGTTAGGTGGTCAGGTGTGTTGACAGATTGCAACCACCTGACTCTATTTTCAGTACTCCCCTTCAGCGCAGCATGATTCCCCACAATTAAGGGGGTTAAAATGATTGCGCGCTATTGGAGGATGAGTACCGTCTACACATCCCAGAGGGATGTGTAAATTGTTTCTAAGTGCACCTCCCCAGCGCAACAATTAAGGGGGTTAAATGAATGTGCGCTATATGAGAGTGTGTACCTTTATACCTGTACATAGGACTAGAACCACAATGTTTACAGGTATATGTGTGCGCGTTGTAGCGCACGTTGTAGATTGAATTGTGTCAAGTATGCAGTCAGGAGTGAAAAGGAGGCACGGACTAAGCAAGCGAAGGCGCGAAGCGTGGCGGTAGCCGAAACGCCAAGAACGTACATACATGATCAAATTCTGCCCAGTTATACTAAGTCGGGCTGTCCCTATTACCAATTGTGTGTAAGCCACATATTGTAATTACGGTCAAATTTTCACAGTTTAATAAATTTTCCTGATATCCTATCAATTTTGAAATTTCGTGTACGTAGTGTACTTATGTTTCCAAAATAGTGTAATAAATAATTTAGGTTGGAGTAACCCTCTCAATTTTGCGATCTTAGTCAGATATTATCAAGTTAACATTGGATTCGGTGGATAATTGACCATATTTGTGTTAAGATTTGGTTGTATTCGAAAAGGTTTTCAAGCCAAAATGAAAACCGACAGGCAATTTGGCCCCGTCCATAATAGGACTATTCGTTATCCTCCGGCGGTCGCAGGTAATGCCTTAGGTCTTCCGGTGGCTCGAACTTTCTTCTGACTCTGTTTTTGCATTTATCAGGCGGGTCAAATAAGTCTGCCACCACAAGCTGCGAAAAAGGTGCCCATAGCTTAACAGGAGGTGCTGAGATTTTAAACATTTCCATTGCGCAGTTCATCAACAAAATTGCAAGTGGAATGGGGCATTCAGCAATTTTCCCCATTTTCTTGATGTTGTCTTTGGATTCTTTAATTTTTTGTTGCTGTTTGTCCGAAATTTTTCCCCCTAGTTTAGACTGCTTGGCTGCATCCAATAACGTTGTGAAATCAAAATGGAGATCTCGTGCTGTATGACCTGTAGAGTCCTCCACAATGTTGTCAATGTTGTATGGTTCATATTGGTTAATGAGCCAGTGGTCTGCATCGTGAATAAATTCACTTTCCCTCCTGGCTCTTTTCCTAATGTATGTAATTTCTTCTAGCAGAGATTGCTCTCTCTCACTGATTTGTTGTTGATGTTTCTGTTGTTGTTGGTGTTGCTTCTGTTGTTGTTGTTGTTGTTGACGTAGTTGTCTTTGACTCTTTTTTTTTCCCTGGTGGGGTAGTTGCACTTTACTAGCTACAGGTTCAACTATTATCCGTTCCGGCTCCTTGAATAATTCCCGAGTCTGGGGTACCGGTTTTGGAGTTGAAATGTTGCTAGGTTCAGGTATTTTCCCCCTTGTTGCCTCTTGGATAATTTCTTTTGGGGCCTCTTTTGTTTTTTCCCTACTACCTCCCTCATTTCCCTGCCAAGCCCCTTTCTTCGGACTGCTTGTCGCAGCTGGCTTAGGAATCTCTTTCCTAACTTCAATTGACGGACTTGATGTCGAAGTTGTTGTTGTTCTTCTTGAAGTAGGAAAGTCTGAAGTAGAAGTTGTTGTTGTTCTTCTACTGGGAAAGTCTGAAGTAGAAGTAGTTGTTGTTCTTCTACTAGGGAAGTCAGATGTAGAAGTTGTTGTTGTTCTTCTAGTAGGTGGTAATAAAGTTTGCCTTGGTTCCGTGGTAGGTACCGTGGACATTTCCTGTCGCTGATACGTGGCAGGCGTTTGCCTAACACGCCCCCATTGTGGATAATTCCATGCTCCACGTCCAGGCCTTCTGTAAGGGCTTATTCTTCTTCCTTCTTCTATATTTTCTTCCCAAATCAGGAGAAGAGTAGTCCTCTTCTCCTAAGCTCTAAGGCTCCATCCTGAGGCAACTGAAAGACCGATGCCATTCAGTGCACTCAGGGCCTTAGCAGGTATTATTTGCTCCATCGCTAGCGCTAATATTTGACGTGACTTCTTCTATGCTCGCTGCTGACTGGGCGCCTGAATGTTGTTGTTCTTGCATTAGAGTCGCGTTCGCCCATTCGGGCATGTGCGACTATATACCCCCACAGTATGCAAAGCACGCATAGGGGGGTTGAGTGGTCAGGTGTGTTGACAGATTGCAACCACCTGACTCTATTTTCAGTACTCCCCTCCAGCGCTGCACGATTCCCGACAATTAAGGGGGTTAAAATGATTGCGCGCTATTGGAGGATGAGTACCGTCTACACATCCCAGAGGGATGTGTAAATTATTTCTGAGTACACCTCCCCAGCGCAACATGGTTCCCCACAATTAAGGGGGTTAAATGAATGTGCGCTATATGAGAGTGTGTACCTTTATACCTGTACATAGGACTAGAACCACAATGTTTACAGGTATATGTGTGCGCGTTGTAGCGCACGTTGATGATTAAATTGTGTCA
This sequence comes from Margaritifera margaritifera, assembly GCA_029931535.1. Taxonomy (NCBI): domain Eukaryota; kingdom Metazoa; phylum Mollusca; class Bivalvia; order Unionida; family Margaritiferidae; genus Margaritifera; species Margaritifera margaritifera. Next base: position 446,648 of record JAQPZY010001402.1, on the reverse strand, counting down.
AGCACGCAGTCAGGAGTGAAAAGGCGGCACGGACCAAGCAAGCGAAGGCGCGAAGCGTGTCGGGAGCCGAAACGCCAAGAACGTACATACATGATCAAATTCTGCCCAGTTATACTAAGTCGGGCTGTCCCTAATACCAATTGTGTATTAGCACATATTGTAATTACGGTCACATTTAGTCAGTTGTATAAATTTTCCTAATTCCCTATCAATTTTGAAATTTCGTGTACATAGTGTACATTTATTTTCCAAAAAAAATTAATAAATAAATGAATTTGGGTTTCCGTAACCCTCATAATTTTGTGATCTTAATCAGATATTATCAAGTTATCATTGGATTCGGTGGATAATTGTTCATATTTGTGGTAAGATATAGTTGTATTCGAAAAGGTTTTCAAGCCAAAATGAAAACCAATAGGTAATAAACAGGAACTCTTTTTAGCCCTTAAAAGGACTCAGAGGCTTTGGGTTAGCATCTGCTAAATAATATCCTTCAGATGGTCCGGCACAAGATCCAATATCCGCAGTCTTTTCCTCTTTTTTGGGCTGATGTCTGGATCCATAAAATCGCCCATGTCATAATCTCTCATGGCGCGTTCTACAAAGAATTTTTCCCTCTGGAGTTCAAAATGGGATGCCAAATTGTTGCATATACATATCGCCAACGGAGCTGGACATTCGGCGAATTTTTCCCCATAAGCTCTAAAAGATTCGATGACTTTTTGGACCCGTGTTTTGTTGGCTTTTGATTGACGGCCGCCACGTACATCTTGGACCTTTGACCGAATTATCAATCTAAAATCCTCGATGTATTTCATGGCAGCCTTCTTATTGCGCCAGAGTTCGTTTTGACCCATTGTGAGAGACAAGTCATACATAAATGCATGAGCCTGCTCCAGCTTTTCCATTTCACTAAGGTCCGGTGATAAGTTTGGTGAGGAGGGGTGGGAAGAATTTCCCTCTTCCGCCGCTACCTGACTTTCCGCCTGCTTTTCCAGAGTTATTTTAGTTTGCGAAGTTGTTGTAATACAGGCTGGTGGAGAGACTGCTGCTGTTTCGGAATTTTGTTTCCGTTGTTGTTGTAGTTGTTTTCTCTGTTGTTGTTGTTGTTGTGTTTTTTTCCCCTTTGATATCGGAGGGGGTATTTTATGAGGAGGTGTTGTACGTATACCGGTTCTATGGACCAACGTCCATTCGGGCTCTTTTTCTTCTTTACCCCTGGTCTGGATTGCCGGTTCTGGGATTAAAACAGTGCTTTCTTCTGGTGTTTTCCCTTTTTCTTCCTCTTGAAAGAGTTGCTTTGGGGCCCCTTTCTGACTTTTGTTTCCCCTACTCAAATCTTCTGCTGCTAGACTTGCCCCATTTTGCGGACTGCTTGCCGCAGCCAGCAGAGGTTTTTCACTTGTAGCTGAACTCAAATCTATTGTTGAAGTTGTTATTGTTGAAGTGAATGAAGTAGGTGGCTGTGTCCTTGGTTCCAAGGGAGGTGCAGTTGGCGTCGGTTGTCTCGACTGTATGGGCGGCATCTGCCTAGGACGCCACCATTTTTGTTGTTGCCATACTCCCTGTCCAGGCCTTCTGTACGGTATTCTTCTTTCTTCTACTATATTGTTTTCCCATATCAGGAGAAGAGTAGTTCTCTTCTCCTGAGCTCGCAAGCTCCATCCTGACGCAACTGAAAGGCCAATTCCTTTCAGTGCACTCAGGGCCTTTTCTGGAATAATTAGCTCCATCTCTAGCGTTATTTATACGACCTCTTTCTTCTCTGTTCGCTGTAGACTAGGCGCCTGAATGCTGACTGACTGACTGAAGTTGGATTATAGACGTGTGCGACGATTCCGTCATGTACGTCTCATTAATATGCGCACGGCGCACTATTTAATTGCTCACCAAACTGTGTTATTAATAACACAATGGTGTACAAAGTGTGCAAAACACACTCTGTGAATTTGTTACACCCCTCCATCGCTGCGAATGAATCCTGACTCGCTTTATATGCATGAAGCACGGACGTGAATGAAAACATCCCCCAAAAAGAAATACAAAAACCTCTTACACACAAAACACACCAAGTGCGCGGACCTAAAAGAAACACTTTTTAATTTTTTAACATAGGTAGGGTAAGGGAATGTTGATAGACACACCCTATACAAACATACACCAAACATACAAACATTTTTTAGAAGAGAAAGGGATTTTTGTTTTTAAAAGACAGACACAAATATACACTCACTTTGAAATGACAATTACATTATGATGTCATCAATATGATGTCACTTTGAAATTACATCATTACATTATGATGTCATCAATATGATGCCACTGAAATTACATGATAATTACATTATGATGTCATCAATACGATGTCACTTTGAAATTACATGATAATTACATTATGATGTCATCAATATGACGTCACTTTGAAATGACATCATTACATTATAATGTCATCAGTATGATGTCACTTTGAAATGACATGATCATTACATTATGATGTCATCAATAGGATGTCACTTTTTACCTCGGTGTACTGTAGTGCTATGAACTAAGTAAAACGACATGGTTGCTAATTCTGTCTCTTATTAAATAAGGAAACAGAAAAATTATTATACATTTTTAACAATCACAATAACATTACTTTAAAAGAAAGTCAATAAAATGTATACAAGACCTTTGGAATTCTGTAGCAATTTATGGTCTATCAGCTATGCAGGCTTTCTGCTACAGAAAATGGATGTGATCTCTTTATGGTCTATCAGCCATGCAGGCTTTCTGTTACAGAAAATAGATATGATCTCAATTATTCTGTCATACTGAGGAAAACAAAATCATTTACCAACATTCCTATTTCTATGTGGATTTAATAGTAGGATTCTGTGTTCTTCAACCTGTGCAAATTTGATGAATTATTACATACTGGTTCATCCTTTATTTTATAGGCAAATAATGATAGGGGAGTTTTGGTATACATTTCTGTGTAATGACACTTACTTGGGGATAGGGGGAGTTTTGGTATACATTTCTGTGTAATGACACTTACTTGGGAATAGGGGAGTTTTGGTATACATTTCTGTGTAATGACACTTACTTGGGGATAGGGGAGTTTTGGTATACATTTCTGTGTAATAACACTTACTTGGGGATAGGGGAGTTTTGGTATACATTTCTGTGTAATGACACTTACTTGGGGATAGGGGAGTTTGGGTATACATCTCTGTGTAATGACACTTACTTGGGCATAGGGGAGTCTTGGTATACATTTCTGTGTAATGACACTTACTTGGGGATAGTTATTCAACTAAGAGTAGAACAAGAAAGAGCACAACCTATACATTTTTTTGTTGTGATTTTGGATTGCTTGAACTCTTAGCTATGATTTTAAAAGAGATTAAATACTCCAACATTATACAAGCAATTATTATTATTATTATTATTATATATATATATATATATATATATATATATATATATATATATATATATATATATATATAGTTTGCAGACAATAAGTAAAATTCATCAGAAACCTTGTTTAAAGTCTGAATCATTTTATTTAGTTAAAACTCTTAAAAGAGTACTTTTTATTGTGCTATATATCATAATTATCCCCTGCCAATTAATATGGGAATGGGAATAGCTATCACTATTTCAGTCTGTCTGTCTGTCTGTGCATAATTCCTGCATTCAGTATTTATAGGTTGTCATGAAAACAAAGTATAGCATATAAGTAGTATAAAAATGATGATTGTTGGACATAAGTAGTATAAAAGTTGAATGTTTTTGGCCATGGAGTACTAGCATAAGTAGTATAAAATAGAGGTTGTGTGGCCATTAGTAGTATACAAGTTGAGCGTAATTGGCCATGGGTACCAGCATAAGTAGTATAAAATTGAGGTTGTGTGGCCATTAGTAGTAATCAAGTTGAGGGTATGTATGTGTGAGCACAAGTAGTATAAAATGGAGGTTATGTGGCCATAAGTAGTATATAATTTTAGTGGCATTGGGTACTTGCAGAAGTAGTATGCAAATGAGGTTATGTGTACCGAGGAGTGGCTCGACAACGAGGACACGGTTTAGGAGATATGTTAAAATCGCCTTTTCGGACGGTAGCCCCTATTTTGAAACCTATGGTGACTCGAGGATTGCATGCCTTAAAAGATGCCGCTTTGACGCAAGGAAAAGAATGTCTTCAAAACGTCCTCATCGACAAACAAAATCCAAAAGAAGCCTTTATGAGAGCAGGAAAAAATGTGTTGATGCAAACTGGAAAAGATTTTTTGGGTCGACGAGAGACTGCTATAAATTCACTTCACGCTTCTGGGCCTGGCATTACTTCTTCCTCCACTCCACAGCAAGGACAAGGCAGAAAGAGACGACGTCGACCTCCCTTCATAGCTCATAAACCACACGGTGTTCCAATAAAGAATAAGAAAAGAAGAACGGTTAGAGAATTAGACGTGTTTGATTACTAAGCCCTTGATAATGATGCACCGAGATTCTTGCGAATGTACCAAGTCAGAACTGGATCTGTTTACCATGCCCCCTACCATGATGACGATGCAAGAATCTCCATGGGTGGAATTTCATCTTGTATCGTCTTTGACGACTTCAGCTTCTATCGAATTTGAAATCAAAGGACAAACCGAAGATTACATCGATCTGAATAGCAGCCACTTGTACCTGAAACTCAAAGTGATCAAAACGGACAACAGCAATCCTGGGGCCGATGCCCGAGTGGCACCCGTTAATAGTTTCATGCATTCTTTGTTCAGTGAAGTAGATTTGTACTTGAATAACAAACTGGTCAGCAGCAGTTTGGATACTTACCCTTATCGTGCTTACTTGGAAAATCTCTTGACGTACGGAAAAGAAGCCAAGAACACCCATCTGGATGCTTCCGTGGTATGGAAACCTGACACCTTGGATGCCTTCAACGACACAGCGTTGGCTGTAGAGGCGGTTGGTGATAATCCAGCCGACCCGCACAATGTGGGATTCAACGACCGCCGAAAAAAAATCAGACAAGGGCGCACTTTAGAACTGATGGATCGTTTGCATTTGGACATGTGGTTGCAAGACAAGTATTTGTTGAGTGGATGTACGTCTAAGACTGAATCGCAGTAGTACCGTCTTCCATTTGGTGGCTAATGCAAACGAGTACAAAACCATCATCGAATAAGCCAGACTTTACGTGCGCCGTGTGGAAGTCTTACCTAAAGTAGCCAACGACATCAGTCAAACGTTGAGTACAACCACTGCCAAGTATCCTGTGCGACGAGTGGAAGTGAAAACATTTACCATTGCCGCTGGACTCCGATCCAAAGTCGAAGATCACGTTTTCCAAGGACAGCTCCCCAAACGTTTGCTGATTGGCATCGTCAGTAATGCAGCCCTCCACGGAGTCATCGATCAGAATTCGTTCGAGTTTCAACACTTTAACGTGTCCAAGATAGAAGTCAGTCGAGATATTCAGACGTTGTGTACCAGACCTTTTGAACCTAACTTTGCCCAGATAAATTACCTGCGATCTTACTTGACTCTGTTTGAAGCCACGGGACAGTTGGGCACCAACAGCAGCCACGGCATTTCATACGAGGATTATGCAGGAGGATATGCGTTGTGGGGTTTTGCTTTCACTATTGACCAAGGCAGCGACGAAGGACATTTCAACCCTATAAAATCAGGCCAACTTCGTGTGGAACTTCAGTTTGCTACAGCTCTAGCCAACACGGTGAACGTCATCTTGTATGCAGAATTTGATAATACTCTAGAAATTAACAGTTTGAGAGAAGTGATTCTAGATTACTAGAAGAAAAAAGAAAAAAGATGCAACACGAAGAACCTATGGAGATAGAACAAGAAGATGAGGGGTTTTGTGAACAACAGCAGTCACAAACCACCAGTGATGACGAGGTGATTCATCCAGAACCCCAAAAAAGAAGAAGAAGAGAAAAATAATGTTCCCAAGTTTGCTGGATTTCGATGGCCAGAAATAGAATAACATTTAGTGTCCTGTTTTGCTATGGATTTGGCTGCCAAAATTAACACCCTGACCCGAGAACATTGTCATGGATGTCAAATCGATCATCCGAGCCAGAAACAACACGACAAATGTTTGATGATGACGGCAAAAGAAAAATTGGAAGAATATTTGGAGGAGGCCTGGTCTCAGATCTCGGAAGAAAAGGTGTTGAGAAAATTGTATAAAGACTTGCAGGATTCTTCTTCACCTCCACTCACTCTTCTGAAGATCAAGCGCATCGAAGCTCTCTTGCAACAGAGAACAGAGACTAGCCGCCGTGATTCATTGACTTACTTGAGAGACCAATTCAAGCAAAAAGTCAAGTGGGAATTGATGACTTATCATTACCTGTGAAACCAGAAAAAATGGATACCAGGGAACTTCATTACCTGTTGACTCGCAGTTCCTACACTTCTTCTTGGAATCCTGTGGTGTGTGCTAAAGATGAACTACCCCATCGCAAACCAAAAGACGTCCATGCCTATGTCATCAATACCGACGACAGTCATCGACCAGGAACCCATTGGGTGGCCGTGTACTTTCCCAACGATCACTGTGTGGAATATTTTGATTCTTATGGATTACCTCCTTTGGAAGACGACATCATCGACTTTATGAGAAGAAATGCTGTCTCTACTCGATTCAATAATGCCCGATTACAAGGATCGGATTCTATGGTGTGTGGACAATATTGTGTACATTTTCTTCATCAACGCAGTCTCGGATATTCCTTAGAACATTTAGTGACTTGTTTTGATAAGGAGTATGCTCGAAACGATGCTAAAGTAGAAAGATGGTTTTGTGAACATTATGGTTATCTCTTGTCTTTAGCTCAGAAACGTAGTGTGCATCAAAATGATGTAGAGAAGTGGAAGTTCAGTTTGCCTTCCCAACGTTGTCAACCCTGTAAATACGTTCATGTTTAATCTTGTTCGTTTACCTTTTTATGTTAGAGAAGCTTCTTGTTCATTAAAAAAATGTTGATTTTTTAAGAACAAAAATGGTGTTGTATGGTTTATTGAATTTGAAAAAAATGATAAATTGATATGCTCTATCTCTTTCTATCGATCTGAGGTCACCAACTCTGTCCATTTCTCACTATCGATCTGAACCATGTTTTCCATCGCGTCCGCGCTTAAAGCATATAAAGCAGTGCGTTGGCCATTGCAGTCACTCTCGTTGACTCGTCAAGATCTCAACACTTCAAGAAGATGGCCGCTAAGATTAGTAAACTGAACGAAGCCATGGTGAACATGCAGAGGGTGAGGCATCATTTGCTTCAGAACAACACAGAGAAGAAGACGATGATCTTTTTGCAAATGGCTCAAGATCTGGTGGAAGAAGTCCTTAGGGAAGAAATCATCAGGGACAGAACGGAATGGGAGGAGAGACAAAGACTGATGCCACTACTGGTACTAGAAGCTAAACAACAAACTTCTTACCCCAACGGTGCTTTTCAGGGCCACCCAGATCTCTAGAAAAGATAACCACTCTTACATTGCCTAAAACAAAATTTGTGGAGTGTATGTTTGTGCGTTTTGTCTGTGCCCACTTCAAAAAAAAATTCCCTTTTGACAAAAAAAAAAAATGTTTGTATATAGAGTGTGTTTGTGGTGTGCTTGATAAAAAAAAATAAAAATAAAAAAGGGTTGTGTGTATGTGTTTGATAAAAAATTTAAAAAATACTTTCTCAAAAAGGGTTGTGTGTTTGTATAGAGTGTGATTGTGCTTGATATAAAAACATTTATCAAAAAGTATTTTCTTTTAGGTCCGCGTACTGGGTCTGTTTTTTTTTGGGTAGGGGTGATGGAGTGCAGAATCCGCGAAGCATAGAATGACGTCATAGGGATGACGTCAGACGCGGGTAGTCGAGGTGATGTTTTTTTGTTTGGAAAGGGATGTTTTCCTTCACGTCTGCGCTTAAAGTATATAAAACAACGCCTTCCCAGTTGAGCTACCCGTTTATCTATCAAGATGGAGAAAAAAGAAACACTGAGACAGATCAGAGTGCATCTAGAGGTGGACTGGCACCTCCTTCAGGAAGTGGAGAAGAGGGAGAAGAAGGAGCCCATCAGGCCGCATCAGATGATGACGGAGGATTGGGAGTGTGAAACGACCCATCCTCCGTCGGCTTTCCCCATCATCTCCAAGAAACACCGACGCAGCAAAGCTAGATGGAGTGGAAGTTGTGCGGCGTGTAGGGCTCGAGCAGGGAGGTGTCCCCGCCTCTAGATGTACTCAAAAAAAACCCCGGCCCTTTTCATGGCCACCCATTTACCAAGAAAAGATACATTTTCATGATTGCCATATATATGTGTTTGTAGGTGAAGTGTTTGTGTGTATGTTTTCCCACTCTAAAACAAATTCCTATTCCCTGGTATGTGTTTGTAGAGTGTGTTTGTATAGAGTGTGGTGTGTGTTTAAAAAAAATTTTAAAAAATACTTTCTTTTAGGTCCGCGTACTGGGTCTGTGTTTTTTTAGGTGTGATAAGATTTTGTATGTATGTTTTTGGAATGGGATGTTTTCCTTCACGTCCGTGCTTAAAGTATATAAAGCGGCGCCTTCCGCAGTCGCACCATTCACAATCCACTGAACTATGAACAGCATAGAATTATTGCAGGAAGCCTGGGATGTGATGGTAGGTGTGGCGTCTTTGGTGGAAAGAATGGAGTGTTGGTGGAGATACCCTGCCACCAAGCCATACGTTATCAGCCAACTGGCAGCTCTCACCTCAGCGAGGAGGCTGGTTAACGATGTCTTGGTGGAGGAAATCCCAAAAACTTCATTGGTTCCTTGTCGTGTGGGGTTCATCAAGACGAGCCTAGACTTACTGGAAGGGGTGGAGTACTTTCTTCACCAAGTTCAACAAGATGAATGGTTGTATCCACCCCCCACCCCCCACCCCCAGTAGCGTCAGGCTCGAAGAGATGAACCTCCACATCGCCAAGTTATTTGGAAAAGGAAGTCGCCCACATCAAGACCCTGTGGGCACAAGAAAGAACGGCCAAGGAACAAGCCAAGAAACAAAAGGAATTCCATCGCCTGAATTTGAACTGGATGAAAATCCAGGACAAGTTCAGGTAAATGGGAGATCCCGACTGGCTGCCTGATTCTTCACCACCACTCCAGAAGTAGAAAAAGACCAACACCCTCATAGGCTTCCTAACCCAATGTTGGAGGAAAAAGTAACCCTCTCCAACGGCCCTTTTCAGGGCCAACCATTTTTCAAGAAAAGATTAATTTTCATGATTGCCATACTTCTTTCCCTCCCTCCCTTGTTTCCTTTTCCCGTTCCTTTCCCGTTTGAGGCTGGATAGGCCCCCATGTTCATTTCCCGTTTGAGTCTATAGTGCCCCCGCCATGTTAAATTCCCGTTTGAGTCTCAAGTGCCCCCGCCATGTTAATTTCCCGTTTGAGTCTATAGTGCCCACCTTGAGTCTATTCCCCCCCCCCTCAACTACTTGCAAGTCGTTCCTGGAAATACGGAACTACCAGCAAAGTATATTTTAATGCGCTAGTGCATCAATGCGCTAGAGCATCAATCGTAACTTGATTAACAATTGCATGGTGTCCGTACGTGTAAGTGGTAATTCCATCGGGGAATATCCATCGCTTGATATCAAGCGGTAAGAAACACATCTTGGCGCAATGATACACACCAATGCGTTGTTTCTATGACCGAATTAGAAAGGCTGAGTGTGTGAATTTACGTCGCTCACGCAAACATTCCACATGCATGTCGTGTTTGAGATCTTTTGCAAGAACAACACGTGTGACACCTTTTGCTTTTTTGATGATTTTACCTGAACCAACCACAATCGAGAACATTTTAGGTCGGAGTCCCATGTATTCTTCGATTGGTTTTCTCGAGCACTCGTTTGTTAATTTTCACACGACTTACTTGTGGCTTTTACTAAACAGTGGATGATCTTTCGGATAGTCGCTGGGTACCAGATTCGTTTTTTAGACTTGGTTCCGCCCTGTTCTCGTAGACGTCATCAGTGGTAATGTGTATGAGCATCGAGTCCCTATCCGTGTACAACACGGTAACTGAGTTTCAGCAAACTTGCCCCAGTTGCTCATGTACTCGTAGGGATAGATTCCTTTACGAGTCAACAGGCTGAGCTTCTCCATTTCAATAGGGGAAGCAACACTGTATCGACGAGTAATTGTAAAACGATCATTACCATTCACTGCAAGGTTGCTAACTAATTTATCCAGACCGGAATTGAGAAACTGCAACTAGTCAATGAACTGCAGTTGTCCGAGTCTAAAGGTCATGTATTTTTCCATGTTGTTGGGGATGACGCTTATATGAGCATTGGAAGCTGTTGCTACTGCTTGCATTATTAAGCGGTCATCATAAGTTATGAAGCACAACCGGAATTCGTTTTTTTTGCGTGGATAAATTCGCAACTAAAGATTGCATGCACTGTGTGCAGCTCCTCGGTACGTACCAGTGATGTGGCAGTGATCACGCACTTTAGAACGTCCAGTTCCATCTGTGGTATCAGAGCCGTTGGCCCCAAAAGGGCCTCAGAGGGAACCATCACAGATCCAGCAATGAGAGGCCGCGGAAAACTCGCCAATGTCATCGTTGGTCATAATCATATCTGGGGGAGAGGAGAGCTGTTACAGTATCCATTTTGCTGTGACATCAAGCGGTTTTATAAATACTTCTACCGTGTTTGGGGCGCTTCGTTGGAAACTTCGATTCTCACGGGAACATTCAAACATTTGAAGTCCGCGTACATCACATACGGGACTTTCGTTTTATTTTTTGTTGGACTGCAGTAAATTTACATTTTTTTGTTTTAATTCTTTTATTTTTTTTTTTTATTTTTTTTTTTTTTTTTTTTTTTTGACCTGGTTCTGGCAATGATTGTATTCTTCGGCTTTTCACTGATTCCACCACAGTAAAAGTTATGGTTGTTAAACAACCGTTGTGTGCTAAACACATGCATGCAACGTCTGCATGGAAATTTCCTACCCTTATACTTGCTGTGTCGGTATATCAATCGTGGAAAATCTTCTATCCACACGTAATGATACCGCACCACTGAACCATCCATGTCGCTTAATAATAACAAATCAATATTGCATCGCGCTCGCTTTACCATACATAGTCAAATTGGCTGCAGGCCTTTATTCCAAACAAACACATTGACGGCGATGTCAGTGTTGAGTCTTTCAAATTTGCTGATGTCAGTAATTTGTACAGGAAATTCAGTGTTACCAAACTTAAGTTCTGCCATGGATTGTTCGTATTTTCCAGGCTGATCTGTACGATCACTCGCAGGGTTCAGCGCCTACTCGAGTGACGATTCAAAACATCAATTATTATAATTTTTCACATTAATTACTGACTTCGGCGAAATTCACTTTGGTGTTCGTACGTAACTCGATCCGCGAATAGGTTTGTATGGAGAAATATGAAGCTGAGAAATATGACTTCCTGTAAATTAGTTTTAGGTCACTAGTGCCTCGGTTCCGTATCTGTGCACGAAGTCTTCAAAAGTCTTCCATTCCCATAAATACGGTCTCAAACTCCGCCATGGCTACCGTTTACAGTTTAGTAATTGTATTGATACTGCTTTGAGCCTCAGCGAGAATTTCCGAATAAACATGTACTCGTTGATGTAAACGTAACTAAATTATTTTCCCAGTGAAAAGGATCTGGAAAGCATCCATCCTGAACCTCCTTTGGAGTATTTTTCATGCTTCTCGAGGATCTTTGCATTACTTTTATCAATTGTATCGCTGATGACCTCAGTATCTTTATGATTCAAGATTACACAGGCACCACTATGAAACCAAGGCTGTGATGTTATTGATAGTGAAAAGCCATCTTAGTTTACATGGTAAATTCCACATTGAGAACAATGTCAACCTTGAATCCGGAAAGCAGCGCGGTCTCACCCACGTGCTGCAGTGTATATGATTCCCGGACGTATATTTGATAATGGTTTTACAGCGTCTCTGTTTGGTTTATATACACTTGGAATAATTGCCCGGTAATCTTAAAGATTATGAGAGCTTTTGTATAATTTAAATTCTGGAACTTTTTGTTGGTGAACATAATCGACTGCCTCAGCGGTGATTGTGGCTGCTATGCGTCAGTGGTTTTATTCATCCTCCTATATCTACAATTTCCGCCCGCTTGGATAGTGGAGGAATTTATATATTTAATCATGTTGCAGTTTCACGAAGCTGTCTCACAGTCTGACACGCTTCAACATAATAACGCAAGTATGTAAATTTTTCTTGTGCTTTTGGTATTTTTATGTTACGCTCACGCGCGGATTGTTTTAGTTGTTGTACTGTTAACGTTGATGTTGCCGTTGTAACCGGCTGTGGGTTATCCGGAGCAACTGGTTGTGGTTCATTTGCGAGTCCTAATAACTCAGGTATACTGGCTTTTCGCATGCTGCTTGGTATTCGTATCCCACGCTCTCGTGCGTGTTGCCTCAACTGACTACCGGTAGGCATACTGATATATAAAGGAAAAGTCATCGTCTAATTGCAAATTCCGTCAATAAATTAAGCATTTTTACTTTACCAGGCTCAGAAACTGCAGTCGCTTCAATCCTGGCTATATTTCATTGATTTCTGTATCTTTTTCATCGACATTGTTGATGTTGTCTGGTGTTTCCTCAACAGCGTTAACGTTGTCGCGTATATCTACAACAGTTACGTTGGCGAATCTTCGCCGGCACGCACGATAATACTCGCTATCATATCCACATGGCCGGCAAAGCTGATTACGCGACGTTACTATGATACTACATTTAAGACATGGTCGAGCACCTAGACCAACATGTAACACGAGCAAATGTGATTTACAGTATTCGTAATGGCATTTTCTTCCGCAGAGTTCACGTTTACCTAGGCATACTTTTTGCGTCGATTGCTTCCCAATGCTTCTGAATATGCATATGTATATATATATATATATATATATATATATATATATATATATATATATATTGATATTTATATATATATATATATATATATATATGCGGAAAACTTAGTCTTTAATTGAATTTTAGTTGTTTTGATATGTCGTCATTTTCTTATTTCCTGCTTTATATACTGTGGTATTGAAGTAACCATGTCATAATCCAGAGGATAGTACCCAAATTGACGACCAGAAACTGTACGATACTTTTTTCCACCTAAGAAGGTTATTTTTAATCTCACATCAGGCTCTGCTAAATAAACAGGCTCATCTTCCCGATCCTGACCACATAGGTAAGGTCCCAACTCAGATAAAAATTTCTCCAAGCTGAAGTCAGGATTAAGTACCCCTAGTCTGTTATACAATCGCATGCCAACTCGTACACCACACTTTTTGAGTTGATATCCAATAATCTCAAACTTTTTGTGCCACTTATACATATAACCTATGCAGTTCATTCTTTGGTTAAATATATCTTTAGTAAATTTTATACATACAGCCAGCTGTTTTGTTTCTAACTCGTTGTATCATTTTTCGTATTTCTTCTCAAGGTCTGTGAACGTGTATGCTATTGTTATATTATAAAGCTGAAATAATCTCTCTAATTAATTTATTCTTGATGATCTTCGTTGTTACTACTATATTCATCATTAGATTATTCACTACTCGTTTCAATATCTACACTAGGTGGTCTAGTCAACGTTAGCGACTTCATTTTTTCTTGCACAATATCATGTAATGTCTTTTCACGTTTTTTCTCATATTTACATCGTTGCTGTTTCAAGATAATTCCTAAGTCGATTAATTATCAAGATGCTCCGGATACGTATTTGAAAAACCATATAACATCTTTTGAGCCTCTTTATCAAATCTGTATGATGCATTTAAGCGAAATAGCGATTTAATCTTTTCTCTGACGTTACACACACTCCATTGGGTGGGTAGTTTGATTCCAGAATCGGATATACTAATAAATTCTGTCAAAATAATATACTCATCACTCTGTGAATTTTTTGCCATTGTGTGTATATATATATATATATATATATATATATATATATATATATATATATATATATATATATATATAATTGTTTCATGTTTCATATAATATTCTCACCATAACTCTGCCACAGTCAATATAAAATATTCTCACACTAACTCTGCCACAGAGAAAATAACCAAGAAAATAATATCAGCAGAATATTTTATGCAATATAGTGGCGATCAATAATCCTATTCATGTGGTAGTATTTGTAGTCGCACAGAAAAAGGAATATCTCATATGTAGGATAGCTACAATCAATAATATAGGCCTGACTGCGGAGTAACTTCACTCGTGCGCGCACACTGGGAAAGGCTCACCACGGGTTCGTGTACATTTGCTTAAATCATAAACTCACGTGTGATTCGAGGGTAAAGTCATGGGGTATAGAGGGCTTTGACCTGTATCAGTGAGCTTGGTCTAAAACTCCTGTAATAATACTACTGCTTGTGTTTCCCCCGATGTTGTACTTGATGATATCAGAATACACAAACATCAAATTAAGTCCTTCTCAAACTATCTTTATCTTGAGCTTGACATTGTAATTTCAATTTCTCTAACATTGGTTCCAATAAATTCGTAATGAAACACAGCTGCTTTCTTTCCTGAAACGTGAGACTTGAACTCTTTAGATTTAACTGCGTAAGTGTAAGCCGTCGTTCTAATTTTCAGGGGCTACCGAACGACTTTCTTTTTGGTCGATCTTGACTCTCTAGGTCTTGAAGTGGAGGTAGAGGTAGATGGCATTGGCCCAGGATTACTCATGTCTTCTTCCAAATCACTAGCGTGAACTTCTGCCAACACTTTTTGGAGAGTGTTGGGTGACACTGAACATCGTCGATGCTTGGCTTCTGGTTTCTCTTTGGAAATGTGTGATCGTTTCATGACAGAGATTTACAGAAAGTCATTCGAAAATACACTTCCAACAAGACTTCTGACTACCTCTCTCGAGATAAAAGTCAAGATACCAGCTATGTCTGCCAGGCTAAAGGACACTGGGCTCCAGAATGTCCACAACGTCAAAGAATAGGAATTACTAAGATAGGAGAATAGAGAGAATAAAGTAAAGATACATGGCATCAATGTTAAGAAAATGGCATTGGTCTTCAGAGTGTCCCAAGAAAAAAAGAGAACAAAGAGAAGAAGCAAACCTGAAGCAGATCCCATTCCAGTAAAGAAATTCAAATAGGCAAGACAAGCAGAAGAAACAACAGAAAAACCCCTGCAAGTGAAGAAATGCAAAAAAAAAAAAAGTGAAAAGGAAGAAGAAAATGAACTATTGTGGTGTGTTTTGAAATTTCCTTGTGATTCTTATTCACGAAAATATACAAAAAAACAAAAAGCACAGGTGTATCTTTGTCTTGAGTTGCGCATTTAGTTTTGACAAGTTACTCAAGCACACTTTTTGTTGGATAGTAAGTGTGGGGTGTTGGATAGTAAATGTTTTTTGTTGAATAGTAGATGACTGGGTGTTGGTCACTGTACACTTTTCGTTGGTTAGGAAGTGTATGGTGTTGGCCACTCAAAATGGTGTGATATTTGTATTTTTTAATACATATTTTTCACAATAAAAAAAATTTTGTTACATTTTAAATCTTTTATGTTTGTCCCGACATTTTTCAGTCTTCGCTAAATTCGGTATAATTTGTTTCTTCTTTTCAATTTGTAACAAATGTAAATTTGTACATCTTTCACTTTTAAAACCTTTTTACAATTTGTAAACATTCTTTTTACAATTTATATAATTTTTGGGAATTTCCTTTTTTAATCTCCACTAAGTTCCATGATAGTTTAAAAATTTTAGTAGTACTTTCAGTCTCGACCATATTTTGCATTTTGTTCAAAGTCTATTGTTGTCTCCGCTAAAGTCTGTATGAGTTTTGCAACTTTAGAACTACTTTTAGTCTAGGTTAACATAATTACTTTTTCCCCGATTTATTTCAGTCTCTGCAAAAGTCCGATGAGTTTCGGAATTTTAGTACTACTTTTAGTCTATGCCGAAATGTTTACATTTCTCTGGATTTTTCTAGTCTCCGCTAAAATCCATGACAGTTTCGGAATTTTATTGTTACTTTTAGTCTCGGCCATTTTATTCTAATGTTCTGGACTTTCTATTCTCCTTTAAAATCTGCGACTATTTCGGCATTTTGGTACCACTTGTGGTCACGTCCATTTTAGTTTTAATATGAGTTGGTTCCCCTGCTCAAAGCTATTTATATCATCAATACATTATATGCAAATTTACTGAGGCCTCCAACATGATCAGGAGGTATAGGTAATGCTTTATATATCAATCTCATAAATGTTCATATAGCCACTAGGCATCAGGTAACTACACACGGCGTGTTGGATAGTATGTGTCCCATTTGCGGTCCACATGTTCTAACAAAGTAACAATGTATGTACATTTGAGGTCAACCATTTCTAACAATATAACAAAGTACCCATAATGTTCAATTCCCCTTTTCCTCCAATTGCAATATAATGCCATACTACGGCGTAATGTGAATTCCTGTTAGTCCCCCAAGTGTTGAGGTAAATCACTTCTAACAATGTAACAATGTAACTCCATTTGAGGTCAACCACTTCTAACAATGTAACAATACACAAAAATGAAACATTAGAATTTCCCTTTTCCCTATATTATTGAAGTCAACAATCTCTAAAAAGTTATCGGGATAATGTGAAATCTCATTAAATTTTAGCATTACATTTTCCCATTGTCCCTATATTATTGAGGTCAATCACTTCTAACAATGTAACAATGTACCCTTAATGTTAAACTCCACTTGTCCCTCTAAGCCTTTTACCCTTTTTAACATAGGATGTCCCATTGTCCCCAAGTGACTCATATTACTACTTACGGGAATAATAAAAATCATATGGTATTTTTAAAAAAAAATAAAAATTAGGCTACAGCTTCATATATTTTGTCAGCAAAACTCCTTTTACCTGAAGTTCATGAACTTGAACCTGTCTTCCAAAAGCATATTTAAAGAGTTTTACAAAATATTCTTACTTTCGAAGAATGCATTTTAAAGATCTCCCAACCAATTGTATTTGGATCTTGCATATATGCGTACACATATATGTGTTGTTTATTTTCATGTAGATTAAGTGTTGGTTGTTTATTTTCTTCATGAATTATTACAATTTGCTGAAAGTATCGGTAGGAAAGACTCGTCTGATCTCGTATGGTTGCTAGTAAAGACTCGTCTGAGCTCGTGTTTTACATATCTCATTCTCAAGCAATTTTTTTTTTTTTTTTTTAATTACTTGACTTATTGTCTAGATGTTTCCCAAATCACAAAAGTTTGATGTATCTTAAATAGGCATAATGACTATCACACCTGTTATAAAAACAAAATAATGAGGACAAGTGTTTGGAACTATTTTGTTACTTTTAACATAAAAAAGTGCCCTACGAGCTTGTCGGCCTAGGGATAATATCCCAAGTTGGATAGTAAATCGCCAGATAGCAGCAGTACTTACTTAGCGGCAATGGTGCGGTGTTAAAAACACTATCTGCATGAGTTCTCCCCCTTAGTCATTGCACGGTGGGTAAAAAGTGCGAAAAGGACTCCTTTTCGCGAAAAGGACTTACAGTCTACGAAAAGGACCCAGTACGTTTTTACTAACAGTTTCAATCAATATTTCTATTTCACAAATGAATTTGTTGGTGTAGTAACTCATTTTACATAGCATTTAATATATATTTTTTACTATAAAGTGTTAAAAATGGGTCCTTTTCACAAAAAGGACACAGTACTGGTATACATAAAGATTTTGGCACTTTTTTGATTTTCTTTCATTTTTTCTGTATAAAAAGTATTTTAATTTAGGACATCGCTCTTGCTCTGTCCCTTACTTTTTATATTATATTGAAAAAATAAAAAAATAAAAAAGTGTTATGAGATTAAAACGGAAGATATTTACCAAGATTTGTATAAAGATCGTGAGCTATTGGATTTAAGTGATTATCCTGACAATTCTGGACTTAAATGTCATGATAATAACAAAGCAAGAGGCAAATTTAAACACGAAACTATTTTTATTCCAATTAAAGAATTTATCGGGCTAAGAAGTAAGATGTACTCAATTAAAACGGACAATGAAAAAATAAAGAAGCGAGTTAAAGGTATAAAGAAAATAATTGTGAATAATGTTATTGGATTCAGTGATTATCGTGAGGCGTTAAAAGAACAAAGACAACATTCTGAGATGACTGTGATAAGAGGCAACAAGCAGAAGTTATAAACTCAGGTTGTAAACATAATTGGATTGTCGGTATTTAATATTCTGGACAGGTGGACCCGATACGTTAAGTATTATTAACAATTACCTGTGGAAGCGGGTTAAGTAGTGGTATATATACAGCATTTGGGCACTTTTTTGATTTTGTAATTTTTTCAAAATAAACTTGACGTATTGTCATAATTAAGGCGGTGCCGAAGAATTCTATGCTTATTTGAAACCATTTCTAAACAACATCTTAATTCAACTGCCATCGATTCATTTCCAACCAAGCATGTAGACACTGAATTAAAAAGACAATCTCCATCACCAGTACTTTTCAGTGCAGCTTTTGTGCAGCAGTGATACTGTGATGAAATGAAATTCGACACGAAATCCTGAGCATGCTGATGAAAGTCTGAATGTATTGCAGATTCAATGCGAACTTTCCTCAAGAACATCACTTCTCTGGCCACTGCTACTTTTAATCTCTTTAGCCCTTGTTTCGCGGACCGCAATCAAAGATAAAAATACAAGACTGTTTAATCAGCTCTAAAACATGTCTTAAAATTTTACTTTAACTATTATACGTAACATATGACAAAAATTCCTTTCATGGATTGTTTCATCTATATGTTGAATAAAAATTATCGATTTGGGTGACGCACGTTATATTAATGTGTTATAAAATTTACATTAAAACTTGCTATTAGTGATGATTTTTTGTTCTACGCTAATACCGAAAAGAGAGGTCGCCCTCCCACCCCCCACCCCACCCCCTTAACATGAGATACACTGTAAGGGGAAAAAAGGATTAGCGTACCTGTTTCAATCTTTCTATGCCCATCACATAGTCAAACACTCCGTCACCACTACTGCGGCATTGAATACATATGTAACCAAGCGCAATGTCCGACAATTCTCTGCTTTCTGTTTTGTCTATGTCCTGGCAACTGTAGTGAATCCATGCCTTACACGTCTATGTAGAATAGAAAATTTTAAGTAATATTATATTTAACTGCAAAACAATGGAATGCCATATATTACTAATTGATTAATTAAATCTTTGTAGCCTTCTAGTAACAAGCCAATAATCACGGCAAATAAATTGTAAATGCACCCTGATCTGTTGCTATACTTTAATTTCTTATATGTATACAAAACACAACGATTCAGATACTTATGTAAAATTATAGCATCATTTTTATTATATTTTAGAGTTTCTTAACTCGAATATCAGGTTAGATGGTCCGATGCATCATTACATGAAAAAAATATTTTTCTTTTCTTTACTCTGTTGAGTTGCCTCAAGAGACATTCTCTGAATGCAATAATTTCATTGATGCAAGATGACAGAATAACATTATTACACCCGTACTGAAAAAATGGCTAATCAACAAGGTAATAAGAAAAATGCACATACCTCACAGTAAAATACAATCAGTCTTACAATTATGAGAACATACAAAACAAGTATACTTCTTCGACATTTTGACGATGAACGCAGAGAATGAATAAAAGCAACAGTATGCAGACACTAATATATAACTAGTTTTCTGTACATTCAACAATTATCATTATCTTTTAATTTAAACACAAATTGGGGCTATTGAAGAGAGTCTTCTTTGATGTAAGTGTTCAAATATAGTCACAGATCTGTAACTCAGTTAATTTGATGATAATTGATGATAATTATCGCATTCACAACCGTCCACACGTTACCGTTACTTAAAGGATTAATTATGAGGTTGCAATAATACAATTATACCAAACACACGTGTGAGTATCAAGTCAATTTATCCATTGGGAGCGGCATTAATCAAACAGGCTTTGCACATTGATGGTTAGATGCTCTCGCTATTATTGTTTGCAATTAAACTAACTGAGGTCTTCTTTTTATCTTTGCTCTAGTACGGTGTACACTTGCAATAATAATGTGCATACAATTAAATAATACATTATAAAGTATATAGATGAAAAAAAAAGTAACCACATGACCACTGTTTTGACGATTGTTTTTCGGTGTTATTAATTATATTATTTCTCAACACAATAAAGTAAACTATCTAAATTTAGCACAAAGGTGAATGAGATAAAAAGACTTACATCATTTCATTTCATTATATATAACAACGCCATTATCTCACGTAAAATCGGGGTTTGTTTCAATAAATGCAGATCTTAACTGCTGAACATAACTGGGAAATATAGAGAAATATCATATTTTAAACAAATATAAATAACACTTTTAAATCCAAGTCGGAACTTAATAATATTTCATAAGTAGTATATGGGGGGTATTGAGCCCGTGGGGTGGCACTCTGGACCCAATGGGAATTTTAACATGGCGGGGGCACTCTAGACCCAATGGGATTTTAACATGGCGGGGGCACTCTAGACCCATTGGGATTTTAACATGGCGGGGGCACTCTAGACCCAATGGGAATTTAACATGGCGGGGGCACTCTAGACCCTATGGGATTTTAACATGGCGGGGGGGACTCTAGACCCTATGGAAATTTAACATAGGGGGGTGGCACTCTGGGTACCAACGGAAAAAAAATGGCAATCATGGGAAAATTAATCTTTTCTTGAGTAATGGGTGGCCCTGAAAAGGACAGTTGTTTTTTTTAGTTAGCATCTTGGAGGTGTGGGCACCTCCCTGGCTTGGCCCGACAAGCAGGACAGCTCCTCCTCCAGGAGTCTAGACTCCTCCTACAGCGCTTCTTCAGGATAAATGGAGGATGGACCGCTTCTGGTTCCCAATTTTCTTCCTTCTTCTCCTCCACTATCCTGTGATCTTCCTCCTCCATCGGATGAGGTTGGATGGGCTCCTTCTTTTCCCTTTCTTCTTCCTCCCTCTTTTCTACTACCCCTAGGAGGTGCCACGCCACCTCTAGATGCATTCGGATCTGTTTGATTGTTTCTACGGTGTTCATCTTGATAGATAGCAAATGGGTAGTTTTAACTTGGGAAGGCGTTGTTTTAATATACTAGAAGTGCGGACGTGAAGGAAAACATCCCTTTCACCTTTTAAAAAAAAACATGACTCACACTACCCGCGTCTGACGTCATTCTAGACTTCGCGGATTCTGCACTCCATCACCCCTTACCCCAAAACCAAACGCCTTGTATGCTTTATAAACCCAAACCTAACACACTATCCCAATTGCCTTGTGTGCTGCCTAAAAACCCCAAACCTGCTATCAGACGAAAGGGTATGACGAAGGGATGAAATCACGCCAACATACTATCCAACACATACACCACACCATCCATTCTTTTAAAAGTTTTTATTTTTTTATCAAAACACATACACCACACCATCCATTGCGCGGACCTAAAAAACAAACAAGAGCAGAGATATACATCAACAATAATTATATTTTATTCAAAGTATATACATTATGTTACTCGTGGTAATAAACAATTTCATATAACTCCAATACAGTTCAATACACTTCCATCTCCACCATTTCATCGTCAGGAAGATTCTTGTCGACAATTCTCTCATAACTTTCTTCTGGACTCTCATTGATAAACTCCAACTTAATAAAATGTCCATTAGCATCTCTAATCCACTGCCTTTGCCTACAAATTCTGTAAACTTCACGCTGATCTAATCCAAAACATCTTGCCACATCACAAGTGGAATCCATCCGACTATATAATCCTGAATTCAAGTCAGTTAATTTCACAGGTCTCACAAATCCTCCAATTACTTGACTCTTCTTCTCTGGCTCTTCCAATCTAGCTTGAAATCTTTTCTGGAACTTCTACGAAAAGACCGACTTATAAATCCCAGTACAGCAATAGTATATACTTCCTTCATTACAATCAAAATATTGAACAGCCTTTTCCATACTCCCAAATCTTCTTTCCTCAGTCTCACCAACAAACTGGCACAACACTGTTATGTATGATGTTTATATAATATTATAAATATTTTAGGAAATTATAAATGTTTCTTCACTTTAATATTTGCTTAAATCTTAATGTTATCAGGAAAAACATGTTTAACTAGTGTCCTTGAATTAGGTTGTTTTGATCAATATGTTTTCTCAATTTGAAGGTCAAGGTTGAATTTTGTTTACAAGTAAAAATTCCATTAAGATGACTCATATTCCAGAACATTCTGTCATGTGACCAATCTAGAACATTCTGTCATGTGACCAATCTTTATATATATATCATGTTTGGTGGACATTTATTCAGTTTTGACATTACCATCAGTCTTGTAAAGAGCTATTACAGTTGTGAAAATTCATTCCAAATTCTAAGAGAGGAATTATTTTAAATATTCATTGGATTATAACAGTGCTCATAAACTTTTGGATTTTGGATTTTTAATTGATGATTTTGGAATTTAAGTGAACTTACTCAGATATTTTGGAATACTTCATTTTGACATCAGCACATCAAGATTTCTAGTACATCAGGACTTTGGAGACCATTAGCACATCATAACATTCAAGGACACAGCCGTGAATTCGGAACATTCTATATTTAGGACTTGTGATTAGGACAATCATTCTTATTGGATTATTAGGATTTCAAAACACATTACTGTAAGTGACTTTTTTGATTTTTCATTTTAATTATCTAGTAATAAATTGCTTGTTGATTTTTACTTGATTTGTTGGTTTCACTTTCTTTCTGTTACATTTTTCTTAGACCACAGAGTCGTAACAACACACTTCTAGCACTTCCAAAATTAACTCTCCTTTTTTCTTTATCATTCTTCACATGCTTGTGCAAACATGTTCGTTCACTAGCAGTCATCACTTGAAGATTTTCTATTCTATCATCATCCAGTACATCATTGAGATGTACCACTTGACTCTGTCTTGGTAGATCCACTCCATTCACCGCTTCAAAGACAAATCTCCCTCGACTTGTATGTTTCTCCCTCTTTCCTTCCTTACAAGCAACCATAATAGTTATCAATCCAAATGAATTCAAATTTCCTTTGACTTTCCTTTCATACTTCATATGATAGACATTACCAAGTATGTCAGCAGCATAATTATCTTACACCTTATGGACATACTTATTCAATTCAATTCCAGTATCTTGACTTTTATCTCGAGCGCAGTACTTTTCCATCTTCACAGTTTGAAAGTGCAATCACGGCTAGTGATTCTGAAGGTAAGAAGGTCTATATATATATATATATATAGGTTCCCTGGGTGAAACTGAATCAGTTTCAGAGTAAACTTCAAGATGAAAAGATCACGCCCAAGCCATGAGAAAACAGAAGAACAAGAAGAAGAAGAAGAAACAAAGAGGCCACGGCGACGAAGACATTCCGTACCGCCTGAAACACCGCTGGCTGAACTGCTAGCTCAAATTCATGCGAGCTATTTCGAAGAAGAGATGAGTGAACCTGAAACCAAAACTTCTACCCAACCCAAAGAATCCACCACCAACACCCCAGACCAAAAAAGACCTACTACCGTGGCTCCTGAAAATTACTATCGGATTCGAGAGACGCAAAAAATAACCTCTCGAAAATTTAGAACCACGGGGTACACTCACTCGGTTCACTTCAAAGACTTCAAGTCCGAAGTACCTCCCGAGAAAGCGGCGGGGTTCATTAGCGATTTGTGGGGTTCTGTGTTACAGAACTTGAAACGCCAATGTGGAGCCAAAGAAGACGATCGATTGAGACTGGCCATCCATCACGACAATTTGAAGAGTCCTGTTTGGATCGAGTTCAGCATCCCGGCAGAATTAACACCAGACAAAGTCATGTCTAAAATTGAACACGTTCAACAATCTAACGACAAGTTTACCATCACGGATGGAAAGGCCACACTCTACCTGACTCACGTTGCTCCTCCTCGAGGAAGTGGACGAAGTAGGAAAGCGTTATTGGTGGACGATCTTCGCAGTACCAAACAGAGTGTCGTTCAAATTGACAATACCAAAGACCAGATGTGTTTGGCTCGAGCTATTGTGGTGGGTCGAACGTATGCCAACAAGAACGAGAGCAAAGAATGGAAAAAAGCCTGGAAGAACATTCGACGATCGGACAGAGCCAAACAACGAAAAGAAGCAGAACTCCTGTTGCAACAAGCTGGTATCCCTAAAGAGACCGTGTGTGGCATTTCTCAGATGCAACAACTTCAAGACGTCTTGGCTCCTCACTACACGTTGAAAGTTCACCCTCAAGAAGTGCGCGAAGATATGGTGTTTCGAAGACCAAATTTCCCCGAAGGAAAATACATTCATGTGTATTACCACCAAGAACATTTCGATACCATCACCAGTATCACCGGATTTTTGGGATACTCTTACTACTGCGAGAAATGCGATCAAGGGTTTAACAGTCGAGAGCGACACATTCATTGCGGTCAGAGATGTCGGGGCTGTTTAGCGGCCAAACCATGCCTTCCTGAACAACACCAGGTCCATTGTGAGACGTGTCGACGTACTTTTGTCAGTCCCTCTTGTTACGAACAGCATCGCAAGACACAAGGACACCAACAAAAATGTGCTTGCGACTTATTGAAATTGTGCTCCACGTGTGGAAAACTGATTCGCACCAACGACTCCAAGAGCCACACTTGTACTGGAAAAAAAATGTAACATTTGCAAGCAGATGGTGAACTTTGATCATCAATGTTTTATTCAAAAGTTCGACAAGACAGAGAAGAAAGAATTAAAGAAGAACAAGAACCAAGTGGATTTCATCTTTTTTGATTTTGAATGCATGCAAGAAACAGGCATTCACATTCCCAATTTTTGCGTGGCTCATCGGGCTTGTGAGAAGTGCATTCAAGAAACGATCCACTTTCACTGTCCTCATTGTAGTAGGATTCCAGGAGGACGTGAAAAAATCTTTCATGGGGCTAACACTCTGTCCGAGTTTGCTGAATGGATTTTAGACCCCACCACCCACGACAGCTGGAGCGAAGAAGACATTCAACGTTACGGAGACTGTCATCGGTATGCGACCGTCATAGCTCACAATTTTTCGGGATACGATGGGCAATTTTTGTTAAATTATTATTTGCAACAAGGTACCGAACGCCCTGAAGTCACCATGAACGGAAAAAAACTCATCTTCATGAAAGTAGGACAAGTGCAGTTCAAAGATTCTATGAGTTATTTGGCCATGCCTTTGAGTCGAATGCCAAAAACATTTGGCATGACAGAAATGGCCAAAGGCTATTTTCCTCACTTCTTCAACACGGAAGCTAATCAACATGCCGTCCTACCTCATTTGCCTGACCTCCATGATTACGACCCCGACGGAATGCGCCCCGAACAGCGAGAAGCTTTTCACACTTGGTACCGCGCTCACCAGTCCGATCCATTTGACTTTCAAGAAGAGATACTCAAGTATTGTCGATCCGATGTGGACATTTTAAGGCGTTGTTGTGGAAAGTTTCGAGAGTTATTTCTCGATCACGGAGATGTTGATCCTTTGAAAGATGCGTCCACCCTAGCCAAAGCCTGTTCCTTAGTCTACTGGCAAAATTTCATGCCCGAGAACAAACTAGCCATCATCGACTCCAACACGACTCTCTTTACCAGTCGTCAATATTCGGTCAAAGCTTTACGTTGGCTCCATTACTTGTGTCAAAAAGAAGATAAATGGATACAACATGCTAGAAACGGAGGAGGAGAAAAGAAGATTGGAGCTTATTCCGTGGATGGATTTGATTTAGAAAACCCGCACACGGTGTACGAGTTTCAGGGTTACTTGTTTCACGGATGCCCTACCTGTTATCCTGATCGAGATATGAAAAGTCCTTATTCAGATTCTACCATGGAACAGTTGTACGAACGCACTTACCAACGACGACTTCACTTAGAAAGTCAAGGATACCAAGTGGTAGAAATGTGGGAGCACGAGTACGATCGACGTTTGAAAACCGATCCTGAATTTAAGAACATCACCGAAAGTTACGACGTGGCCGACATCGAACCTTTGGATCCGCGACACAGTTTATTTGGAGGACGAACCAATGCTACTCGCTTACTGTACAACTTTGACGAATCCCAAGGAGAAGAAATCAAATACATCGACGTGTGTTCGTTATATCCTTGGGTGTGCTCCTTTTCCCACCGGTCACCCTGAAATTTTGACAGAACACATTGACGTGGAACACATTCGTCAATACGAAGGATTAATCAAATGTAAAGTCTTACCTCCGACCGACTTGTACCATCCCATCTTACCTCACCATTGTCAAGGAAAACTGATGTTTCCTTTATGCCGTACGTGTGCCGAAACGTGCAACCAAGATCATCCCTGTCACCACACGGAGGAAGAACGCTCTTTGACAGGAACGTGGGTCAGCGCCGAATTGTTTCGGGCTCTGGATCGAGGATACCGTTTGTTGAAAGTGTACGAAATCTGGGACTTTCCAACCACCGCACAATACCAAAAGGACGACGCTACGAATCATCCAGGCATTTTCTCGGGGTACGTCAACCAATTTTTAAAACTGAAACAAGAAGCCAGCGGCTATCCCTCGTGGTGTCAGACTCCCGAAGACCAAGTGCGATTCAAAGAAGAGTACCGTGACATCGAAGGGATCACTTTGGAAGACGTAGACAAAAACGAAGGAAAAAGATCGTTTGCCAAAGTCATGCTCAATTGCTTGTGGGGAAAAATGGCCCAACGTACGATCTTACCCAAGACCGAATACGTAACCGATCCTTATCGTTACTTTCAACTGGTGGACGACAAAAGTATACTGGTCAAACACGTCGAAATTGTCCGTAATGATTTGATCTTAGTCAATTTCGAAGAAGAACCCATGTTTGTCAAACCTGACAAGTTTAGCAACGTGGTCATTGCTGCTTACGTGACCGCTCATGCTCGCTTGAAATTGTACGACGAAGCTTTAGAAGTCTTGGGAGATCGTGTCCTGTACCTTGACACCGACAGTTGTATGTACATCCATCGACCCGGTTGCCCACACCCTACCATCCAAGGAGATCGTTTAGGAGCCTGGACGGACGAGCACCCTCAAGACACCATTCTGAGTTTTGCCAGCGGTGGCCCTAAAAATTACTGTTACCGATACCGAGACCCACAAGGACAATTTCACACCCAATGCAAAGTGAAAGGATTGACCCTCAACTATCGAATGCTTTGCTGTCTGAACAAGTGGAAGACTTTCGAGTGCACACGTTAGAACCTCACAAGATGGTACGGTTACCTAATCACCAAATCGTCAGTCGCCCTTTACAAAAAGTGTACCGAATCGTGTACCAGAAACGAGTGAGACTTCCAGACCACACCACTTTGCCTTACGGACACGTCGTTCTACGGTATAAAAAAGGGATCACTTCCAAGCCAAACCATTCATTGTAAATACAGACGTCAACCTAGAAAGAAGAAAAAAAATGAGTAATTTTGTCATCCTCCCACCACAGATGAATAAGAATACTCATGCCACCCACCCACCAAGGGAGAAATCTAGTGGTGTGAACTCCAAGTACAATCACGACTTGGAGTGTGATGCAGTGCCATGCGACGAGACGGATTCCGTAAGCGTTGACAGCATCGATTCACACGATCAGGCGGATGCCGTACGCTTGGACATCGTCGATGCTGTGCGTGTGCCTCACCGCCCCTCTAGAGATGCAGGACGACCTTTCTTCTTTATTGGGAAGAATGCTAAACGTACCTGTAAATGTCACAAAGAATTGACGATACCTGTGGCTTTGCCTGGTTATTCCAAGTTTGAAAGTCGACTCCAGACGTTCCAAGACAAGTGGCCTAAATATTTACTAAAATCAACTACTGCCAAAGCTTTAGCCAGATCTGGATTTATCTACTTGGGAGAAGGAGATAAAGTTAAGTTGCGTTGTGAGACTTCACCAATGGGAGCCTACCGACTCAGCTTACATTGAACATGCCAGATGGTCTCCGCACTGTCAGTTCTTACCTTTAGTGGCCTTAGAAGAGTACGGGTACGATGAGCCAGATGCCAAGCAGAAGAAGTAACAACATGTCGGAGGATACTTTACAATGGTACATTCGTGGTTTACCTTTGGAGTTGCGAGTACACATTTACCAGTATTTTGTCAATCCTAGTTTAGAAGACCGCATTCGTAGTTTGCCTTTGAAGTTGCGAGAACGGATTTACCGAGAGTTTGTCCAGATCCAAGTGAAACGCAAACTCAAAGTCATTTCTCGATTTTTAAGGTATGTTTACTTCCAAACTGTCAGAAGAAAGATTCTGGAGAAAACCTTTCATTGTAGAATCCCGGGAATAGTCTATCACAAAAAAACCTGGATATAAAAACCCACCACCAAAGATACCCACCTTAGGAATCTCACCCTATAAAATCTCACCATGCCTGATCTGTGGTCTTCACTTGTGAAACGTATTCCGTGGAAGGAAGTCAACGATCGTGTTCAGACCTTAGAGGATTATAAAGACTTGATACAAGAACTGTTTCCATTGAATTTTGGACGCTATGCAGTGTGTGTCTTAGTGACTACCTTTCTTGGATTTCGTTTTCCAGGACATTCGTTGTGGAATATTTTTGAGGACAAGTGTTTGCCTTGGATTATTTTGGAGGACCCGTGGTTGTTTTGGACTATTTTGATAAACCATCAAAAACAACATGAGCATTCATGCTTTATCGGTACACGAAAGACAAATTATACTCAAAGTGTTGAGAGTGGTGATGAACATCACAAGTGGGGTACCTCCGTGTGAAGAAGACATTAGTCAAAATTTATCTTGCCTTGACACGTTTGAAGAAGTGTGCCTTGTCAGTTGGATGCACCAACAACTTACCGGTTGGAAAGATGTACGTGACTGGAAAAGTGTTGGTTTCGATGTTTGGCTACAAGAAGTACCACAGTTTGCCAAAGATCTGGCCCGTCACCACTAAGTGTCCAAAAGTGAAATGTGAACCTAAGTCACACAAAAAAAAATGACCTTAGAAACCATCCTGGAAGAAGAACCTGACACAACAGAGAAAGACCACACCGTTGTCCAAATTCAACCACACCCTGAGGAACACAACCCTTCCTTACCGTCAGAGACATTTCATTCTTCTACCACCACCACAGAGACCAGAAGAATACTACCACCAGTGCCTGGGCCTTCCATTCCTAGGACACCAGAATGTTGTACATTGACTTCTTTGTACAACACTTTCATTTTTTTTAGTGGTAGCCTTATTCTTGAACGTCAGCATTTTTACCTTATGCATTTTTGTCCTTCATGACTTGTACAAAAAATGTTTGTTTGTTTGTTGTGTTGGTTTGTTTTTACAAAAAAACAAACAAACAAATAAACGTGTATGAAACGTATAAAATGTCTTGGGTCTTTTGTCTTCTTCTCAAAAATCTTCCTACCTCAGTCATGGCTACATCTTTTGCCTCGTCTGCCTCCAGTTGGGACGCTTTGTATCTGCGCCATCCTTTTAACATACTGATTGCTGGACCCAGTGGTTCAGGCAAAACCGAATTTGTCAAACGTTTGATCGAACACAAATCTCATCTGTTCGATCGACCACCTCAACGCATCGTGTGGTGTTACAAAGAGTGGCAATCGTCTTACACGTTATTGAAAGAAAGTCAAGGAGAAGCCATTTCATTTGTAGAAGGCATCCCTCGCGAAGACGATGGGATCGTGCCTGACGTGAGTCAAACACATCTAGTCATCTTTGACGACATGTTAGGAGAAGACGAAGAAGAAATTAAACTTTGGTTTACACGAAAAGGACACCATCGAAATGCTAGTATTGTATACATTACTCAAAATTTATTTCAACAAAGTAAAGCCCATCGGACCATCAGTCTCAATGCTCATTACGTGGTCTTATTTAAAAGCCCCAGAGACAAATCTCAAGTGCAAGTGTTAGCCAAACAGTTAGGTAGTCCTTGGTTAAATTATGCGTACGACGATGCCACTCAAACACCTCACGAGTATTTACTCATTGACTTAAAACCGACCACTCCTGACTATTTGAGATTTCGTGCTCAATTGTTTCACCCTTGATGTCAAGAAGGAGGTCCTGTCATTTACACGTCCCCTAGAACCACTCTCTGAAGAAAAAAAACTATAAAAACATCTACCGCGTCATTTCTGTCTCACAGTCTTCGAGATGACTTCCTTTCAATCTCATCCTCTGGCTAAATTGATTCATGCCTTGTATGGCATCAGTCGCGAAAAAGATGAACATGTTCGTGCTCATTTGTTAGAAGCTAGTCTTAAAGAAGTGTTACGATGGTTTACTTTGACGGCACGTCAATTACTGCAAGGCATCATTCACATCCCTCATCAAACTCAACGTTTTTTTCAAAAACATAAAGGGGTGTTGTCACAACTAGCCGATCCTAGAATCGATTCACGGACTAAAAAACAAATCATTTTAACCCCTGGAGGAAGCGGTTCTTTAGGAGGGGTCATGATTCGTTCCCTTTTGAAATGGGATCCTAATGCCCAAGCCAAAAAACCCAAAACACCAAAAAAGAAGAAAAGTCCCAAAAAGAAAGCCCCCCCCCAAAAAAAAAAAAGAAAAGACGTGTCAAGAAAAAAACAACTACCACCACCACTGCAAGGAGCCGCAAGAGAGGTACTGCTGCCAGGACGCAAACGTACACCCGCAAGACACCACGACAAACAACCGTGACGAGGTCTCCTCTTGCGTCCACATCTTCTTCACCACCCTTCACGATGATGCCTGCCAAACCAGACTTAAGACAAGTGTTTCCTAATTTGATGCAAAAATGGAAACCCATTTCGAAAGTCACCACTTCGGGACCCTCGACGACATCGGCTGATTTGACCATGGCAGCAGCGGCGAACAAAGTACCATCCCCTAAAACCAAAGTCCAAGAGAGAACCGGCATATTACAAAGTTTAGTGGATTTATCCAAAGAAGAATTGAGACGATTTAGTCCGTTGAAAATACCTCAACGTCGAATGATGCCTGTCGTGAAGTTGGTACGTCGTGCAGACAATCAGTGGAGACGTGTTCCAGTATAAAATAGAAGGGTGACCTGCCAGAGACTTCAGACTTACTCCTCACCTCTAAGATGGCTCCCAAACGTGCACACCTCCACCACCAAAAAAAGAAAAGCAAAACCACCAAAAAAGGAGGACTTCCACCTCGTCTGGCGAAACATTGGGACGTCTTGTCTGTCCTGACCAAATCCAATCCTCCCATGCGAAAACAACTCATTCAAACAGCCCCTAAAGAAATCATCGATACCGTGTGTGAATGTTGTTTGAACGTTTTGAAAGGAACGGTACCTTTGTCCAAGATACAGAAACAAAAATTAGGTAAACATCGGAGCGTTCTTCGTCAAATGGTGAAAAAGAAAATACCTCTCCAACAAAAGAAAAAAATGTTGGTGCAACGAGGAGGATTTCTACCTATGCTGTTAGGACCGTTGTTAAAAATAGCAGGTCCTTTGTTAGGAACAATTACTGGACCCCTTTTAGGAGGGGTCATGCGATAAAAAAAAAAAAAAAGATAAAAAGGACACCCTTCTCTGAAAAGACCACACCTTTTTGTACCTTTGAATGAAATGGAAGGACGAAAACTGACTTTAGTACCTTACAAACGATGGATGGAATTTCATCGTTGGAACGAACAGCGGATACCTCATTTACCACCCAATCCTAATCTCAACGAGATGTCACAGTTACAACAAGAATTACAAGCCCTGATGGAACGAAGTGATTTGTCAGAAACAGAAAAATCGCAACGGTACGGTCAACTTTTAGAACGTCTGCAACTCTTTCACCAAAAAGCTGTAGACGAAACAGCTCCACCCACTCTGAGAGATTTCAAAACCCTGATGAAAAGCGAACCTAAAGTGACCACCACCACCACTAAAACAGACACCTCCACAGGGATGACCGTGAAAGAAGAAGAAGAAGAAGAAGAAGAGTTACAAACTCCACCTCTTAAAAAAAAAAAGTTAGCCACACCGGGTTGGATAAAAAAGATGATGTCTACCCCATTACCATCAAAAGTGAAAAAGGAAGAAGTGAAGACAGAAGTCAAAACAGAACCGAAGACCCCTGTTCAAACAACATCCTCCTTTACACCAGTGGCTCGTCGGACACGTAAAGCATTGCAATCCAAAAAAGATACCCCACGAAGAAAAGAGCATTGGTACTTGGTTGACTTATTGAGGAATCAAACCATGGAGAAACTTTTAGCCA
This sequence comes from Margaritifera margaritifera, assembly GCA_029931535.1. Classification (NCBI taxonomy): domain Eukaryota; kingdom Metazoa; phylum Mollusca; class Bivalvia; order Unionida; family Margaritiferidae; genus Margaritifera; species Margaritifera margaritifera. The sequence goes on along the minus strand of JAQPZY010001402.1, from coordinate 414,224 downwards.
GCTTTTATTACAATCCTGGCCATGCTGCTGTTTACGGAGGAGTTCAAAAATTATATCGAGCTGCTAAAAGTAAATTGAAAAGTGTACGTTTGCCAGAAGTACGACGATGGTTACAAGAACAATCGACGTACACGTTACACAAACGCATTCGACGCAAATTTTCTAGAAGTCCAACCCAAGTGGAAGGCATTGATCATCAATGGCAAGCCGATTTAGCCGACGTCTCTCATTTGGCAACCTACAATCGTGGTCACAAATATTTGTTTTGTGTCATCGACGTGTTTTCCAAAGCAGCACCGAATTGGTACGAGCCTTAAAATTGGTCTTGAAACAAAGTGGTCGTCACCCTTTACGATGGCAAACTGACAAAGGCACCTAATTTCTAAACCAAGTTTTTCAAAAAGAATTGAAACAAAGACAGATTCATTTTTTTACTGCCGAAAATCCTGAAACCAAAGCCAGTATCGTGGAACGTTTTCAAAGAACTTTGAAAGAACGCATGTGGAAATATTTTACACATCAACATACTCTCAAGTACATCGACGTGTTACCTCGTTTGGTCAAAGCGTACAATCAATCGCACCATCGAAGCATCGGATGTGCCCCCGAAGAGGTCAGCCCTGAAAACGAAGTGACCGTGTTTGATAAATTGTTTGGTACACCCCAGAGGAGCAGACTACCACCACCACCTCAGAAAAAAACCCTTGCTGGAGTTGAAGACGGGAGATTGGGTTCGCATCGGAAAAACAAAACGCACTTTTGACAAAGGTTATTTACTCAACTGGACCACCGAATTGTTTCGTGTCACTACACCCGTGCGTGGACGCCATCCTCCCGTCTATAAATTGGAAGACATGCACGGTGAAGTGCTCAAAGGAACATTTTACTTGCCTGAGTTACAACGAGTGACTAAAAAAGAAGACACCTTGTACGACATCGAAAGCATTCTCGAACAAAGAACAAAGTAGGCAAACGTCGAGTAGAAGAAGTCAAAGTACGTTGGAAAGGATATCCTCCTAGTTTTGATTCTTGGATTGCCGCTTCTCAAGTCGTCGACTATAAAAAGAAAAAGAAGAAGTAACCTAACATGCCATTCAACACAACCACGACTTCGACGACTCCTTCGCAGAGTTCTTCTCTTCAAGAATTACAAAAACAACCGCTCTGGGTGTGGTGCGGAGAACGTGTGCCTAAAAATCAAATCGTCTTTTTCTGCAAATCTTTGTGGTGTATTGTGTCATCGGAGCAGCTATTGCCAATTTGAGTTTGCAACAAGGAGACAAACAATTGTGGACCATTTTACTCAGCAGTTGCATCGGTTATCTTTTACCCAGTCCCTCTTTGAAATTTACGACGACGACGGACAACAGTCACCACAATAACAGCAGCAGCCACAGCAACCACGGGAGTACGACCAACGTCAGTCCACCTTCTTCCAGTCACCACAGTAGTCCTCTTTTGGAACCCTTTGAACATCCTTTGAATTTGAGTGACTCCTCGGACCCCAAAACCACTTTGGACCTACTATGAATGACCAATTTTATTTAACTTTACCTAGTGACAGTTCCATGGATGTGTTTCCCAATAACACCTTATGTTGTTTCACGGCCAAATTACCTCAGTCCATCCAATTAGATCACGATGCTCATTGGGAAGTGGCTTTGGTAGAAATCATTCATCCTACGCAAATCATGAACATCGACGAAGGTCAAAACACTTTCATAGTGGAAATCTTGAACAAGGGAGTGCATGATGAGTTGGAGAAAATTCAACCTGGCCTTGAGCATTTCAGAAAGGTATTCACGAAGACCACTCCTCCCTTTGCGAGCCATACCATGAGAATTCCTAAGGGGTATTATTTTAGTGCTAAACATTTGGTGGACGTGATTCAAAACATCTTCGATGCCCAATTTGCCAAAGCCTTGGAAAAAAACCAAAGATGGGTACAAATCGCTTATCATGATGTGGCACGCCGTTTCATCTTGCAATTTTTAAAAGAGAAGGGGGAACTCATTGACGACAAAAAAAAGACAAAAACTTACCCGAGCAGGACAGAAAATTCACGACCATTGAATTTTCTCCTGGGTTGTATTCTATTTTGGGTGGAAATAAAAAGTATACTAATAAAAAAAGTCGCAAGCAACGTAGAATTCGGAGAGGCTTTTAAAACCCCTATCGAACTGAACGTTGGACTGAATTTAATGTTTGTGTACTCCGATGTGGTGGAGTACAACGTGGTGGGACACACAGCTGCGCCCTTACTGAGAGTCATTCCTTTCAAAGTGGATACTTCTGCTGGTGCGTACGAAGAAGGTGGAAACACGTTTCACGTTCACCGTGAATTTGTACATCCTCATTATCTTCCAGTCAGTAAATCGTATTTTGACAGTGTCAACATTAGTATAAAAGGAGATCTGGGACAAAGTGTGCCATTCATTGACAAAGGAAAAGTCACGGTGAAACTACATTTTCGAAAAAAGTTCTCCAACGAATTGTAACATCCAAAAAAATGTATCCAGTGTACCGAGGAGTGGCTCGACAACGAGGACATGGTTTAAGAGATATGTTAAAATCGGCTTTTCGGACGGTAGCCCCTATTTTGAAACCGATGGTGACTCGAGGATTCCATGCCTTAAAAGATGCCGCTTTGACGCAAGGAAAAGAATTTTTGCAAAATGTCCTCATCGACAAACAAAATCCTAAAGAAGCCTTTATGAGAGCAGGCAAAAATGTGTTGATGAACACTGGCAAAGATCTTTTAGGTCTCCGAGAGAATCCTATAAATTCACTTCACGCTTCAGGCCCTGGCATTACTTCTTCCTCCACTTCACAGCAAGGACAAGGTAGAAAGAGACGACGACATCGAAACCCCTTCAAAGTTCATAAAAGAACACACGGCAGTTCAAAAAAGAATAAGAAAAGAAGAAGAACCGTCAGAGAATTAGACGTGTTTGATTATTAACTGTGAAAAAAAAAATGATGCACCGAGATTCTTGCGAATGTACCAAGTCAGAACTGGATATGTTTACCATGCCTCCCACCATGATGACGATGCAAGAATCCCAATGGGTGGAATTTCATCTTGTATCGTCTTTGACGGAATCAGCTCCTATCGAATTTGAAATCAAAGGACAAACCGAAGATTACATCGATCTGAATAACAGTTACTTGTACCTGAAACTTCAAGTGAAGAAAACGGCGGACAACACCCTTCCTGGGGAAGCTGCCAGAGTGGCACCCGTCAATAATTTCATGCATTCTTTGTTCAGCGGAGTAGACTTGTACTTGAATAACAAACTGGTCAGCAGCAGTTTGGATACTTACCCTTACCGTGCTTACTTGGAAAATCTCTTGTCGTACGGAAAAGATGCCAAGAACACTCATCTGGATGCTTCGGTGGTCTGGAAACCTGACACCTCGGAAAAGTTCAACATCACAGACCTGACAGTAGCGGCGAAGTCTACTGAGGATGGCAATAATGGTACTAAAGATTTAATTCCAGCAGTCCTACACAATGTGGGATTTAACGACCGTCGAAAGAAAATCAGACGCAGTTTAGAACTGATGGATCGTTTGCATTTGGATATGTGGTTGCAAGACAAGTATTTGTTGAACGGAGTAGATGTACGCCTGAGACTGAATCGCAGTAGTGCCGCTTTCCATTTGATGGCCGAAAACAAAGAGTGGAAAACCATCATCCAAGAAGCCAAACTTTACGTGCGACGTGTGGAAGTCTTACCTAAAGTAGCCGACGACATCAGTCAAACGTTGAGCAGAACCACTGCCAAGTATCCTGTGCGACGAGTGGAAGTGAAAACCTTTACCATTGCCGCTGGACTCCGATCCAAAGTAGAAGATCACGTCTTCCAAGGACAGCTCCCCAAACGTTTGCTGATTGGAATCGTCAGTAATGCAGCCCTCAACGGAGTCCACGATCAGAATCCGTTCGAGTTTAAACACTACAACGTCTCCAAGGTAGAAGTCAGTCGAGATGGCAAAACGTTGTGTACCAGACCTTTTGAACCTAACTTTGAGCAGAAAAATTACTTGCGATCTTACCTGAGCCTGTTTGAAGCCACAGGACAGTTAGGCACCAACACCAGCCACGGCATTTCGTACGACGATTATGCAGGAGGGTATGCCTTGTGGGGATTTGATTTCACTCCGGACAGAGGCAGCGACGAAGGACATTTCCACCCTATAAAATCAGGCCCCCTTCGTGTGGAACTTCAGTTTGCAGATCCTCTACCTCTCACGGTGAACGTCGTCTTGTATGCAGAATATGATAACACTCTAGAGATCAACAGTTTGAGAGAAGTGATTCTAGTCTATTAGAAGAAGAAAAGAAAAAAGATGCAACACGTAGAAGAAGAACCTATGGAAATAGGTGAGGGATTTTGTGAAGTTCAACAGTCACAAACTACCACGGATGATGATGATGACGAAGTGATTCGTTCAGAACCTAAAAAAGAAGAAGAAAACAATCCTGTTCCCGAGTTTACTGGATTTATTTCTCGATGGCCTGAACAAGAAAAACATTTAGTCTCCTGTTATGCTAAGGAATTGGCTGCAAGAATTAACAGCTTGACCAGAGAAAATTGTCATGGATGTCAAATCAATCATCCCAGTCAGAAACAACACGACAGTAGTTAGGGGGGGGGGGTATTGAGACTCAAAGGGGGCACTTGAGACTCATACGGGAGTTTAACATGTGGGGGGCACTTGAGACTCATACGGGAGTTTAACATGTGGGGGGCACTTGAGACTCATACGGAGTTTAACATGGCGGGGGCACTTGAGACCTTTACGGGAGTTTAATGTAGCGGGAGTCGCACCGTATGTAGTGACGAAGACAACGTCGACTACCATCAAAAAAAAAAAACTGGGTGGGGTGGGGAGTGTTTTTTGATAGTAGTAGTAGACGTTGTCTTCGTCACTACATACGGGAGGGGAAGGGTGTGGGAATAAAATTAATCTTTCTTGATAAAGGGTGGTCCTGATAAGGACCGTTGGTTTTTTTGTGGAAGATTTTTTTTATTTTAGAGGTGGGAGCATCTCCCTAGCTTTGCCCTGCATGCAGGGCAGCTCCCCCTCCAGATTTCTTCTTTTGTTGTTGTTGTTGGTTTTAAAAAGAAGGGAGGATGGTCCGCTTCATATTTCCAATCCTCTTCCATCATAGGGTGAGCCCTGATTGGGATTTTGCTCTCCCTCTTCTCCTCTTCCTTCTTTATCATATCTTGGATGAGGTTTGATACCACATCCAAGATTTGTTTAAGTTCTCTAAGCTTTCTTAAGCTGTTCATCTTGATAGATAAAACGGGGTAGCTTAACCGGTGAAGACGTGGTTTTAATATACTAGAAGCGCGGACGTGAAGGAAAACATCCCTTTCACCTAAAAAACAAAAAAAAAACATCACCCCACTACCCTGCGTCTGACGTCATTCGTTCTACGTCATTCTTGGCTTCGCGGAGTTTACACTCCATGAACCCTGACTCTAAAAAGCGCGGACCTAAAAGAAACTACTTTTGATAAAAAAATCAAACTTACACACATCATACCATCCCTAAATTTTTTTGGGAAGGGGAAAAAAAAAAAAAAAAAAAAAAAACCCACAAACACACTATCTCCATTTATTTTTTTGGGGAAGGGAAATTTTTGATATATCAATCACACACCACACAAATTATATAAGGGAGAAGGGTTTTTTTTGTTTGAGGAGGTAGACTATCAGAAAAATATATATATATATATATATATATATATATATATATATATATATATATATATATATATATATATATATATATATACAAACATATATAAAACACACACTTATAGATAATTTTTGGCAATATTGGAGAGTAGTAATATTTTTCTAGAGATTGGGTGGCCCTTAGAAGGGCCGTTGGGTTTTTAAGAAGTTATGTTTTTTTAACTTCTTAAGGTGGATGTAGCCGTGGCAGTAGCAGCTCCAGCAGGTCGGCCACGTTTAGCGATAGTTGGTCTTACCGCTTTCAGACAGGCAGGTCTCTTTCGGGTGAAAGAGAAAGCAAATTCCTCGCAGTCAATCTTGCATTGGACTTCACCGTCAAATAGTTTGCTGGACTGTTGCTGCTGCATAAGTTGCTGCTGTTGCTGTCTTTGTTGCTGCTGCTGCTGCTGTAGGCGTTGTGCTGCTTCCCATTCTGTTCTTTCTCTAAGTATTTCTTCTCTCAGGACCTCTTCTACTAGATCATGAGCCATTTGAATGAACGTCATGGTCTTTCTCTCTGGGTTGGTCTCCATCAAATGATTCTTCACCCTCATTATGTTCACCATAGCTTCATTCAGCTTTGTAATCTTGGTGGCAGCCATCTTCTTCTTCTTTTTTCTTCTTGGAACTGTTGAGATCTTGACGAGTCAACGAGAATGACTACACTGGCCAGTGAACCGCCTTATATGCTTAACGCGCGGACGCGATGGAAAACATGGTAAGGTTTTTTTTTCAGATCGACAGGGAGATCATAGATAGAGGTTTTTTAGATCGATAGAAAGAAAGAGAAAGAACATATTTCATTATTTTTTTTCAAATTCAATTAAAAAACCACACAACACCATTTTTTTTCAACAATTTACAAAAATTTGTTTATTCAACAAGAACTATTCTAACAATTTAAAAAACTAATCATGTAACAATGAAAATTTTTTCAAACAGGAACATATTTACAAGGTTGACAACGTTGGGAAGGTAAATAAATGTGAATCTTTCTACATCATCATTTTGATGTACACTTCGATTGTGAGCTAAAGACAAGAGATAACCATAACGTTGACAAAACCATTGTTGTACTTTAGCATCGTTTCGAACATAGTCACTATCAAAATAAGTCAGTAAATGTTCTAAGGAATATCCAAGACTGCGTTGATGAAGATAATGAACACAATATTGTCCACACACCATAGAATCTGATCCTTGTAGTCTCACATTATTGAATCGAGTCGAGACAGCATTTCTTCTAATAAACTCGATGATGTCCTTTTCCAAAGGAGGTAATCCATAAGAATCTAAATATTCCACACAGTGATCGTTGGGAAAGTACACGGCAATCCAATGGGTTCCTGGTAGATGACTGTCGTCAGTATTGATGACATAAGCATGAACGTTTTTCGGCTTACGATGAGGTAGTTCATCTTTAGCCCATACCACAGGATTCCAAGAAGAAGTATAGGAACTTCGATTCAATAAGTAATGAAGTTCCCTGGTATCCATTTTTTTCTTCAATGGAAATAACTCACTATCAATTAACACCTGACTTTATGCTTGAATGTTTCTGTCAAGTAATTCCAGGAATATTCACGTCGGATAGTTTCTGCACTCTGATGAATGAGTCCTTCGATCCGTCTGATCTCCAGAGAAGTAAGTGGAGGAAAAGAAGAAGTCTGCAAGACTTTATACCACTGTCTCAACACGTGTTCATCTGAGAGTTTTGTCCAGGCCGTTTCCAAATATTCATCCAATTGTGATTCGCCTGTCATCATCATACATTTGTCGTGTTGTATCTGACTGGGATGATCGTTTTGACATCCATAACATTGTTCTTTAATCAGACTGTTAATGATTGGACTCAATTCCTGAGCATAACAGGTCACTAACTGTTTTTCGTGTTCTGGCCATCGACAAACCATAAATCCAGTAAACACAGGAACTGAATTGTTTTCTTCTTCTTCTATTCGAGGTACTGAATGAATGACTTCGTCATTATCATCATCCTTTGTGGAAGTAGTTGGTGACTGTTGAATCACTTCACAAAATCCCTCATCTATCTCCATAGTAGGTTCTACGTTCTGCATCTTTGTTTCTTCTTCTTCTAATAGTCTAGAATGACTTCTCTCAAACTGTTGATCTCTAGAGTGTTATCAAATTCTGCATACAAGACGACGTTCACTGTCTCGGCTAGAGGAGCTGTAAACTGAAGTTCCACACGAAGGGGGCCTGATTTTATAGGGTGGAAATGTCCTTCATCGCTGCCTTGGTCCGGAGTGAAATCAAAACCCCACAAGGCATACCCTCCTGCAAAATCCTCGTACGTAATGCCGTGGCTACTGTCGCGGCCTAACTGTCCTGTGGCTTCAAACAGGGTCAAGTAAGATCGTAAGTAATTTTTTTGCGTTGACGCTAAAGTCAGGTTCAAAAGGTCTGGTACACAAGGTCTTACCATCTCGACTGACTTCTATCTTGGAGACGTTGAAGTGCTGAAACTGGAACGGATTCTGATCGTGGACTCCGTTGAAGGCTGAATTTCTGACCATACCAATGATCAAACGTTTGGGGAGCTGACCTTGGAAGATGTGATCTTCGACTATGGATCGGAGTCCAGCGGCCACAGTAAAGGTTTTCACTTCCACACGTCTAAGAGGATACTTAGCAGTGGTTCTGCTCAAGGATTGACTGATATCGTTAGCTACTTTGGGTAAGATTTCCACACGTCGCACGTAAAGTTTGGCTTCTTGGATGATGGTTTTCCACTCGTTAGCAAAAGCCATCAAATGGAAAGCGACACTACTGCGATTCAGTCTCAGGCGTACATCTACTCCATTGAGTAAATACTTGTCTTGCAACCACATGTCCAAATGCAAACGATCCATCAATTCTAAACTGTGCCCTCTGATTTTCTTTCGACGGTCGTTAAATCCCACATTGTGCGACTCTGCTGGAGTTATTCTTGCATTAGCAAAATCAGCACCCTCAATCCTCGCCGGTTCTGACACCTCTGTGTCGTTGAAGGAACCCTCAGTGTCAGGTTTCCAGACCACTGAAGCATCCAGATGAGTGTTCTTGGCATCTTTTCCGTACGACAAGAGATTTTCCAAGTAAGCACGGTAAGGGTAAGTATCCAAACTGCTGCTGACCAGTTTGTTATTCAAGTACAAATCTATTCCACTGAACAAGGAATGCATGAAATTATTGACGGGAGCGACTCTGGAATTGCCATCAGGAAGGCTGTTGTCCGTTTTCTTTACTTGAAGTTTCAGGTACAAGTAGCTGTCATTCAGATCGATGTAATCTTCGGTTTGTCCTTTGATTTCAAATTCGATAGGAGCTGAATCCGACAAAGACGATACAGGATGAAATTCTACCCATTGAGATTCTTGCATCGTCATCATGGTGGGAGGCATGGTAAACATATCCAGTTCTGACTTGGTACATTCGCAAGAATCTCGGTGCATCATTTTCACAGTTTAATAATCAAACACGTCTAATTCTCTACCAGTTCTTCTTCTTTTCCTATTCTTTCTGGAAGTACTACCGTGTGTTCTTTTATGAACTTTGAAAGGATTTCGAGCTCGTCGTCGTCGTCTCTTTCTACCTTGTCCTTGCTGCTGTGAAGTAATGCCAGAGCCTGAAGCGTGAAGCGTATTTATAGGATTTTCTCGGAGACCTAAAAGATCTTTACCAGTGGTCATCAACACATTTTTGCCTGCTCTCATAAAGGCTTCTTTCGGATTTTGTTTGTCGATGAGGACATTTTGCAAAAATTCTTTTCCTTGTGTCAAAGCGGCATCTTTTAAGGCTTGAAATCATCGAGACACCATCGGTTTCAAAATAGGAGCTACCGTCCGAAAGGCTGATTTTAACATATCTCCTAAACCATGTCCTCGTTGTCGAGCCACTCCTTGGTACACTGGATACATTTTTTTTTGTTACAATTCGTTAGAGAACTTGTTTTTTTCGAAAATGTAGTTTCACCGTGACTTTTCCTTGGTCAATGAATGGCACATCTTGTCCTAAATCTCCTTTTATACTAATCTGGACACTGTCAAAATACGATTTACTGACTGGAAGATAATGAGGATGTACAAATTCACGGTGAACGTGAAACGTGTTTCCACCTTCTTCGTACGCACCAGCAGCAGTATCCACTTTGAAAGGAATGACTCTTAGTAAGGGAGTAGATGTGTGTCCCACCACGTTGTACTCTACCACATCGGAGTAAACAAACATTAAATTTAGTCCCATGTTCAATTCCAAAGGGTGTTTAAAAGCATCTGCGGATTCTATGTCAGTTGAGATGTTTCGATTGGTATACTTTTTATTTCCACCCAAAATGGCATACAATCCAGAAGAAAATTCGATGCTCATGAATCTTCTCTCCTCGGAGGGTATGTTTCTTTCTTTAGCAGTTTTGTCGTCAATGTATTCATTATTAGTTTTATCCAACATAGCAAATTCTATGTGGAAACGGCGTGCCACCTCATTGAAACCGATTCGTACATGTTTGTGGTTTATTTCCAAGGCTTTACCAAATTGCTTTTCAATGGTGGACTCAAGGGTGTCCCACAAATGTCGGCTACTCAAATAATACCCCGTAGGAATTCTCAGGGTATAATGCCCAAAGACCCTTATGTCAGAATCTTTTTCTTTTTTTGGATCTGAAAACTTTTTGAATGCTCCCTTCATGTCTGGATTTTTTTGTCTCCTTCCCAGATTTTAGGATCGTCTTTTTCTAATTCATCTTGTATATTTTTGTTCAAGATTTGCACAACCATAGTGTTTTGAGTTTTGTTGATGTTCATGATTTGCGTAGGATGAATGATTTCTACCAAACCCACTTCCCAATGAGCATCGTGATCCAATTGGATGGATTGAGGCAATTTGGTGGTGAAACAACATAATCTGTTGTTGGGAAACACATCCATGGAACTGTCACTAGGTAACGTTAAATAAAATTGGTCATTCATAGTTCCAAAGTGGTTGTTCTGGTGTCCGAGGTGTCACTCAAGTGAACAGAAGAACGATGTTCAAAAGGTTCCAAAAGAGGACTGGTATTGTGGTGACTGGAAGAAGAAGATGGACTGGCGTTGTTGTGGTGACTGTTGTCGGTCGTCGTCGTAAATTTCAAAGAGGGACTGGGTAAAAGATAACCGATGCAACTGCTGAGTAAAATGGTCCACAATTGTTTGTCTCCTTGTTGTAAACTCAAATTGGCAATCGCTGCTCCGATGACACAATACACTACAAAGATTTGGCAGAAAAAGACGATTTGATTTTTAGGTACACGTTCTCCACACCACACCCAAAGTGGTTGTTTTTGTAATTCTTGAAGAGAAGAACTCTGTGAAGGAGTCGTTGAAGTCGTCGTCTGAGTAGCTACTGTGTTGAATGGCATGTTGTGAGTTTACTTCTTTTTCTTTTTATAGTCGACGACTTGAGAAGCTGCAATCCAAGAATCAAAACTAGGGGGATATCCTTTCCAACGTACTTTGACTTCTTCTATTCGTCGTTTACCAACTTTCCGTGTTCTTTGTTCGAGAATGCTTTCGATGTCGTACAAGGTGTTTTCTTTTTTAGTCACTCGTTGTAACTCAGGCAAGTAAAATGTTCCTTTGAGTACTTCACCGTGCATGTCTTCCAATTTATAGACGGGAGGATCACGTCCACGGACGGGGGTAGTGACACGAAACAATTCTGTGGTCCAGTTAGGTAAATAACCTTTGTCAAAAGTACGTTTGGTTTTTCCGATGCGAACCCAATCTCCCGTCTTTAACTCCAACAAGGGTGTTTTCTTTTTCTTTTTGGTCTGGGGTGAACCAAATAATTTATCAAACACAGACACTTCGTTTTCAGGGCTGACCTCTTCGGGGGCACATCCGATGCTACGATGGTACGATTGATTGTACGCTTGGACCAAACGAGGTAACACGTCGATGTACTTGAGAGTATGTTGATGTGTAAAATATTTCCACATGCGTTCTTTCAAAGTTCTTTGAAAACGTTCCACGATACTGGCTTTGGTTTCAGGATTTTCGGTCGTAAAAAAATGAATTTGTCTTTGTTTCAATTCTTTTTGAAAAGCTTGGTTTAGAAATTCGGTACCTTTGTCCGTTTGCCATCGTAAAGGTTGGCGTCCACTTTGTTTCAAGACCAATTTTAAGGCTCGTACCAATTCGGTGCTGCTTTTAGAAGTCAAAGGCACGACCCAAGCAAATTTGGAAAACACATCGATGACACAAAACAAATATTTGTGACCACGATTGTAAGTGGCTAAATGAGAGACGTCCGCTAAATCCGCTTGCCATTGATGATCGATTCCTTCTACTTGAGTAGTACTTCTAGAAAATTTACGTCGAATGCGTTTGTGTAACGTGTACGTCGATTGTTCTTGTAACCATCGTCGTACTTCGGGTAAACGTACACTTTTCAATTGACTTTTAGCAGCTCGATATAATTTTTGAACTCCTCCGTAACCAGCAGCATGGCCAGGATTGTAATAAATGGTAGCTAACAGTTTCTCCATGATTTTTTTTTTTCTCAAGAATAAGTTAACCAAGTCCCAATACTCTTTTCTTCGTGGGGTATCTTTTTGGATTGTTGTTTACGTGTCCGACGTGCTACTGGGGCAAAGGGAGTTTGATCAGGGGTCATCGGTTCTGTTTTGACTTCTTTCTTCACTTCTTTAATTTTCTCTTCTGAGGGTAAAGGGGTAGACCTTTTCTTTTTTATCCAATCCGGGGTGGCTAACTTTTTAATTTTTTTAAGAGGTGGAGTTAGTAAAAACTCTTCTTATTCTTCTTCTTTTTCTTTTTTGATAGTCACTTTAGGTTCGCTTTTCATTAGGGTCTTAAAATCTCTCAGAGTGGGTGGAGCTGTTTCGTCGACTGCTTTTTGACGAAAGAGTTGTAGACGTTGTAAAAGTTGACCGTACCGTTGCGATTTTTCTGTTTCGGACAAATCGTTACGTTCCATCAGGGATTGTATTTCTTGTTGTAACTGAGACATTTCGTTGAGATTAGGATTGGGTGGTAAATGAGGTATCCGTTGTTCGTTCCAACGATGAAATTCCATCCATCGTTTGTAAGGTACTAAAGTCAGTTTTCGTCCTTCCATTTCATTCAAAGGTACCAAAAAGGTGTGGTCTTTTCAGAGATGGGTGGTCCTTTTTATCTTCTTTTTTTTGGGGGTTATCGCATGACCCCTCCTAAAAGCGGTCCAGCAATCGTTCCTAACAAAGGAGCGGCTATTTTTAACAACGGTCCTATCAACATAGGTAGAAATCCTCCTCGTTGCACCAACATTTTTTCTTTTGTTGAAGAGGTATTTTCTTTTTGACCATTTGACGAAGAACATTCCGATGTTTCCCTAATTTTTGTTTCTGTATCTTGGACAAAGATACTGTTCCTTTCAACACGTTCAAACAACATTCACACACGGTATCGATGATTTCTTTAGGAGCTGTTTGAATGAGTTGTTTTCGCATGGGAGGATTGGATTTGGTCAAGACAGACAAGACATCCCAATGTTTAGCCAGACGAGGGGGAAGTCGTCCTTATTTGGTTTTCTTCTTTTTTTGGTGGTGTGCACGTTTGGGAGCCATCTTTTTTAGTCGGTAGAAAACAAGTCTGAAGTCTTTTAGCAGGGTACCCTTCTATTTTATACTGGAATACGTCTCCACTGATTGTCTGCACGACGTACCAACTTCACGACAGGTCTGACTCGACTTTGAGGTGTTTTCGAGGGACTAAATCGTCTCAATTCTTGTTTGGATAAATCCACTAAACTTTGTAAGATACCAGTTCTTTCTTGGACTTTGGTTTTAGGGGATGGTACTTTGTGGGTGGCTGCTGCCATGGCTAAATCAGCTGAAGTCGACGGTCCCGACGGGGTGACTTTCGAAATAGGTTTCCATTTTTGCATCAAATTAGGAAACACGGATTTTAAGTCTGGTTTGACAGGCATCATGGTAAAAGAGGGTGGTGAAGAAGACAAAGAGGAAGAGGTGGACGCAAAAGGAGACCTTGCCATCATGGGGGACTGTGATGGTGGTGGTGATGATGGTAAGGGTAGTGGTGGTGTTTTGCGGGTGTACGTTTGCGTCCTGGCTGCAGTACCTCTTTTACGTTGGGTGTTAGTGGTGGTGGTAGGTGTGGTTTTCTTCTTCTTCTTCTTCTGGGTACGACTTTTCTTAGGGCTGGTTTTCTTCTTCTTCTTTGGACTTTTCTTCTTCTTCTTTTTAGGTGATTTGGGTTTTTTGACTTTGGTATCATCAGGATCCCATTTCAAAAGGGAACGAATCATGACTCCTCCTAAAGAACCACTTCCACCAGGAGTTAAAATGATTTGTTTTTTAGTCCGTGAATCAATTCTTGGATCAGCCAGTTGTGACAATGCTACTTTATGTCTTTGAAAAAAACGTTGAGTTTGATGAGGGATGTGAATGATGCCTTGTAGTAATTGACGTGCTGTCAAAGTAAACCATCGTAACACTTCTTTAAGACTCGCTTCTAACAAATGAGCACGGACTTGCGCATTTTTTTCACGACTGATACCATACAAGGCACGAATCAATTTAGCCGAAGGATGAGATTGAAAGGAAGTCACCTTCTCTCAAAAAGAGTGTGAGACTGAAATGACGTTGTAGGTTGTTTTTATAGTTTTTTTAAAAAATGAGCTGAAGGGGACGTGTAAATGACAGGACCACCTTCTTGACCCCAAGAGTGAAAGATACAGGCACGAAATCTCAAATAGTCAGGAGTGGTCGGTTTTAAGTCAATGAGTAAATACTCGTGAGGGGTTTGAGTGGCATCGTCGTACGCATAATTGAGCCAAGGAGCCCCTAACTGTTTGGCTAACACTTGTACTTGAGATTTGTCTCCGGGGCTTTTAAACAAGACCACGTAATGAGCATTCAAACTGATGGTTCGATGGGCTTTACTTTGTTGAAATAAATTTTGTGTAATGTAGACAATACTAGCATTACGATGGTGTCCTTTTCGTGTAAACCAAAGTTTAATTTCTTCTTCGTCTTCTCCTAACATGTCATCAAAAATAACTAAATGAGTTTGACTCACGTCAGACACGATTCCATCGTCTTCGTGAGGAATACCATCCACAAAGGAAATGGTTTCTCCTTGACTTTCTTTCAATAACGTGTAAGACGGTTGCCACTCTTTGTAACACCACACGATACGTTGAGGTGGACGATCAAACAAATCAGTTTTGTGTTCGATCAATCGTTTGACAAATTCGGTTTTGCCTGAACCACTGGGTCTAGCAATCAACATGTTAAATGGATGGCGCAGATACAAAGCATTCCAACTTTGACGATCTAACTTTTCGTCAATCACTTTCACCACAAAAGAGGAGGAAGCAGACGAGGTAGAAGAGGAGGATGTAGCCATGATTGAGGTAAGAAGATTTTTGAGAAGAAGACAAAAAAACCAAGGCATTTTATACGTTTTCATACACGTTTATTTTTTTTTAAAAAAAAGTAATCAACCAACAAATAACATATTTTGTTTACAAGTCATTCATCTTTTACAGTACGAGTGAGAAAATAGCCAAGTAAAATCATCAGGTACACAATGAAAGCTCCTACTAAAACCATCAAACTGTCATATAAACACGTCAATGTACAAGAATTGTTTCGTGTCCTAGTCATGAAAGACACTGTGTTTGGGGTGACATTCTTCTGCTCGTCTTTATGTTTTTTTTGAATCCTCTGACGGTAGCGGTGGTGGTGGTAAAGAAGGGTGGTGTTCCTCCTCAAGAGGTATTGGAACCACAGTAGTGGTGGTGTCAGGTACTTCTTCTTCTTCTTTTTCTTCTTTTAGGGTTTCCCATCGAGGTTCCCATTTTTTCACTTTTAGAACCTTATGAACAAGTGGCCAAATCTTTGCTGAACTGGGCCACTTCTTGTAACCAATATTGGAAACCAAGGTTTCTCCAGGCGCGTACATCTTTCCAATGGAAAAGTTGTTGGTGTAACTCACTAGCAAAACACACTTCTTGAAATGTTTTATGCACAGATAAAGTGTGACGAATGTCTTCTTCACATGGAAGTTCGTCACTAATTTTCATCACCACTCTCAACGCTTTACGTACAATGTTTCTTTCGTGGACTGATAAAATCAAGTTTTTATAGTCTTCTTCTTCTACTAAGTCCGAAAAAGAACACAGGGTCATATTGTTTTTTGGAACTCAACAATTGAGTCCAAAACAACCACGGATCCTTCAAAAGAATCCAAGGCAAACACTTGTCCTCAAAAATAGTCCACAACGAATGTCCTGGAAAACGAATTCCAAGATAAGAAGTCACTATGACACACACTACATAACGTCCAAAATTCAATGGACACAGTTCTTGTATCACTTTTTTATAATCCTCTAAGGTCTGAACACAATCTGTGATTTCCTTCCACGGAATCCGTTTCACAAGTGGTGTGTAGAGTTCAGGCATACCCTCTCTTTTATAGTAGTCAGGCTACCTAATACTAGTCACTTAGTGGTGACGGGCTAGATCTTTGGCAAACTGTGGTACTTCTTGTAGCCAAGCATCGAAGCCAACACTTTTCCAGTCATGTACATCTTTCCAACCGCTAAGTTCTTTGTGCATCCAACTAACAAGACACACTTCTTCAAACGTGTCAAGGCAAGATAAATTTGTTCTAATGTCTTCTTCCCCACTTGGAATGTTCATCACCACTCTCAACACTTTGAGTATAATTTCTCTTTCATGTACCGATAAAGCATGAAGGCTCATGTTTGACTTCCTTCCACAGAATCCGTTTCACGAGTGACGTGAACAGAGACGTGCCGCCTCCTCTTTATAGGGGTCGATGGCTAAGGTTGGTATCTTGGGTGGCATGTTTTTATAGCCAGGCTCCCAAGGTTGGTACCTTTTGAGAAAGTCTCCGTGAACGTAGCTATTGCAATATAAGTTTGCCAGAATCAGTCTTCTACGACTTTGGAAGATAGCATAGTTCACAGCTCGAGAAATGACTTTGAGTTTACGTTTCACTTGTATTTTGACAAACTCTTGGCAAATCTTTTCGCGCACATTCAAAGGCATGCCACTAATGTACTTGGGTAAAGTTTCCGATTTGGAAAGAAATACCTCTCTTTTGTATTCTTCACGATACTGGTGATAGTCGTTGTTCAGAATCAAATTTCTGATGCGGTGAAAGTAGCCATAGCCTTGAAATCGAGGAATCACTTGAAGTTTACGTTTCACTTGAATCTGAACCAACTCATCGTAAATCCGTTTTTGCAACTTTGAAGGTAAGTCACGAATTCGGTCTTGTAGAGTAGGCTTCTTGGTGACAAAATACTCACACACCAACCAAACGGAATCGGTAGGTAAAGGATATGAATATGATCCAACACAAGTTTCAGTGATTATCCTATCTAATTTCAAATCATGAAAAGGTGATTCGTCTTGAGGGGACAGTTCTTCTAACAGTTTTTGGTATTCGTCTATGTTAGTCACATTTTTTTCCTTCACATCCTTCCATCGAATTCTATATTCCACTGCTACATTGTAGGTAGCCCCCACCAATTTCTTAAATTGGTGATGTAAATCTTCATCAATGTCTGACCATTTGAATATCTTATTAGCAATCAATTTTCTTATTGCCTTCAAATACCATTGGTTACAACAGGTCTGTCGTAAAGGATGTAACTGTTCTTTACGTTTCAGTTGAATCTGAACAAATTCTTGGTAAATCCGTTCTCGTATCTCCAAAGGTAATTTACCAATACGATCTTCTAAAGTAGGAGGAATATACTGAAAAATGAGTTCTTGTAACTCAAAAGGTAAACCACAAATAAGTTCTTCTAAAGAAGAAGTATTCTTCTCCTCCATTGTATTACTTCTTGGTATCTGGTTCATCGTATCCGTATTCTTCTCGAGCCACTAAAGGTAAGAACTGACAATGCGGAGACCATCGAGCATGTTCGATGTCAGCTAAGTCGTAAGGCTCCCAATGGCGAAGTCTTACACCGCAACTGAAACACTTCACTTGATCTCCTTCTCCCACGTAAAAAAATCCAGATCTGGCTAAAGCTTCGGGTTTAGGTCCATTTAAATATTTTGGCCACTTGTCTTTGAACGACTCGAGACGATTTTCATACTTGGAATAGTAAGACACAGCCAAGGGTATCATCAATCCATTAGGTCTGCAGGGAGTACCGTTTTGTGTACGATTAGTAAAACATAAAGGGCGTCCTGCATCTTTTGAGTTGGATCGCCGGTGAGTGACTGAATCCACGATGTCACAACGTACGGAATCCGTCTGATCGTGTGATTCGGGGATACCAACGCTTACGGCATCGGTCTCGTCATTGCATGGTTCCACATCGCACTCAAATTCCTCAAAACTGGAAAAAATACTCATCTATTTTTTTTTTCTTCTTGCTCGGTTCACGTGAAAAGTCAGAATGAAGGTTAGGTTTGGAAGGGGTTCCTTTTTTATACCTGTCGACTGTACCATCCGAAAAGTATTGTAATGTGATCGGTGGAAACGCCAAAGAAAGGTAAGCACAGTTTGGTGACCATCTGGTATGTTCCACAATAGCTGAATCTTTAGGACTCATGCGAATGCTTGCACCACAACTAAAACATTTCACTAAACTTCCCTGTTCAAAGTAGACAAATCCTGCTCTGGCTAAAGAGATGGCTGTGGGTAATCGATCCCCTTTAGGCCATATTTTAAACGTCTTCAATCGACTGGTACAATCAGCATAGTCAGGCAAGACCCATGTTGAAGTCATCTTTTCTGTTTTTTTTTTTTTTTTCAAGAGGGTTTCCTTTTTTTATACTTCTCCAAATCGGCGTGTCCGTAAGGTAAAGTGGTGTGATCTGGAAGTCTCACTCTTTTTTGGTACACGATACGATACACTTTTTGAACAGGTCGAGTCACGATTTTATGATTTGGTAGGCGAACAATCTTGTGAGGTTCTAACGTGGCTACTTGAAAATCTTTCACTTGTCCAGACGGCAGAGCATTTTTTAAAACTCAAAGTTCACGACTTGGTTAGTTCGATAGTTCAGAGTCAATCCTTTGACTTTACAGGAGGTGTGAAGTTGACCTTGAGGGTCTCGGTATCGGTACCCATAATTTTTAGGGCCACCGCTAGCAAAACTCAGGATGGTATCTTGAGGGTGCTCGTCTGTCCAGGCTCCTAAACGATCTCCTTGAATAGTAGGGTGAGGGCAACCGGGACGATGAATGTAAATGCAACTGTCAATATCAAAATACAGAACACGATCTCCCAAGACTTCTAACGCTTCGTCATACAATTTCAAACGAGCATGAGCAGTCACGTAGGCGGCAATGACTACGTTACTAAACTTGTCAGGTTTAACAAACTTGGGTTCATCTTCGAAATTGACAATGATCAAATCCTCACGGACAATTTCGACGTGTTTAACTAGAATACTTTTGTCGTCCACCAGTTTAAAGTAACGATAAAGATCGTCCACGTATTCCGTTTTGGGTAAGATCGTTCGTTGAGCCATTTTTCCCTACAAACAATTCAACATCACTTTGGCAAACGATCTTTTTCCTTCATTTTTTTCTACGTCTTCTAAAGTGATGCCTTCGATGTCACGGTATTCTTCTTTAAATCGGACTTGGTCTTCGGGAGTTTGACACCACGAAGGATAACCACTAGCTTCTTGTTTCAGTTTGAGAAATTGGTTCACGTACCCCGAAAAAATGCCTGGATGATTAGTAGCGTCGTCCTTTTGGTATTGGGTTGTAGTTGGAAAGTGCCAAAATTTCATACACGTTCAATAAACGGTATCCACGATCCAGAGCCCGAAACAATTCGGCACTGACCCACGTTCCTATCATCGACCGTTCTTCCTCCGTGTGGCGACAGGGATGATCTTGGTTACACGTTTCGGCACACGTCCGACATAAAGGAAACATCAATTTTCCTTGACAATGGCAAGGTAAGATGGGATGAAACAAGTTTGTGGGAGGTACAACTTTACATTTGATCAATCCTTCGTATTGACGAATGTGTTCCACGTCAATGTGTTCTGTTAAAATTTCAGGGTGTCCAGTGGGAAAACGAGAATATTTGCACACCCAAGGATACAAAGAACACACGTCAATGTATTTGATTTCTTCTCCTTGGGATTCATTCACGTCGTACAACAAACGAGTGGCATTGGTTCGTCCTCCAAATAAACTGTGGCGTGGATCTAAAGGTTCGATGTCGGCTGCGTCGTAACTTTGAGTGATGGTCTTAAATTCAGGATCGGTTTTCAAACGTCGATCGTATTCGTGTTCCCACATTTCTACCACTTCGTAACCTTGACTTTCTAACTGAAGTCGTCGTTGACAAGTCTGTTCGTATAACTGATCCAAGGTAGAATCTGAATAAGGGCTTTTCATGTCTCGGTCAGGATAACAAGTAGGGCATCCGTGAAACAAACATCCCTGAAACTCGTACACTATGTGCGGGTTTTCTAAATCCCAACCATCCACGGAATAACCTCCAATCTTTTTTTCTCCTCCTCCGTTTCTAGCATGTTGTATCCATTTGTCTTCTTTTTGACATAAGTAATGAAGCCAACGTAAAGCTTTGACCGAATATTGACGACTAGCAAAGAGTCCCGTGTTGGAGTCGATGATGGCGAGTTGGTTCTCGGGCATGAAATTTTGTCTGTAGACTAAGGAACAGGCTTTAGGTAAGGTGGCTGCATCTTTCAAAGGATCGACCTCTGCACTATCGAGAAATAACTCTCGAAATTTTCCACAACAACGCCTTAAAATATCTACATCCAATCGACAATATTTGAGCATCTCTTCTTGAAAGTCAAAGGGATCGTTCTGGTGAGCACGGTACCAAGCGTGAAAAGCTTCTCGCTGTTCGGGTCGCATTCCGTCGGGGTCGTAATCATGAAGGTCCGGTAAATGAGGTAGGACGGCCTGTTGATTAGCTTCCGTGTTAAAGAAGTGAGGAAAGTAACCTTTAGCCATTTCTGTCATGCCGAACGTTTTTGGCATGCGACTCAAAGGCATGGCTAAATAACTCATCGAATCTTTGAATTGAACTTGTCCTACTTTCATGTAGATGAGCTTTTTTCCGTTCATGGTGACTTCAGGACGTTCGGTTCCATGGTTCAAATAATAATTAAGTAAAAACTGTCCATCGTATCCTGAAAAATTGTGAGCTATGACGGTAGCATACCGATGACAATCTCCGTAACGATGAATGTCTTCTTCGCTCCAACTGTCGTGGGTGGTAGGGTCTAAAACCCATTCAGCAAACTCCGACAAAGTATTCACTCCACGAAAGATTTTTTCACGTCCTGCTGGAATACGACTACAATGAGGACAGTGAAAATGAATCGATTCTTGAATGCACTGATCACAAGCCCGATGTGCTACACAAAAATTGGGAATGTGAGTGCCTGTTTCTTGCATGCATTCAAAATCAAAAAAGATGAAATCTACTTGTTTCTTGTTTTTCTTTATTTCTTTCTTCTCTGTCTTGTCAAACTTCTGAATAAAACATCGATGATCAAAATCGACGATCTGATGACAAATAGAACATTTTTTCTTGCCAGCACAAACGTGTCTCTTGGAGTTGTTGGAACGAATCAGCTGTCCACACGTAGAACACGATTGTAATAACTCACAAGCACATTTTTGTTGGTGTCCTTGGGTCTTGCGATGTTGTTGGTAGCAAGAAGGACTGACAAAACGGCGTCGACAGGTTTCACAATAAATGTGATGTTGTTGTGGTTCAGGAAGGCATGGTGTGTCGGCTAAACAGCCCCGACATCTTGCTCCACAAGTAATGTGTTTCTCCCGACTATTACACCCTTTGTTACATTTCTCACAGTAGTAAGAGTATCCTAAAAATCCAGTAATACTGGTAATGGTATCAAAATGTTCTTGATGGTGATAAAGATGAATGTATTTTCCTTCAGGAAAATCAGGGCCTCGAAACAGTAGAGCTCCGCGCACTTCTTGAGGGTGAACTTTTAACGTATAATGAGGAGCCAAAACATCTTGAAGTTGCTGTAATTGAGAAATGCCACACACGGTCTCTTTAGGGATCCCTGCTTGTTTCAACAAGAGTTCTGCTTCTTTTCGTTGTTGGGGTCTTTGCGAATATTGAATGTTTTTCCAGGCTTTTTTCCATTCTTTGCTCTCATTCTTGTTAGCATAGGTACGGCCCACCACGATAGCTCGAGCCAAGCACATTGAATCTTCAGTATTGTTAATTTGGACGACACTATGTTTGGTAGTACGAAGATCGTCCACCAATAAAGTTTTTCTGCTTCGTCCACTTCCTCGAGGTGGAGAAACGTGGGTCATGTAAAGGGTGGCCTTTCCATCGGTGATGGTAAATTTGTCATTGGATTGTTGTACATGTTCTATTTTGGACATGACTTTGTCTGGCGTTAATTCTGCCGGAGTACTAAATTCAATCCAAACGGGACTCTTCAATTGGTCATGATGGATGGCTAGTCTCAAGCGATCCTCTTCTTTGGCTCCACATTGCCGTTTCAAGTTCTGTAAGACAAATTCCCACAAATTGCTAATGAACCGCGCCGCTTTCTCGGGAGGTACTTGGGACTTGAAGTCTTTGAAGTGTACTGTGTGCGTATACGCCGTGGTCCTAAATTTTCGAGAAGTGATTTTTTGTGTCTCTCGAATCCGATAGTAATTTTCAGGAGCCACGGTAGCGGTAGTAGAACTTTCTTGGTCAGGGGTTCTGGTGTTGGTAGTAGTGGTTTTGGTTTTAGTTTTGGGTGGTGGTGGTTTGGAAATTTGGGTTTCAGGTTGTTCACTCATTTCGTCTTCAAAGTCACTGGCATGGACTTGAGCCAGTAATTCCTCTAAGGGCGTTTCAGGAGGCACGGAATACCTTCGTCGTCGTGGCCTCTTGGCTTGTTCTTGTTCTGGTTCTGATTTATCATGGTTTGGACGTGATCTTTTCATCTTGAACTCTGATTTGAAACTGATTGAGTTTTCACCCAGGTACCTTTATATAGAGAGAAGAGTATATAAAGAGAGAGCTTCTTACCTTCAGAATCAGTCTTTGGTGATTGAACTTTCAAACTGCTGCTGAAAAGATGGAAGAGTCAAAAAGACTGATTGCTTTTTTGGTGAGATATTTGCAGACAGTGATTCGAAAGTATACTACGTACAGTAAGAGTAAAGACTACTCCTCCTCTGTCAATAGAGATAAAAGTGAAGATACTTGTTACATCTGTCAAGAGAAAGGACATTGGGCTCCAGATTGCCCCAAACGTCAACAGCAAAAGAGAGATAAAGGGAAAGATATCTGCTATCATTGTAAAGGACCAGGACATTGGTCTTCGGAATGCCCTCAGAAGAAAGAAGAACAAGAAGAAGAAGAGGAGAGGGAGGAAGTGGATTCAAAATCAACAAACCTAGAAGAAGAAGAAGAACATATCATTAAGAAAAGTAAGAAGAGAGTAAGAAGAATGGAAGACAGTGAGGAGAATGAAGAAGAAGAAGAAGAAGAAGAAGAAGAAGAAGAAGAAGAAGAAGAAGAAGAAAAGGAAAACAGGATTCCTATGAAGAAGAAACACAAGAGAGACAGTGAGAAGGAAACTCCAGTGTTTCGATTAAAGAAGGACAAGCATTACAGAAAGTGAACTTTGTTTTTCTTGTGTGTTTTTTTTGGTGTTATATGTTATATTGCTGAATTATTTTGTAAAAAAAATTGGATGAATACACCAGACTAGAGAGAAAAAAGTAAGTGGTTTTGTGTTATTTTTGTTTTAGAGTAGAAATGCACGCACGCACGCACTCACACTTTTACTATGGTGGGATTTTTTTAAAGTTTTAACTTGATTTTTGACAATTTGATTTCTTTTCTAGAAATCTGGGGGCCCTTAAAAGGACCGTTGGGTTGTTTTGTTTTTGGTTTTCAAAACAAAACATTCAAATTAACTTCAAATGCCGTAGTCCTTTACCACGACCCAATCCATATCCTGTTAATGCTGCTGCTACTGATGGTGTTTTCATTATGGTAGTAGTCACTGGTGGTGTTGGTGGTGGTATCTCACTAACACTGGAAGGCTTAGAAGAAGAATGTTGTTTAGCCCGTGATGGTCTTTTCCGTTTAGGTGGTTGATGAGTTAAAGAATACTTATAGACATTTGTCATCCATTTTAACTCATATAATATCTCTTCTAACACACTTACAGTTCTTTCTTGAAAACTGATGCTTTCCTTTCCTGTTTCCTTCTTCTCCTCCTCTTGTAACTGCTGCTGCTGCTGCTGTCTGATTTCTTCTTCTTCACTTTGTTTTCTTCTCTCTTCTTCTTCTTTCTGTTGTTGTTGAAGAAGAAGAAACATTTCTTCCTCTTCCCGTTGCTTTTTTACAAAATTTTCCATCTCTTCCATTTGTCTTCTTTTAAAATCATTCACCATTGGCACAGTAGTAGTAGTAGTAGTAGCAGTATTGTCAAACTCTTGATTTAGTAAATCTAAATCAAAGTCTTCCGGCCGGAAGTTCAATAATGCCGCAGCATTCATTATCGTTGCAGGATCACTCCAATACATTGATGTAGTACTTGTCTTTTCAGTCTCCATGAAGGCTGTCGAAAAAAGTAATAAACTCCTCCGAACGCTACGATACCTTTATACCCGAGATGACGTCACACACCCGCTCTCTTCCTATTGGAAGAAAACCCAACCGACTTGTAACGCGTGTTTGGATTGGTAGTTGATTTGGATCCATTTCAATCCGATCGTAAGGTATATATACAACCGCTGGTTTCATAAAAGCTTCACCGGTTTTCTCCAAGACCACTCCTAAAGACTAAAAAATCATGTGGGTTAGTGTGGAATCCTCCAACATTGTTTCAGGAATGCTGTTTAATCCAGCATTCCTTATGTATGTAAAAGCTTCATGGGCTAAAACAAAAATTACAGACACAGCTACATGGTATAGACAGACTTATGTGGAGAGACAAGGCTGTCTAAAGAGGGTTTCGCTGTATCGGCCTGAAGTCGTAAGAAGTTAAAGATAGAAAAAGAAAACTCTCTAGGAAATGCTCATGTTGTTAAAAAAAACAACAACAACAAAAAAACGGTCCTTTTTAGGACCACCCATTTTTCAAGAAAAGATTAATTTTTCCAATATTGCCTATATAAGTGTGTGTTTTTTATATGTTTGTAATGTTTTTTTTTTTGTTATAGTCTACCCCTTCTCATACAAAAAAAACCCCTTCTCCCCATGTATGTTTTTATGTGGTGTGTGGTTTTTTTTTTTGGAAAAAAAGGGGGGATGTTTTCCATCACGTCCGCGCTTCTCGCATATAAAGCAGTGCCTTCCACAGTTGCGCCATTTCTGTTGCGCTTCGCGCCTTCGCTTGCCTGGTCCGTGCCGCCTTTTCCACCCCGGACTGCTTACTTCAAGCAATTCAATCAACAACGTGCGCTATAACGCGCACATATATACCTGTAAACATTGTGGTTCTAGTCCTATGTACAGGTATAAAGGTACACACTCTCATATAGCGCACATTCATTTAACCCCCTTAATTGTGGGGAACCATGTTGCGCTGGGGAGGTGTACTCAGAAATAATTTACACATCCCTCTGGGATGTGTAGACGGTACCCATCCTCCAATAGCGCGCAATCATTTTAACCCCCTTAATTGTGGGGAATCGTGCAGCGCTGGAGGGGGGTACTGAAAATAGAGTCAGGTGGTTGCAATCTGTCAACACACCTGACCACTTAACCCCCCTATGCGTGCTTCGCACGCTGTGGGGGTATATAGTCGCACATGCCCGAATGGGCGAACGCGACTTTAATTCAAACTACTACTACTACAGTTGCGCCATTCACACTTCACACTGAAGAATGAATACAGTAGAATTGTTGCAGGAAGCTTGGGATAGGATGGTGGATGTTGAGTCGTTGATGGAAAGGTTGGAGTATTGGTGGAGATATCCTACCACCAAACCATTTGTCACCAGCCAACTAGCGGCTCTTATTTCAGCGAGGAGGTTGGTGAATGATGTTTTGGTGGAGGAAAGAGTAAAAACTTCCTCAACCCCTTGCCGTGTGGGGTTCATCTAGAGAAGTCTGGATTTATTGCATGAAGTGGAGAACTTCCTTCACCTTGTTCAACAAGATGAATGGCTGTATCCACCCGCCAGTAACGCCAGGCGAGAAGAGGTGAACCTTCACATGGTGAAGGAATTGTTAAAGAAAGTTTTAGAAAGGGAAGTAGCTCAAATTAAAATCTTGTGGGCTCTTGAACGCTCCAAGAAAGAACAGGCCAGGAAAGAAATGGAGTTTGAACGACTGAATTTAAATTGGATGAAAATCCAAGATAAATTCAGGCGGATGAAACATCCTGACTGGCTACCACCAACACTTCCAACCAAGAAAAAAAGATCCACCACCTTCCTAAACTTTTTTACTAAATGTTGGAGGAAATAAAAATATTCCTCCAATGGTCCTTATCAGGACCACCCATTATCAAGAAAGATTAATTCTATTCCCCTCCCACCCCGTAATGTAGTGACGAAGACAACGTCTACTACTATCAAAAACACCTCCCCACCCTCCACCCCTTTTTGATGGTAGTAGTAGACGTTGTCTTCGTCACTACATTACGGTACCACAATGTTAAAACTCCCGTATTGGCATCAAGTGCCCCCGACATGTTAAACTCCCGTAAAGGCATCAAGTGCCCCAGCGATGTTAAACTCCCGTAAAGGCATATAGTGCCCCCGCCATGTTAAACTCCCGTAAAGGCATATAGTGCCCCCTTTTGGCATATATACCCCCCCCCTCAACTACTCATAAGTGTGTACATAAGTACATAGGATAGATAGACTGACTGATAGACATACAGATAAACTGATAGATGGACATATAGTGCGATTACAGACCCATTTTCGTACAAGTTGGAAAATGGCGGGTAATGTAGGGTGGCGGATTATAGAGGTTAGTCTGATAGATAGCTGGAGAGAAAACAACTAGTGGATCATAAAAAAATTATGCATAGATCTATGCAATGGATTTTTATTGAAATTAAGCTTTTCAAATATGAAACGTAAACTATGTTATACTGTACACTCAACTGCCAATAGCATTAAGTTTACTTTCCGACAAAAGAAATTCATAATATATAGTTTCCTCCATATAAGTATGTTTAGCCCATCTTCTAAATTTTTTCGGGGCTCAAAGACTGTCATAATCCCAGTTGTTACCCTGTGAAAGAATATAACCCACAGTGCACATCTTAATGGGATAATCCTACACTTCAGCAAGTGGTTTGCCAATCTAATTAAAATCGAGAGCTCCGACATAACGGAGATCTGGCGAACACCGATAAGAGGTCATGTTCTGTTGACCTTTCCATGCACCAATCACGTTTCTAACGATAACTCCCCCTATCACGAAATGAAGAGCTTTTTCTGATAGGTTACTAAAAATAAGTGGACTGGGAATTCTAAAAGCCACCATAGCTCGATTTTAAACAGACTTAGTGGCTGCCGATCGCTTGT
Source organism: Margaritifera margaritifera (assembly GCA_029931535.1). Taxonomy (NCBI): domain Eukaryota; kingdom Metazoa; phylum Mollusca; class Bivalvia; order Unionida; family Margaritiferidae; genus Margaritifera; species Margaritifera margaritifera. Next base: position 386,941 of record JAQPZY010001402.1, on the reverse strand, counting down.
TAACTAGCTTTAGATTTAACTTAGAATAACGCACAATTTCTCACTTTCTCACCGAATTTAATACAATTCTCTTGCGCTTATTTGACTCCATCTCTCACGTGCTTTAAGAATTGTTGCAATCCATCTTGTGTTGATCTAATATTTACAAATAAACAAAATCAATGTATGAATACTTGAATCTGTCTACTTAGTGATTTTCATAATATGGTTTTTACTCAGCTAAGAGAGGCCGTACATTCTGCAACCAGAACATAAAACAAATGTTACAGAAGCTTAAAAGATTTTGCTGTAAATGACATTGTGAATGATATACAAAATGCTCCAAGTGCTGTCTTGTCTACAAGTAATGATTCAGAATCTGTCAACTCTGAATACGATAACTTTCAAAACGTTTTGTTGAATGTTATACACAAACATGTTCCAATAATACATACATATCCACGTATGAACAGAGAACTAAGGAAAGCTATATATGCTAAGAATATGATGTTTACAAAACACACTCGGTACAGATGATGCAAGTCCTGCAAAAGCAAAAGAAAAGCAGAGCAATTTGGTAAATAAATTAAAGAATAAGTCTCTGAGAACATACATTTCATAAAGCTGTGCTGGGGGCACTAAATCTAGGTAAACTATTAAGCCCTATTTTTCTAATAATTGTTTTGCTGGTTAAGATAAGATCATTCTTGGTGAAGGTACAAAATTTGAAAACAATACCAGGGAAATATGTGAAATCTACAATAATTTTTTTTTATGTAAATGTTGCATTATACATTAGCAAGGATATTCCTTTTGACCCTTTAACTCGTCAAAGTATTAAGACTATTAAAGACAATAGTAACATTGCTACAGGTTTGTTTTTTTGTTTTGTTGTTGTTGTTGTTGTTGTTGTTTTTTGTTTTTTTAGTTTAAGCCTGTTAACCATGAAGAAGTGTATACATTGATAAGATGTTGGAATTTCAGAAAAGCTACGGGAGAGGGGGAGTTAAATTTCTTTAAAACTGTTAAAAGCTGAGGCACCAATTCTTGTTGACCATGTTACAAGTCAAACGAACAAAACACCACTACAGTCAAATATTTTTCCTGATCGTCTCAAGGAAGTACAAGTATCTCCGATTTTTATTAAGAACACTCCTCTTGCTAAAAGTAACTACAGACCATTTAGCATTCTATCCGTTATATCCAAACTATTTAAGAAATCAATTGAGACCCAGTTAGCATCATTTTTTGAGAACCTTGTTACCAAATATTTGGGCGCTTTTTGAAAAGTTCATCGATGCCAGACGACATTTTTATGTTTTCTTGAAGACTGGAAGAAGGCTCATGACGAAAACAAATATGAAACCGCAGTTCTGGTGGATTTATCTAAGGCTTTTGACTGTCTCTCTCGTGACATTCTCACCTGAAAGCTAAGGGCTTGTGGCCTGTCAGATGGCTCAATAACTGAGCTCTCTGTCAAATCGTAAGCAGCAAAGATGCGGCGTGTCTTGGGTAGCTGGACTGAAATTCAAAAAGGGATTCCTCATGGGCCAATCCTCAGACCTTTACTGCTTAATGCTTTTATCAATTATATTTTTTATTTTATTAAATATGGATCTCTATATAACGATGCTGATGACAGCACTCTGTCCTTTTTCTCCCCGGACTTTGATTCTGATTAACTGATTCACTGCAAACAAACTCCAAACCAACCTTGAAAAGTTTCAAGCACTAGCTGTGGGTAAAAAGACATTCAATATGAAACCTCTACTTAGCATAAGCAATACTGTCATCAACTATGAAGAAATAGTCAAATTGCTATGAATTGATGTTGACTATATCGATTTACATGTAAAAGATCTATGTAGGAAAGCTTCAAGGCAACTAACTGTCTTGAAACGTATTGGTCAAAACTTAACAGGACTCAACAAACTGACAAGCTGACATGTATTTATCCTATCCAATTTCAACTTCTGTCCCTTAGCCTGGCACTTCTGCAATGATATGAATACTACTAAACTTGAAGAAATACAAGAGCGTGCTCTGATATTTGTATCAGATGATTACACAAGCAGTTACCATAGACTCGTAAAGCAAAAATATGGAACGCCATGACTGTCTGATGTGGTGAGTCCTTATTATACTTGGTGGATTTTTGTTTATATGCGGTGATTGTATAATTATATGCTGTATTTTTTACATATTATATGCGGTAGTTTTGATATTATATGCCGTTATTTCATCATTATATGGGGTAGTTTTGACATTACATGCGGTGGGGTCTCGTTATTATATCTGGTAGTTTCAACATTGCATGCAGTAGTTTCGCCATTATATGTGGTAGTTTTGTTATTATATGCGGTGGTTTTATCAATATATGTGGTGCGTTCTCTAATACATGTGGTGCATGTTTCTCTACATTCGACGCTCTACTCCTTTTCCTTATATTCGATGGTTATGTCTTTATATGCAGTACCAGCATCTTTATGTTCGGTGGATTAATCTGTATATGCGGTGCTTTTTTCATTATACGATTTTACTATGATTATGAAGATGATGATGATGATGATGATAATCAGAAACCTTCGTGAATAGATCGAATGTTACCGATATTGGATTATTTCAAACGGGCTCTAAGTATTTCGACATCTATTCATAGTCTTTCGGGCGCTTACTTAATTTCCAATTGAAGATTTGACAAGGTTTTAGAAGAAACAAATGAGTAGATTGGAAAAATGTCGTCTGCCAAGAGAAGTCTGAAAAGCGTTGGAGGAAATAGGCATTGGGACGCTCCATGAGCGATTTTTAGAGCAAAGAATTTATGCAGACATTGTTCTAGCACTATCCGACGCCGAATTAGCCAATTTAGTAGTCGTAACTAATGGCGACACCATACGACTGAATGAAAGACTGCAGTTGCAAACAACACCCAAGAACGGAAACGCTTGGACTTCATGTGAGATAGTGAAAAGCCATAGTCTTATAGTAAAAGAAGTATGAAGATACTGAGGTAAAATGTTACAAATATGAACTTGATCTTAATCCCCATCTCATTTAGCATCATAGGTAGTAGTGAACATTCAGAACAATGTTTTGAGGAATGGTGAAATTAGTTGAGACGTAGTTACGCACACAAACCTGCTTCACTTTGACAGATCCAAAACTGTTGCACACTGTACGCAAATTCATCATGTCAGATCTGTTTGTAACACCCAGTGAGATCATATCATACCTCGAAAGTTTACTAACAATATCTGGTGTTATTCTCTCTCTGGAAAACTTTCAAATAACGTTTATTAAGTTACAACTTTCAAGGATGCCCTGCCTTTTCCTTTTGTAATTCATCCGTATCATCCAACAGCTTGTAAGAGTACGAATGGAAATTATAGAAGCTTCTGAAGGGTCAGTATTGAAGTACTCTGAAGCCCTTAGAAATAATCCCATATCGGTAATATTCGGTCGAAGTTTTCCGACTGTCCTCATCAAAGTAGCATCGTATAACGAAATAAGCACCGTATATGTTGATAAAACCGCAAAACATAAAGATGTGTGTACCGCATATAAAGACAACCACAGAATATAAAGGAAAAGGAGCTGAGAACCGAAAATAGAGAAACATGCACCTAATATAATTGAGAAACACAACATATATTAATCAATCAATCACTCACTCAATCAATCAATTTAATGTCAAAACTACCGGATATAATAACGAAACTACCGCATATAATGTCAAAACATCCGCATAAAATGACAAAACCACCGCATATAATGTCAAAACTTCTGCATATAATAAGCAAACCAGCATATACTGATAAATTCACTGAATATAAATAAAAATCCACTCAATATCATAAGACGCACCACATAAGACAGTCATGGATTTCCATAAAAAAAATGACAATGTTGAAAGTACGCAGACTTAAATCAATGACTCTACAGACTTTAACATTCTGAATAAGTGTGCTCCCCAATGTTTGGTTATTTGTGTATGTTTTAAATATACAATAAATACCATTTTAGATATTCGAATATTTGAGATGTCCCTAGAATTAAAGCATCAGCATATGGCAACAAGTCTATTAGATATGTAGCTGCCATTTTATGGAATGAGTAACCAAATCACTTTTGAGAGGAATCAAACTGTAATTTATTTAGATCATTAATTTTATCCTTGAAGGATAAAGATTGTAAATGTAATATTTGCAAATAATACACCACCACCCCACCCCACCCAAAAAACCTCTCCTGCCATGATGACGACAACTAATATCTGTGTTACCGTTGTGTTTACTGTCTTTGTCTTATGTACCGTCAAGTGCCGGGGGCTCCGGGTGACCGAGTGGTCTAAGACGCTAGCCTTTACAGATCACTGACATCTCACCTCTGTCCACGTGGGTTCGAGTCTCGGGCTCGGCCAACGTGGGTATGTGAGAAAGCTTGCCAGTAGCTTCCCGTGGGTCGGTGGTTCTACCCGGGGTTTTCTCGGGTTCTTCCTCCACCAAATATACTGGCCGCCATGTATAGCCTATTATGTGCTGAAAAATGGCGTTAAACCCATAACAACCAACCATCAAGTGCCCTACTGTTACCTCCTTTTCTTAAGTTTCAAGTAATGATTAATTTTCATCTTTGTTTTTAATTTAATTTAATTTAAACTTTAACTTATATTTTAAGTTACCTATACGTTTTTTTTTTTAGCATCCTTCATATCCTAACTTGTTAGTTTCTTTAGTTACCTAAATACTAATTCAATCTTAATTACTGCCTTTTTACAATGCTTTGTTTGTATATTTTTTAAATTATGTGCTATATGATTTGTCCCATTGTATTTATGTACTATGCTATATCTTGAAAATCATGTTGATTTAATGTTTGTATTGCTACATGTCATGTCGGTAAAAAGCTAATTACTTTGCATTTAAGCGCACGCACGTGACTGAACAAACATATACTGGTGTACTTTACAGGTCACGCATTAGCGGTTTGTATACTTTTTTTTTTTATCAAACGTGCCACCGTCAATTTCTGTAACAAACTTAAATGTATATGTATATACTTGCTGATGGCCAATCGCCTACATGCAAATAAAGATCATATCATATCATGTTTTAAACCATGCCGACTATAAATAAATATTTTCACTTATCTCACTGATTAAACAACTCAATATAAAGAGGACATATCTCCACATCCACTTTAAGACAGCGATTTTACTCCAGCTTACATCGACTTTCTATTAATTAATCTGACTGCACATGCGATCATATTCGTTGTTTTATATTAAAGTTACACTGGTTATTATCGTGAATGGTCTTATAGGCAGCCATCTGAGACAATGACCCACGGTAAACACCGTGCCATACACTACTGGTGTATCTAGGTAAGTATAGTGCCAATTACCTTTATTGTAGGCGGTCGATAAATGAATTCGATAATTGAACAGTTCCGCCTGAGAAACATGGCACATGTTTGAGGTCTGTGATCATTATTTGCAGGTCATTTGTACGTTGATTAGGTTTGTGCTTGACTTTTGTGGGTTTAACGTCATTTTTCAGCATCTGATAGGATATACATGGCGGCCAGCAGGGCCGGATTAAGACCTTCAGAGGCCCTAAGCACTGAAAAGATTATGGTGCCCCCCCCCCCCCATGTAATTAAAAAAACAACAACGTAACAACGTAATTTCTTTTTTTTTTTTTTTGTGACCCTGTTTTGCTGGTGCCCTAAGCACGTGCTTAGTCTGCTTATTGGGTAATCCAGCAGTGGCGGCCAGTAAATTTCGTGGAAGAACAACCGACTCACGGGAATCTACTGGCCAGATTTCTCACATACCCACGTCGGCTGAGCCGTGACTCGAACCCAAGGCGGACAGAGGTGAGATGTGAGTGGCCTGTAAAAGCGAGCGCCTTAGATCACCCGGCCACCAGGGGCCCCAACATTGATTAGGTTTGGCGAATAGCGAAGGTGGCGAATGATTGTATTGGTTCACCATGCATATATGCATTTTGTAGGTAGGTAGTTTGAAACCCATATAGAGAGGAAGACAGGATTTGATGAAAGAGCAAAAATCAATTGGTTCATTCAGATTTATTGGCGGTAAGTGAGTGTGGTGAGAAATCGGGAGAGCACTGTACATACATACATACATACATACATACATACATACATACATACATACATACATATGCAAGACGGTAGGAACCTGTCTTCCTCCCTTTTTAGGTTTAAAACTACCTACCTACAGCATGCATGGTGAATAATTACAGACAGGCTGAGATAGATAGCTGGAATGAGATAGATAGATAGCTAGACGAAAAATGTCACCGACTTCTACACCTTATTTATGATGGAGTCGCCTTAATCTTTTAAAACTTACTATCAGGAAGAAAGTATACACGAAGAGCATATTGTCATGAATGTATAATTAAGACACATGCTTGCATGGCGATTGAAATAAACTGACGGAATTTCAGGGTCTAATTGTGTTAGTTCAGGAATTTCGCAAAAGGACAAAATGCAAATGAAGATAAGGTTTTACTGAATTTCCTCTGGACACTTTATCACATTTGACATTGATTTAGATAAAAAGCAGAAGATATTAAAAAACAAATATGCGTGAAAAATACTTTTTCTAAAATAATCATTCTCTGAAAATGACTATGAAATGTATCGTTCTACCAGGTGTTTCCTTTCCATTTTGGGACCCGTGCTAGCTCAGTTGGTAGAGCGTCTGACCCGTACTCCAAGGGTCACAGGTTTAATACCACCCCAGGTCAGTCAGTGTCGGCAGCCTCAGTGTGCCCCTGGGAAGGCACTTAGCTGCCATCTATTTGGCATGATATAGCCAATAATGAGTTATAAGTGCCGTTAAAACCAACCCACCCACCAGCCGTCCTTCTCCTTTTTTTTTTCTGCGAGTACATAGGAGTAGTTTAATAATTTTAAATATTTTGGAATAATTTTCTTTAGACTCAAAGGTAATTTCGTCTTGGCTTCTCGGCGATATATAAAAACAACATTCTCCTATTTCTTTTGTTTCTTCTTTTCCTTCCTCATAAGATGTACTCGATCTAATGCCTTCCTACAAGACGTACTTGATACTTATAACTGAAAATGTGTTCATAAAACATGTATGTTCCACAACAGTTACCTAAATGCAAAGCTTACTGGACGTACGGACTGACACAAGTAACATGTTATGTCCCTCACACATTCGTAGTGGGGCATACAAATCGCTAAAATAACTAAGTGCAGGAGATTCACCACCGAAATCGTTCTTTTTCTCAGTGAGACGATTGTAAATGAATATATTGTACATTATAATTACTTATACAACTAATATAATCACTTGTAAATGAATACTTACCTAAACCATGACAGGCTTCACGTTATTGTTTTTTTTACTTTCACTTTCATGGTCCCTTCTCGTTACACAATCAGTTAGAGGTAACTTGTTTTTTCGTAAATGTCTTGTGCTCAATAGCCACGTTTACATGGGAAAAACCAGGTAAGACACATATACCTGATACAAGTTTCATACTGAAATGGATACAAGTCATGTAAATATCACGTGTAAAGACAGCGGATTCAAGACCCTTCACACACACACTTAATAGTATGTTCATGATTTTGGCCAATTTCAGTATCAAGTTTGGGCCTGGTACGTCTGTGTTCGTTAGGGGATGCATAGTTTACAGGTCATATTAATTGCTCGATAATACGACATACATGAGGGGCATCACATGATAAATCTAATATTGCAAACATCATCAGATAAAGGTCTCAATTCTCCAGATTGTGGAACCATTATTTGCTTCCTATTTTTTTTTAGACGACCTGTACAAAAAAATCGTTTTAAATGGCACACAGTGACTGAGGCAATTTTGGCAAGAAGAAAAATAAAACCAATTGCGGAAGTTTCTGCATTAACAAAGAATATCTAGAATTGAAAATCATTTTGTAAGGGGATGATGAAAAAAATTGTGCGCATCAAAAACAAAATTGCGGAAGTTTCTGCTTCATATCAACAAAGAAAATCTAGATTTGAAAATCAGTTTGTAAGGGAATGATAAAAAAATAAAATAAAAAATTTTTGCGCGTAAACATTTCTTTGCAGACACTGCATTTTTCTACCATTATATATTTACTTCTACTAACTGGGACCAAATTTTGACGGGGAGAGGGATTTTTGCAATCGCACTTGCTTCCATCCTTATCCAATGACCTTTTCCATATGGTGCTGATATATATATATATATATATATGTGTGTGTGTGTGTGTGTGTGTGTGCTCAATGTTGGACTGGCGTATTTGACAGGTTGTTAGGTAATATTATAAATGGAGGGCCGCCTGATCTAAGGGCAGATCCATATATAGTAGTTGTCATTAGCGGCGCAAGGGTTCAAGGCTCCCGGGGGCAATGTTCTTTAATAGCGCCCTAACGAGGCGCCCAGGGGCAATATTCTTTATTGGCGCCACTACTTTGCTACAAAGAACAGTTTTTATGTCAGTTGCCAACCTCCCTCTTCCCGCACTAAATATAAGTTCCGTGAAGGATTGTCGCCGTTACACTAAGGTGAATATGAAATACTATGAAACTTTCAGTTGCAAGAAAGAAAGAAAAAAAAATCCCGACGGCACCCCCTTCGCCTGGCGCCCGGAAGCATTTTGCCACCTCCAACCCCCACCCCCTCGCGCCGCCACTGGTAGTAGTAGTATTAATAATAATAAGAGCATGGTAAGCGTGTATATTGAAGTTGTAGGACCTTCATGTTTTGATACACGTGAAGTTTGAGACCTTATCAGTTAATGAATTATTGCATCCCAGACCAGTCAGTGTCGGCAGCATCAGTGTGCCCTGGGAAGGCACTTAGCTTCCATTTCCTTGGCATGATATAGCCAATAATGAGTTTATAAGGGCCGTTAAAACCAACCCACCCACCAGCCGTCCTTCTCCTTTTTTTTTTTTTTTTTTTTCCTGCGAGTACATAGGAGTAGTTTAATAATTTTAAATATTTTGGAATAATTGTCTTTAGACTCGAAGGTAATTTCGTCTTGGCTTCTCGGCGATATATAAAAACAACATTCTCCTATTTCTTTTGTTTCTTCTTTTCCTTCCTCCTAAGATGTACTCGATCTAATGCCTTCCTACAAGACGTACTTGATACTTATAACTGGAAATGTGTTCATAAAACATGTATGTTCCACAACAGTTACCTAAATGCAAAGCTTACTGGACTGACACAAGTAACATGTTATGTCCCTCACACATTCGTAGTGGGGCATACAAATCGCTAAAATAACTAAGTGCAGGAGATTCACCGCCGAAATCGTTCTTTTTCTCAGTGAGACGATTGTAAATGAATATATTGTACATTATAATTACTTATACAACTAATATAATCACTTGTAAATGAATACTTACCTAAACCATGACAGGCTTCACGTTATTGTTTTTTTTACTTTCACTTTCATGGTCCCTTCTCGTTACACAATCAGTTAGAGGTAACTTGTTTTTCGTAAATGTCTTGTGCTCAATAGCCACGTTTACATGGGAAAAACCAGGTAAGACACATATACCTGATACAAGTTTCATACTGAAATGGATACAAGTCATGTAAATATCACGTGTAAAGACAGCGGATTCAAGACCCTTCACACACACACACACACACACACACTTAATAGTATATTCATGATTTTGGCCAATTTCAGTATCAAGTTTGGGCCTGATACGTCTGTGTTCGTTAGAGGATGTATAGTTTACAGGTCATATTACTTGCTCGATAATACGACATACATGAGGGGCATCACATGATAAATCTAATATTGCAAACATCATCAGATAAAGGTCTCAATTCTCCAGATTGTGGAACCATTATTTGCTTCCTATTTTTTTAAGACGACCTGTACAAAAAAATCGTTTTAAATGGCACACAGTGACTGAGGCAATTTTGGCAAGAAGAAAAATAAAACCAATTGCGGAAGTTTCTGCATTAACAAAGAATATCTAGAATTGAAAATCATTTTGTAAGGGGATGATGAAAAAAATTGTGCGCATCAAAAACAAAATTGCGGAAGTTTCTGCTTCATATCAATAAAGAAAATCTAGATTTGAAAATCAGTTTGAAAAAGGGTAATAAAAAAAAATAAAAAAAATTGTGCGCGTCAACTTATTTCTTTGCAGACACTGCATTTTTCTACCACTACATATTTACTTCTACTAACTGGGACCAAATTTTGACGGGGAGAGGGATTTTTGCAATCGCACTTGCTTCCATCCTTATCCAATGACCTTTTCCATATGGTGCTGATAGATATATATATATATATGTGTGTGTGTGTGTGTGTGTGTGTGTGTATTCAATGTTGGACTGGCGTATTTGACGGGTTGTTAGGTAATATTATAAATGGAGGGCCGCCTGATCTAAGGGCAGATCCGTATATAGTAGTAGTCATTGGCGGCGCGAGGGTTCAAGGCGCCCGGGGCCAATGTTCTTTAATAGCGCCCCTACCGAGGCGCCCAGGGGCAATATTCTTTATTGGCGCCACTACTTTGCTACAAAGAACAGTTTTTATGTCAGTTGCCAACCTCCCTCTTCCCGCACTAAATATAAGTTTCGTGAAGGATTGTCGCCGTTACACTAAGGTGAATATGAAATACTATGAAACTTTCAGTTGCAAGAAAGAAAGAAAAAAAAAATCCCGACGGCACCCCCTTAGCCTGGCGCCCGGAAGCATTTTGCCACCTCCAACCCCCACCCCCTCGCGCCGCCACTGGTAGTAGTAGTATTAATAATAATAAGAGCATGGTAAGCGTGTATATGTGACCTTCATGTTTTGATACACGTGATGTTTGAGACCTTATCAGTTAATGAATTGTTGCTACCTTCCAATCAAGACCATAACCCCTACATTTTTGTATTAGTAGTACCATGTTTCAGTTTTTGTTATTAATACTTCTATTTGGATTAATACCACTGCCTCAACGCTGTAAATATGCTGGCAAAATGCCACAAGAAGAAAACAGTACGCTTTGATAAGTGACACACAGTTTAGATTGCATTCGCTGGGACAATGGCTTTAGTGCAGAATGGGATGATTTCAGAAATACGTAGGGTGAAAAAAGAAAGAAATTCATCAGTTGCAATAATGGAGCATTGGGCTAGTGATGTTACAAGGGAGCACGCGAACGACGTCACAATATACAGGCGATGTCACAATGAATCGCATCAGAGCCGCCATTCGCAGTATAGTTATGTGACTCATCGGTCAAAACAGTCTAACAGAGATATATCATGAATGAGTATCAGCTGTGTGTATCGTGATAGAGCTCTACTACGGTTTACATAACCCAGGAGTCAAAACAGTCTTACGGCAGCAATATATCAAACAACTTTTTTTGGGGGGGAGGGGGCCCCAATATTAATTTTTTTGCTGCGCTACGAAAAAAAAATAAAAAAATGCCCGTCTTTATTATCATAATCATCGTCGTCGCCATTGTTGTATTGTTTGTTGTTGCGACACATATTTATCCACTACAACACTACAGTCCGAAAAGTGTAGGGGCCTAGGGTGGCCGAATGGTCTTAAGAGCTCGCCTTTACAGATCACTCACACATTTCTCCTCTGTCCGCGTGAGTTCGACCATCGTGGGTATGTGAGAAAGCTTGACATTAGCTTCCCGTAGGTCAGGGGTTCTTCCTATCATGTGCTGAAAAATGGCGTTCAACCCTACAAAATCAAAGCCTTAAAAGTGCGCGTGTTCACCAACACTGGCAACAGTTTTAGTGATATAAGGGAAGTAACTCAAGAATCTTTGTATGCAGGTTATCTGTAGTTTGTTCCGTTCACATGTAAAGAAATACACCATAGTCGATAACACTGGGCATCACTTGGGTTTAGGAAGACTCAAATGGAGATGTAGAAATTAGAGGACGACGAAAAAAAGAAATATATAATCGGTACATATATTGAATAGAGAATAACCCACATGCAATTGTAACAAAAATACAATTCATGTGGATTTAAAAGGACACTATTATCCAGTAACGCCTATATGCTGAAATCGAATGACAGTTCAATAATAATAATGTTAATAATAATAATAATAATAATAATAAGTATTTATGTATCTTGAGAGACCTGGACCAATGTTGGTTATTTATTTATTTTTATTTTTTCCTAACAATTTTCTAGGTAAATAAATGCCTTTAGGTTTTGGTTCCTTGCCAGACTAGCCGGAGAGAAATTTCATTCATTAGTGGCATGAATGGCAGATTAATTGCTTCGGGCTGCAGCAAGGCATTATTTCACGTAATAAATATTTTACAATACACTCAGGTCTGAACAATTAGCAATGCTGTAAAATTGTTTAAGATTCGAATTTAGTTGCAGACAATATGCTTTTCCATGACGTGTTATTGTTTCTCTCAACTATTTAAAAAAATACTGTACATAGTCAACAAAAAAAAAGAAAAAAAAAAAAAAAGAAAAAAAAAAAAAGAAACGTTCATAAATTAGTGAGTTATATCCCTTCTATTTCTACTGTTAGAGTTTTTTGGGTAGTTAGCTGGTCAAATTTCAACCTTTCACCGCATATCAGTCAAACTTGAGCACGTGCCGGTATCTACTGACAGCAGACGAATATTATCGCTGTTAAAGGTGTGAAGCGTTAAGCACACTGTAAGCTTGTCCGACATTTCAGGACTAATGTCCGTCACCTAACCGACTGTCACTATATATCATGTACACATTCAAGTTGTCATAACTTCAACATTTTTCAACCATTGTTCGTGAAGTTTTCAGTTTATGCTAATCCATAATACTTATTCATTGTGTGTGTGTATGGGGGGGGGGGTAATCTTCAATCTAAAATCTTTGTATGACGTACTATGCAATGATTATGCGTTGTTATCTCTGCTCTGGAAATGAGTTTCATATATTTCATTTGAAACAAAAACAAATGTAGAATTCCATGTATTGAACGAGAAAAATTACTGATTTTTTTTCTTGAAAACTGCAAAATAGCGAACTAATGCCATGAACAAAACGCCATCGTATCATTTATCGTATCATCGTATCATTTATGACGTCATTAGATGTTATTAAACATTTATAACACGCAAAAATATTAATTGGGTTTCATAATTTACAGTGACCGTGACAACTAAGTATTCCTCCCAATTTAGTTTCAATACCAGTAGAGCGTCGTATAATATATACGAGTTTATGCCATATATCTTAACAATATGATATTCATTATAAGTCAAGTCTTTGATACAATTTCGAACTAATCATTTCCATTCAAAATGCATTGATGAAATTTTTTTATATACGCCATCGTGCCTTTTTGTGATGTCACGAGATGTTATTAATATGCACAAAAAAAAAGATTTATTAATATACAGTGACATCTATCTATTCCTTCTTGTGACAAGTAGTGAGAATTCATTGTTTGTGCCATTCATGATATGGTTTCAGGATATAGAGACTGGTTATGAAGTTATAGATGCCCTCTAGAGACTGGTTATGAAGTTATAGATGCCCTCTAGAGACTGGTTATGAAGTTATAGATGCCCTCTAGAGACTGGTTATGAAGATATAGATGCCCTCTCTAGAGACTGGTTATGAAGTTATAGATGCCCTCTCTAGAGACTGGATATGAAGTTATAGATGCTCTCTAGAGACTGGTTATGAAGTTATAGATGCTCTCTAGAGACTGGTTATGAAGTTATAGATGCCCTCTCTCTTGCCGAAATATTAAAGCTTTTATATAATCTAATCCATGCTGTCTCCTTCCCCCAAATCCAGCATTTTGGTGTAATAAGTTTTTCCCTATTTAAAAAAAAGCAGTGAAAGAAGGGAAAAAGAATTTTGAAAGCAGAATTTTGACTGAGGTTGTTATTTGTATTTGATGGGGGGGGGGGGGGGCATATGAAGGGGAATCATCGCCATAATTTTGTGTATATGTATATTTGATTTTGCATTATTCTCCCTAGGGACCGGGTACTTTTTATGTGTGCATATTTGTTTGTGTTTCTGTCAAGGGACGGAACTTCGAGAGAACAAATTACTTAGAGTTTTGAATTTATCTATCCTAAAAGAAAGGTGTTATACTTGCAGTTTTCGCTTTTATGGTGCTGGTATCTGTCGAAGGTCCGTTAATACAAGTTTGTTATCGCTACTTCTCCCGAACTACCAGGAGGATTGCCATGAAACTTAACAAGCACATTCACCCCAAGGTCTAGTTGGTCCAAAATGAAAATGGTGCCCATTGGGCATCCACGATGCTCGCCATGGCCCACTTCAAAATCTTGTTATAAAAGATATCTCATGATGTCCAGATAATCCAAAACGACACTATTTGACATCCAATACGGCCGCCGCAGTGGCCAGATTGAAAATCTTGTTATTACTATTCCTCCTTATCGACATAGAGTTTTCCCCAAAAAAAAAAAAAAAAAAAAAAAAAAAAAAAAAAAAAAAAAAATTGCCTATGATGTCTAGTTGTTTCAAAATGAAACTGGAACCGATCTGACATCCAATATGGCTGTGACGGCGGCCGTCTTGAAAATCATGTTATTGCAATTCCTCCTGAATGGATGGTGGTATTGACATCAGATTTTAACCAAAAAGATTTGCCTACTTGGTTCTATATGAACATGATTGCCTTCAGATATCCAATATAGTCGCCAAGGCGGCCATCTTTAAAATCTTAGTATCGCTATTACTTCTGAACGGATGGTCACATCGACATGGAATTTTCATTAAAAGACTTCTTATGATGTCTAATTAATCTTAGGTGAAAGTAGGGCTGATCTAAAGTCCAACATGGTCACCATGGTGGCAATCATAAAAACTTATCGCTATTCATCCTGAATGGATGGTCATATCAACATCAGGGTTTCACAAAAAAAGGTCTCCTTATGATGTCTAGTTGGTCCAAATGAAAATAATGCCGATCTGACATCCAGTATGGCCGTACGGCGGCCATCTTTAAAATTTTAATATCGCCACTCCTCCTCAACGGATGGCCGTATTGACATAAGGTTTTCACTTATAGATTTCGTATGATGTCAAGTTGGTCCTACATGAAATGGATGCTAATCAGGCGTCCAATTTCAATGCCAATGTGGCCATATTGAAAACCTTGTTATCGCTACTTCCCCTGAATTAATAGTGTTAGCGACATAGGGTTTTCATTAAAAGACTTCTTATAAATATCTTGCTGGTCCAAAATACAATTAGTGCTGATCAACTGAAGTGATGGGATCGACATGGATTTTCACTGAAACACTTATCACCATATGTAGTTGGTCCTAAATGAATCGATTCCAATGTGACCTACCAACTTTTTAAAAATCGCTAACTGCTGTTTCTCCTAAACAGATTGTCATACCAACATTTAAAAACCAAAATAGCTTCTTTCTTGAAATATACATATTTTTCCTATATTAACATTATTCTAATCTAACCTACAACATGTCTGTCATGACGGCCATAATGAAAGTGTTGTTGTGGCTACTTCTCTTTATACGGATTGTCGTATCCACATAGGGTTTTCACTAAACCACTATGTTAATATGAAGTTGGTTCTGAATGAAAATTGTACTTATCTTACCTCCAACATGGCACGATAGGGGCCATTTTGAAAATCTTGTTATCACTACTCCTCTTGCACATGGGCATCCGCAGGGGTAGGGAAGGGGGCAGTAAGGGGGAGAGGCAGCCCCCCCCCCTTCCGGCTTTTTAAAAAATCCATTGTGCAGTATATATATATATATATATATATATATATATATATATATATATATATATATATATATATATCATCTTTGATTTTGGCTTTGCCCCCACCCCCCACCCACCCACCCAAAAAAAAAAAATTCCCGTGGACGCCCATGCTCTTTCATGAACGATGGCTATGACATCGAGTTTTCACTAAACATTTATCGCAATATTTAATTAGTTCTGAATGAAAATGGTACATATCTGACCACCAAGATATCCGCATTTTTGTTCAGGAGTTTCGAAACGAGACCTAATTGACATAGGGGTCAAGTCAAAAGTCATTGCTTGTATTTTTTAACTTCTTTGATCTTGCAATCACAGTGGCTTGTGTATATTATACAAGTGAATTTTGACCAGACTTTTTATTTAGTTGCATTCCAGTGAATTAGTTTATAGTCAGCACTGTGACATTGATTATAAGATCAAAGATCTTGACTCAAGATTCTTTATTTTTTTTTATTTTTTTACAAATGTGAAAATTATTTGTGTTATAAGATATATATATTTATACATATAAGTACATATAAGGCAATTCTTTTTCACCTATGTAAGATTCTTGTTCACTTTTGTGGAATTCTTTTTTGCATATGTAAATTAAATTATTGATTTCACATATGTGAAAAGCTATTTTACATCTGTAAAATCCTTTTTCACATATGTGAAACAAAGCCAAACTTTTCACACACACACACACACACACACACATATATATATATATATATATATATATATATATATATATATATATATATATATATATATATATATATATATATATTTTTTTTTTTTTTCTCACCCTGAAAAAAAAACAAAACAACAACAAGCAAAGAATAAATTCTAAAAGGGCTTGCAGCTCAGATGTTTGGAACATTTTCCACTCTCACAGAAGCTAGTTAAATCCAGGATCATCAATGTTTATCTTTTTCTCTTCGTAGTTAATGTCAAACTTAAGTTATATTGTTGTTGTTGTTGTTGTTGATGATGATGTTGTATCGAGTGTACAAACAACACATATTGGTCATTCCATTCCACCCCAACCCACATTAGGGCATTTTTCTCCACAAGCTGTACATTTGTAAGATATATTCATGTTTGAGTTGTTATTTTACGTTAAGCAGCACCTGCTCACGCAAAGCTGTTATGTTGATGTATGAAAGGCATAACCCTAATACACAAGCTACCTAATACTGTTTGTTCCATAATTAAAAAAGAAAGAAAATAATAGAGAGAACAATATATGGATAAATTATTTAGATTTATGTGTCCATATATTATTCTCTAGCACTTTTTTATTTTTTATTTTTACATTAATTAAAATTGTATACCTATCTACCTGTATAGGAGTGATATTGATATTATCCCCTCGACAACTCCCATAACAGCAATGCTTTATCATTTATGGACCATTTCCAGTATTATCACCGATTTTGGAAATATAAAGTAAAATTTAGCGTAAGTTTCAATACTGTTTACACTTCGATGTTGTTCGTTCATTTGTCCGAAAACAATATGGCAATGCGCTCAATTGTAGGTTGAAGGACAGCATTGTCTTCCTAACCTGTGTTACGCATTGTAGCTATGTCAAGAACTGTAACAGTAGAAATACAGGGGGAATAACCCTCCTACCTCTGAAAAGGATAAAAAGAATGCATAAATATTAACTTTTAAAACAAAATAAAGCTAAAACATACTAGATATATATTAGTAATAACCAATCAAGTGCGTTAATTAACAGCTTCCAAATAACTTGATTAAAAATTGTGAAGCTGAAATTGTATCAAAAACTTATGAACGCTTCAAAAAACCAAATATAGTTTCTTTATAATGAATATTCTCATCAAAATGACTTACGGACGACGACCATCGCATAAGCTCGTATATTTACGACGCTCTACTGGTATTGAAACCAAATTGATTTTGGAAAATCTCTCAATGAGAGATTTACTAAACAAAAAAAGTTGCAAAGATATGATAAAGAATAATAAATATGCAGTGAATATGAAAATATGGCTTTGTTATAAAAATTGTATTAATTTTGAAAAAAGAAGAAAAAGCTCTAGTCAAATTTAGATATTATTTAAGGCGTAAAGGTTCTGGTTTTAAGGCTTTATTTGAAGGGGGAGGGGAGGGCAATCCTGACAGTGCCTAGGAAAGGTACAATCATAAATCCGTCACTGAACAGTATGCCACTTTTACTATAAGACCGTTATCGCCTTTTGCTACATGTTTAACTCGCCTTATTTCAATAAATCCTGAAAGGTTATATCATAGGTTCACCGATTCGTTTTGTGTCGAATATTAGCAAACAGACGTAGAAGAAGCAGCCAAATATCGTCTGCATGACCTTGAAAACAGGGGACATTTTACATCTTTGTACATCTTACTGTTTTTATTAACAAGCAAATGCAACATTCTATAAAATTTCCACACTTTCATAATTATTAAAATAATGAATCAAATCTTGCTAGAAACAAATCAACCCTTAACACCGACGAATGCAACTCGTTACGCCACAGCATTCAAAACATACAGGGGTTTTCCTCTGTGACTGATATCCATATCGGACGTGATGGTCGTAGTCCGTAATTAATTTTGATGAGAATATACTTTATAAAGAAACTATATTTGGTTTTTTGAAAGGTTAATAAGTTTTTGATACAATTTCAACTTCACAAACTTTTAAGAGTTGCACACCCTCTGTGGCGTTATACGCCAAGAACACATATCAAAGAGATCTGGTTATAATAAAGTGAACACCACAACAATTTTTTCATAGCTGTACTGTGGCCCATCACTCAGAAAGGCTATGTTAAAATTATTTAATTCCATATTGAAATATGAATATATACCAGACGTATGGAGTGAAGGTTTCATCTTACCGAAGTAAATGGAAAAGTTAAGCTGCTCTTGATACCAATATCTCTAATTACCAGTCATGTACAAGCTAGTATAAAGAGTGGTCCAATAAACAATAAATAACTTTCTGGAAATAAATGAAATTCAGTTTCCTAATACCTAACAGCAGGGGTTTCAAACACAGTTAATCTGCCTCGTAGCTGCTCTCAACCTTGAAGAGGTCAGTCTGTTTTGAGGAATCCCATTGCGCAAACGTGAAAATTTACCGGAGTGAGTTAGGAAAACATAAAATCATTAGGTACATGACAGATATTTATTTTATTTTTTTTTAGAATGCTTGAGAAATTCAGGATGTGCGTGTGCGTGATTTCTGTACAAAATGCGCATCTCACGCGCAATGCGCGAGACTTGACAGGTATGTGTGGGTATTTCCCTGTAATTACAGGTCTATCTCATTAACATGAATCAGTTGGGTACGGGGAGGGCATAACTCCAAGTGCCTAGTTTTGGGTTCACTCATCACCAGCACATGACCTATGTTAGAAAATGTCGTCTGTGAGGAAAATAAGAGCCTAGTGTTACAATGTCGGTAAGAAAAACCCATTCTCGATATCAGAACAATGAACTGGAATGAACTAATGAGAACTCGCTGAAGCATAGTTTCATTCAAAGGAGTGTCAGGGGTAACCCCGAGTAGTTTCAGCACCTTGAACTCGTCACTACTTTAGCTGAGCTCCATGTCAGGCCAAACTGATCGTATATATATATATATATATATATATATATATATATATATATATATATATATATATATATATATATATATATATATATATACCAGTGGAAATCAATGGCGACTTGCCTCGTGCAAAAAGCAAGATGTTACGACATGTTAAAGTAGGTCAGGATACAGGTGGTCGTATTTTGGACAGATAGAGAGAAACGGTGACTTGGTTCTATGACCCATAGAGACGCTATGAATTTAGTTCAAGGTCGTAATTGTTCGTTGCTGTGGCGTTCCCCCACCCCACCACCGGGGCATCGTCCGAGTTTGCCGACCCAGGAAGCTGCGGCCTCTTGGAGAAGATATCACTCCTGACGTAATGACCCTGGACAGATTTGCCATATTACATATGAACGTAAATACGCGCATTTATTATACACCTACCAATTTTCTACCCAAGAAAGAGCCAGAATTTTACCGTCATTTCCTACAAGCAGGAAAACGATACTATCGTTTTCCAAACCCGTATCACCATACTCTCAAACGAGTCTGAGACTACTTTATCCTCGAGGTTTCTTGGTGACAATAGCAGCGCACCTAGCGATGGAATGCCAACACTAGCAGTAAACAAAGCTCTCACAGCGACGTTAGTTAAGGAACCTTGCGTTATATGTAAAATATCTGAAAGGTCTAAACCATGTTTTTGTCACAACAACAATAAAAAAGCATTTTTCCTTTATTTTGAAGTAGTAAAATATTGCCAAAATGTTGGTCTGAAACAAGATCATATTCGGAAATCGCGTAACAAAACATTACAGTTGTACAGTACAACCCATTTACGGAAATTTATAAATGGTAACGTTAGTGAGTTTCACGCATGATGTATTAATTTGAAATTATAAATGAGTAATGTTCTCTGCAACAAATCTGTACCATCAAGTTCCAACAATTTCTCCAATCCTGTTGTAAATAACTGTCAAAATAATGTTGTCATTCCCGTGTCAAGTTCCCATCGGAGCCTCTCGCAATGTTTCGCCAGAAACAGTTCAACCGTATTCAACCTGGCCTCTGAAATAAACTTCCAGTCATTCAGCTGGTGAAAATTTCCGTGATGCAAAATTTCAGAACTGCACAATAACTGTAAATCACATAAATGAAAAGTCTGTCCTCAAGCGTCGAAAAATTGGTGTTATTGACACTGATGGTAGTCAAACTGAGCGAGCGTTGTTTCACAAACTTCATTCATAAACGAATATTCATGCGCATGTCAGCCTTCCAAAAAGTAATTCGGTTTATGCTTTAAGATGAAGTTCGTATTATAGAGGTTGAAATGTTTTAGCAATTTCTTGTATTTTCAACTACATCTAGTGATTTTGTTAAATTATCTGAAAATTGAAAGGTATATAACAAAAATATAGTTATCACAGTAATGCGATTTTGATTGCTAGATCACGTCTCGTTGTCAGCATAAAAATTGGGATCATGACTCGACGCTTCGCGTCTAGTCATGATCCGGATTTTCTAATGCTGACAACTCGACGTGATCTAGCAATCAAGATCGCGTTACTATGATAATACTATATATGTATCAACTCTTTGTGCATGCACATGTTTATAAACTAATGTATTTGGTACATCTGTAAGTTTCCTGATACGTACTTCATATTTATTTCATCCTTCTCTAATTGTCGCTTACATACGATTGCTCATTTGTTGTACTGTGTGCATCATCAAAGCTACATATTGCATTATTTACATGTCATTTCTCTGTTATTTTGTTTTGTCTGCCATGTATCTGAAAATCTCGTTACGGAAGAAATAAAGAATGATTTAATTTTTGTCAGAAAACAATACGGCGGTGCGTTCAATTGTTAGTGAATGACATAATTTCTATTAGTACGTTGAGTTCCTAACAAACTTGCCTGTGCATCTAAGGCTTGGGTCCCCAACCTTTTTGTGCCTACGCGCACATTTGTGAGTTTATGAGAGAGTGTACCAACCAATTAACTTGACCTATTTTTTATATTTTTTTTTTATTATTCATTATAACCTTTTCCGCGGGCACACAAAAAAACCTTGGCTGCCGCCACGTTGGGTACCACTGATGTAGCTTTGTCAAGAACTGTAACAGTCGAAATACAAGGGGAGTAACCCTTTGACATATGAACAGATCAAAAAGAATGCCTAAAAATATAATTATTAATTTCTTTTAAAAAAAGAGGGCAATTTTGAATTAACATGTTTATTCAATATTTTTACAGTATGACTAAGTACGTAAAAAACGTTACGATTTTTAAATGTTATTAAAAATTTACGAAGTTAAATATTTTATGAAAATCTTATAAACGCTAAAAAAAAAAAAAAATAGTTTCTATATAAGAAAAACGTTCCATCATAATAGTTACGGACGACGACCATCGCATAAGCTCGTATATTTACGACGCTCTACTGGTATTGAAACCAAATTGATTTTGGAAAATCTCTCAATGAGAGATTTGATAAGCAAGTAAAGTTATAAATAAATCTAAAAGAGCAAAAAGCTGTAGGAATATGTGACGCTCACACGCATATCTTCCAATATATAAGGAAAAAGCATAACAACATACTTTACATTTCATTTCAAAATAAATGTTAAATTACTAATTTCAACGTTTAATAAGATGAGGGGGGGGGGGGAAAGAGCAATAAATAGAAAATATTTCATTTTCCAACGTTAATACCCAGGAAAAGAAAATTGTCTTTGTATACCAAACTTACTTCAGAATCGAAGCTTAGAAGAGGACTCAGTAAACTCACTCTTCAGCACAACACTCCACCCACCCGTTTTCGCAGATTCACTTCACTTTCATAGGCTGATTTTATAAATATCAGTGACTTAAGAGAGTGGTAGCATTGGGATTACCTAATCTGTCGCAGTAAATTACATTTTTGACATTTTGTAAACTATTTGATCATATCTGACCACACATCAAGCCCGATTCTGCAAAGCATCACAGCGGGTTCGTCGTTGTTGTCAAGGAAGTAAGGGGAACTAACTCCATAGAGACGCGAACGGCGTCGAGTCATATTTCTTGAGAAAAAAAATAATTTCCACGTCTGAAATGTAATGCAGATTCTATTTATTTGTTCTAGCTCGCAAAGTGCTCGTTTCTGTTGGTGCAGGTATAACTTCTGTAGGTACACACAATCAAGCGTCGCATGGCACGATGGGTGAAAATATGAGGATATATTTTTCACATTTGAAAATGTAGTAATGAAAAAAATGTCAAAATTATTTCGCCAATAAGTTTCTATATTTCACACTTAAGTATATAATAAAACAAAGGTATTTTCAGCAATACAGGTCATAGGCCACATTTTTTTTCTTCTATTCCATGTATAAGCCTTCAACAGTGTGCTACTTTTGCTATAACTTATAGAGCTCTTTCGTTTTTTGTTACATATTTAACCCATCTAAGTTCAATAAATACTGAAAGGTTCCATAATAGGTTCACCGGCTCGTTTTTTGTGTCTAATATAAACAAACAGACGTAGAAGAAGTAACCAAAAAGCGTTTGCATGACCCTGAAAAACAGGGATATTTGACATAATTGTACATCTTACAGTTTTCATTAACCAATAAGCAAATGCAACGTTCTATACATTTTCATAAAGTTTACAGTCTACACTTTTATAATTGTTAAAATAATTAATAAAATATTGGCAGAATTTTCTTCTTTTTTTTTTTTTTTTTTTTTTTTTTTTTTTAAATTTAACATTGACGAAAGCGACTCGTAACGCCACAGCATTCGGAACATCACGGGGTTTTCCTCTGTGGCCGAAATTCATATGGGACGTGATTTTCAGAATATACGTAAATTTCATACAAATGCGGCTACCTGCACACCCTATGAGGCGTTATACACCAAGAACACATCACCAAGATCTGGTTATGATAAAGTGAACACCGCAACAATGTTTTCATATCTATATCATGTACGGTGGCCCATCACTCAGAAATGCTATATTAAAATTACTTAATTCCATACTGAAATATGAATGTATACCAGACGTATGGAGAAAAGATCTCATCATGCCGATAGGTAACTGGAAAAGTTTAGCTGCTGCTGATAGTTACCAGCCAATATTCCTATTACCAGTAATGTACAGACTATTTGAAAAAATTGTGCAGTAAGCAATAAATAACTCTGAAAATAAATTAAATTCAGTTTCCAAATTCCCAGTAACAAGGTTTTTAAAAAACAATTAATCTGCCTCATTGCTGCTTTCAACCTTCGAGAGGTCCACTACAACTTCGACAATAATAGTTCGACATATTCAGCGTTCCACGATACCAAAATGGCGTTTTATACTGTTTGGTATGATGCAATTCGCCTAAAACTCTTCAATATTTGAATTAAAGGCATAATCAAGAGGATAATTGGAGATACATAAAAGAACGTACAAAGTGGCATTGTAGCTACGAAATACCAGTCCAAATGGTTTGAAATCATACAATGAGTCCGACAGGATGAAGTCCTTTCCTCATTTCCTTACTTGGTATTCACAGATGAGTTGCTACAGAAGCTGGTCAGCAGAAAGCTAGGTTGTACAATGCTGCTGTCCTATACTTGCAGATGAACTTAAATATCTTCCAAACTCTCCTGATAATCTGACTAAAATGTTTGTAATAATTGCCGAATACTCCCGAAAATGGCGCTACGAAATAAATACTCAACAGTCATTTATTGTTCTATTTGGAAAATTGAGAGGTTCAAACCACAGGTTGTCCCAGAAATGTGGTGATACAAATCATTCAGGAAACCGATTTGGCTATTTACTTGAGTATATTACAGGATAGGTCACATCGGCCCATTAATCGCACCCGCAACGCCTGTAGAAAAGCACAGCAAGCATTTGTTGGCCTCACTAATCTTGGTGTTGGCACTCCAGATTTAAACCCAATAACATATGTCAGTCTATACAAGTAAATTGTGAACCCAACACTGCTGTATGGTTGCACAATTTGGAATTCTCTTCAAAAGTTAGACCTCTATGAACTCAGCAACCTTCAGCATTTTATTACGCAGAAAACTAAAGGATATGTACCAAATATGCTTTCCAAACAAATATCAATGGAAGTGAATGGTCAGCAAAGCTGTTAACGAAGACTAAGTCGCTTGGCGAGAAAAAAAATAAGCAATGATTATGATTTCTCTCCATTTCGACTTCTTCATGCATACATTAATCCCTCTATTCTTTTTTCCACTAAAACGAAGTAAGTTCATGGCGTCTCTGCGGGTCGTAAATCTAAGTCGCTGTATCTCTACTGTAACAAGTACGGCCACCAGTATACTGACCTATTCCAACATGTTGTGACATCTTGCTTTTGTACGAGTCAGGTCGCCAATGATTTTCACTGGTATAAATACGATCAAATTGGCCTAGTCCTCGACATGGAGTTCAGCCAAAGTAGTGACGAGTTCCAGCTGCTGAAACTACTCGGGCTTACCCCTGACACTCACCTGGATAAAACTCAGCTTCAGCGATTTCGCATTAGTTCATTCCAGTTCATTGTTCTGACATCGAGAATATATGTTTCCTTACCGATATTTTAACACTAATCTCCGAATTTAATCACAGACGACATTTTCTAATATAGATCATGTGATGGTGATGAGTGAAACAACACTAAGGAAATACCCATATTACATATGAACGTAAATAAGCGCATGTATATAATCTTGGTTCATACACATGTTTATAAACTAATGTATTTATTTCATCTGTTTGTTTCCTGATATGTTCTTCATATTTCTTCATCATTCTCTAATTGTTGCTTAGATACGACTGTTCATTCCCTTTAGATTGTGTTGTACTGTGCATCAAGAGAGTTTACCTTTGCATATTTGTAAATTGTCTACATGTAATTTCATTGTTCTTTTGTCTTGTTTGCCTTGTATGTATCAGAAAATCTCCTTAGTGACGAAATAAAGAATGAATTATTGTTTGTCCGAAAACAGTCTGTGGCTGCGCTAAATTGTACGCGAATGAAATAATTTCTATCAGCACGTTGCCTTCCTAACTTGCCTGTCCATGTGAGGTCTGGTAACTTAGTCAAGAACTGCAACAGTAGAAATACAGGGGGAGTAACTAACTGACCTATGGACAGAAAAAAGAATGCCTAAATAAATGAATTGTTAATTTGTGAAGAAAAAACGATATATATATGAATTACTTTGTTAAGCAATACTCTTAAAAGTTAAGATAGATCGCTTAATAAATTAAGTTTCTCAAACAATTTTCTTTAAAATATAGACAGCTGAAATTGTATCAAAAAACTTATCAAAGCTTAAAAAAACAAAATATAGTTTCTTTATAAGAACATATCTCATCTTAAACCATTACCGCCCCAACCAGCAGTCAAACTAAATCAAAACCTATCAGAGAGGTCCCAGCGCACCAACACAACAAAACAGGACAAACAACCAAACAAACCAACAGACAGACACCCGAATCAACAAAAACAACACCACCCAACCCCAATAGAGCTAAGGAGCAGGATAAAACAAACACCATACCGACAACAGAAAAACATCCCCCCAGCGCGGCACAAAACAATAATAACAGAAATACTAAATCAACCCCGGATACAAAATGAACTAAAGCACCATCCACCGGCAAGAAAGAAATCCCTAACAACATAACAGCTATTCAAGTTCTAGAACTTATCCGGGACATAATTGACGGGGTCATCAAACTAACTAAGGACAATCAAATCCCTGCCGGTACCGTACGTACCCAGATATTAGACCTTGCAATACTGCGGATTAGACCCCAGAACCCTACACAAACCGAAAACCACGGTAGAGAAAACATAAACGTAAATAGGGGGACCCAACAATGAATACAACAGAAACAATTTACATACTACAGTGGAATAGTAGGGGAATACGGAAAAACATTTCCGAATTAGTCCTTAGAGTAAATAGCGCCCTAAACAAGCCGGACGTTGTGTGCATTCAGGAGACTCACTTGAATGAGCAGAAAAGCTGCCCTAAACTACCAGGGTACTCTACCTGTTACACCAAAAATCGACCCCAAGGGCAGCAGGGAGGCGGACTGGCAATCTATGTCAGTGATGCTATATCAAGTGAGTCTGTCGAATGTACACAACTAGTACCAGATCCCGAGCCGAAACCGGAACACCAAATTGTCAAAATAAACAATGGTAGTAGACCAATAACAATTGTAAACATGTACGACCCAGGTAGGGAAGTCATTAAACCGGAAACATTCAACGCAATCGTTGGCGAGCTCGGGGATCACACGATTATATGCGGCGACTTTAATGCCCACAGCGAGCAATGGTGAGGGACCCACTTGGATAGGAGGGGTGTCAATATTGAAAGATGGGTCGCACTATCCAACCTAGTCATACTAAACAATGGTGCACGTACCAGACTTAACCCAATAAATGGGAACATGTCAGCAATCGATCTAACTTTGTGCACACCCAAGGTAGCGGAGATAGCCGATTGGGAAGTAGATCATACCAGCACACTAGGCAGCGACCATTTTTCCATATTGATCACAGTTCAACTCAAAACACATAAAAATAATACACAAATGCCCCCAAAATGGAGATATGATAAGGCGGACTGGGAGATGTTTCGCACTCTCTGTGAGGAGATAGACGACGCCCAATTATATGACGAAAACATTGAAACCTTTAACGAAAACGTCATTAAAGCACTATCATCAGCAGCGGAGCAAAGTATTCCCAAAACGGGAGGGCGGGGCATCAAACAGTCCGTACCATGGTGGAATGAGGATTGTAAACAAGCATTAAGAGATAAAAAAAAAGGGCCCTAAACAGGTTTCGGCACTCCAAAAACAACCTCGATTTTCTTGTTTACAAAGAAAAAGAACGCCTGGCGAAAAACATAATATTTAAGGCAAAACAAACCTCATGGCAAAAATTCTGCTCATCCATAAATCTTAAGGCTAATTCAAAGCAGGTATGGGATAAAATTAGGAAAATAAGAGGATAAAAAATCCTTTGCAACCCCTAAACTCCCAGGGCTTACAACTGACAGGGAAAAAGCAGAAAAATTAGCATCACACTTCGCCGGGATGAGCAGCAACACAAACCATACAGCTAACTTCCAAATACACCGCAACAGGGTCGAAACACAATACCCTCACTTATTCACAGATAGGAGTAACCAAGACAGCCCCCTAAATGTTGATTTCACCATTCATGAATGGCGAAAAGCTCTATGCAGGAAAAAAACTACCTCGCCGGGGGAGGACACGCTAGGCTATGAAATTTACACAAATCTCCCCAAAAGAACCGAACTGGTGATTTTAGATCTGTTGAATGCGATCTGGCGATCGGGAGAGATTCCAACAAGATGGAAACAAGCAATTGTCATCGCAATCCCAAAACCTGGAAAAGATCCAACAGATATAAATTCGTACAGACCAATATCGCTAACAGATAACATATGCAAGGTTATGGAGACCATGATAAATAATAGGCTTAAATTCCACCTAGAGAGTAAGAATTTGATATCCAAAAATCAAAGCGGATTCCGCAATAAACGCTCCACATTAGATCAACTTATACGACTGGAGTCAAGCATAAGACTGGCATTCAATGCAAGACATAAAAGTAATCGACATCTAATCGCCGTCTTCCTTGACCTCGAAAAAGCCTATGATCTAATCTGGACCAAAGGATTAATTGCCAAATTAAACCAATATGGAATCACTGGCCACATGCATAAATTCATATCAAACTTCTTAACCGGTCGAACTATCCAAACGAGGGTGGGAGGACAGTATTCGGAAATACATGAGCTGGAAAACGGCACCCCTCAGGGGAGTGTACTGAGTCCCACCCTTTTCAATATCATGATAAATGACCTGGAAAAGTCAATAAACCAAACTCAGCTGGACATATCTCAGTTTGCTGATGACAGCGGAATCTGGAAAGCGGGAAACCCGTCCAGTGAAGCTGTGGTGAGCGAAATGCAGATGGGACTAGATGGGATTGGTAGATGGGCAGATAGGTGGGGTTTCAAAATATCCCCCGGTAAAACAATAGGGGTGCTTTTTACACCTAAACTTAAAACACGCAGGGACCCCCCAAAATTATACTTAAACGGTACAGAGATAAAGTTTGAAAAAGTGGCTCGTTTCTTGGGAATGCTATTCGATGAGCACCTTACATGGAGCAAGCACATAACAGAGCTATTAAGGAGATGCGGAAAAGATCTAAACTTCTTACAAAACCTTAAAGGGACTGAGTGGGGGGCGGATCAGACCACACTCCTTACATTATATAGGACACTCATTCGATCGAAAATAGATTACGGGTGCCAGGCATATGCTTCGGCTCACCCTAATGTACTTAAACAACTAGATCGAATTCAGTACCAGGCTCTTGTTATTTGCACCGGCGCTCTCAGTAGCACTTCTGGGGACGAGCTACGAGTTTTAACAGGGGAACCCCCTCTACACCTTAGAAGGGAGGAGTTACTCCTGCGCTACGAGACACGGCTATCAATTCACCCGAAATCTCACCCCACCCGCATTATCATAAACAAGTGCAACAAGCCCTTCCGACATAAACTAAAAGCAAACCTACCAGGAGGGAAAAAAATCCATGAACTACACAGGGAGTTAGAACTGATCAATACCCAAGCGGAAATAATACAACACCCGGACACCGCACCATGGACCTGTAAGGCCCCCAAAATCAATGTCGAAGCATTAAACTATGGGGACAAACAACATAACCCGTTAGAAATCAGGGCAAAAATCTTAACTGATCTTGCGAATAGATATGAGGGCTACACACAAATATACACCGATGGGTCAAAATCACTGGAACCCATGCGTACGGCAGCCGCAGTCATAATCCCGGGGGAGAATATCACACTGGGGGCAAGGCTGCCTGATCACTGCTCCATTTATACAGTCGAGTTTTGGGCAATTAACGAAGCTATAAAATGGATTGAAGAAACCCACACAGCCAAAACAGTGATAATCAGCGACTCCCTCAGTGTGCTACGAACCCTGGAAACAAATAACTCGTCCAGCAGGGAAAACATGTTACGGGAAGTATATTTAAAACTAAAAACCCTGGACCAACAAAAATATACTGTGGAATTAATGTGGGTACCCTCCCACATCGATATTCCAGGGAATGAAAGGGCAGACCAAGAAGCCAAAAGAAAGCTTAAAGAATCTGAAATACACCAAATGGATTATAGCGTACTGGAAATTTACAGTATAATAAGGCAGAAAATAGATACTAAATGGCAAAGGGAATGGGATTACTCAGCAAAAGGGAGAAAACTCTATCGACTGCAAAAACAAGTTAGCAGGAATATATCAGCCCCTAAATTGGTAAACCCATACGACTCCACAGTCATAACTCGACTCAAAACTGGCAAAACCCTTTTAGCCAGCAGTTTTGGAAGGTTTATACCAGAGATAAGAGAAGCAGGCATAAATTGCCCTCACTGACCCGTCCCGGAAACATTAGATCATATCTTTAATACCTGCCCCAAATACACACCAGAAAGGACAGATTTCCAGGAAAAACAAACAAAAATAAACGCACCAGCCCAGTACCCGACGTTTTTTACCACCAAAACGAACAACATCAACTCGATGTATGCAAACATCTTAGGGTTCATCTCTGCCATAGGGAAAAGGGGAAAATTATAACCAAATTAAAACACCCCCCCCCCCCACACACACACACATACACACAAAGTTCCGGTCTCCTCACAAAAATCTAAAATAAACTTAAAATTTAAAATAAAATTAAAAGGTCAGATCAAAACGCAGGGAGGAACCAGGTAAATCCCCAGCCCTTACGGTGGAGGGTACGTCTAAACGAACTTGGGCCCTCGCACTGCAAGTATTTGAACCTCAAATCATTAGAACAGCCAGGCAAAACTTAGACACAAAATCTAAAATAAACTTAAAATTTAAAATAAATTAAAAGATCAGATCAAAACGCAGGGAGGAACCAGGTAAATCCACAGCCCTTACGGTGGAGGGTACGTCTAAACGAACTTGGGCCCTCGCACTGCAAGTATTTGAACCACAAATCATTAGGACAGCCAGGCAAAACTTAGACGCAAAATCTAAAATAAACTTAAAATTTAAAATAAAATTAAAAGGTCAGATCAAAACGCAGGGAGAAACCAGGTAAATCCCCAGCCCTTACGGTGGAGGGTACGTCTAAACGAACTTGGGCCCTCGCACTGCAAGTATCTGAAAAATAGGACAATTAATAACAAGCAAAGCAAGTTTTGTTCTCGCTATTTTTCAACAACCATAACCATCCCCCATGCATGACCACTAACGAAAGGAAGGAAAATAATGGATGAATTGATGAATGAATGTTTTTTTCTTTTAAAAAAAAAAAAAAAAAAAAAAAAAAGGTTGTTGCTTTTTTAATTAATACATGCATGACTGTATACTCTGCTTTCTCTAACGCTCTCTCTAAACACCCACACTGGTACCGATATTCGGAAAAAACAGTCCAAGGAGTATCAGAACAACGCACCAATGAAACAATAATAGGACCCTTACAATGGTCCCAATCGAACCTAAGAGTATAAGGTGGTCACAAGTCCAAACCATCAGGGGCCGACTGCACAATGCGGTATATAGTTCATGCTTTATCCCAGATCCACTGAAACTACCTAAAAAGGACCCTCTCAATGGCCCAAATCGAACCGAAGAATATAAGGTAGTCACAAGTCCAAACCATCAGGGGCCCACTGCACAAAGCGGTATATAATCTACAACTTAAACCCAGTTTCCAAACAAAAAGGCAGCAAATTCAATTGCTAACAAGAAACTTAAAAACCTTGACCCAAAACCCTTAGACAATATAAGGTGGCTTAAAACCAAAAGCCATCAGGCCCAGCCGCACAAAGTGGCAACGATTACTTCAACAACAACACTACGACATGCATAGAATCAAGTATAGGGCAAAGCTCCTTGGACTTAACCCAACTTCAACACGGTACCAGTCAGCCAATCATATAGAGTTCATTAAAATTAAATTTTTTTAAAATAGCGACACGTGCAAGACGACATCAATATTTAGGCAAAATCACACCCTGGACCACAGACACCACCATGTGACGCAGAAGCTCCTCTCTGGCCGTTCCCGACTCCGCCTTTTCCGCGCCCGGACATTACAAAGCAACAGACAGTGTGCTGGGCACACAATTAAATGGCGTGAGGGCGATACGCACCCCCACGCCGATTAATTAAATAGCATGCGGTGCATGCAGTAAAGCGCAAGCGGTTTTTACAGCTCTGTTTTAACCACTTGACGAACCCCAAACTGATGCTACAGCAACAGTTTGGGGGCAAATTAAATAGTGCGCTGTGCGCACATTAATTCCTCGCACATGACCAAATTGGTCGCACGCGAGTTTAATCCAAATAAGTAAGTTAGTAAGTTAAACCATTACGGACGACGACCATCGCATAAGCTCGTATATTATACGACGCTCTACTGGTATTGAAACCAAAAATTGATTTTGGAAAATCTCTCTACGAGAGATTTAATAAACAAATAAAATTACGAAGACGTATAAAGTATAAAAAAAACAATAAAATGTGTGACGTTTATACGTCATATATAAACCTTCCAATATGTAGGAAAAAGCATGACAATAGTGATCGTACAATTATTTTCAAAATAAATAAATTACTATTTTCAACGTTCAATAAAATAAAGAAAATAAGAAAGAAAGAAAAAAATGATGGTTGAGAAAATGTTTGATCTGTGAGCTCAATACAGCAGTAAACAACTTGCTAAAACAGCCCAGGATAGTAATCGGCTGGTAAATTTCGGATTGGGGGTTGGGGCGGATATCAGGGTCGCTTGTAATAGGTCTTATGATACATTCAAGCAATGATTCAGTGTTAAGACCTGTCTCCAGTATTAACAGTATTAAATTAAAGAAAGGAGATATAGATTAGCATTAGTACATCTGATGTGTGTTTTAAATATTCAATTAAGGGGGGGGGGGGGGTCCCATTGCTTTAAAACATTTTATGATTTCCTCCTCTGTTTTTGGTGGATTCAATAATGTTATCATCGTCGTCCAAGTGCATGTCCAAATTATCAATGTTCATATTGTTATTTTTAAAAAGTCATATAGCGTAATTATTGAAATGCTTTAATTATCGTGCTTATTTTTAATACTATTAATAATTTCAAACGGCTGAACATACTTCTTGAGACCTCATATATTTGGGGGATGAATAGTCACTTTAATACATGTCCATTGCTTCACATTTCTTATTGTCACTACGTAAAGTTTAATGGGTCTTTTCCCCCTGTGCTTGGACAATTAATATCATTTTGAAATTTCTATATCTAGCACCTTTTCTATATCTTACTGATCTATGAGATTAAAGAAACATGTTATCTCTTTTCAGGTCTGGCCTGGTACTTACAACAAGGCGGAGGAGCCGGATTAGCAGTCAGGTGGTGATAAAAAGGTCTCTAGAACAGATCCAATGCACCCGAAAAAGACTACCAGGATTAGTTCATACTACTACACTGGTATATAGTACCTCAAAGACATGGCGTAGATCTTCATGAGAGAGATCAACACCACTGTTCAGTAAGTTACGAACCTCCATGGAGCCGTATTTTCCTATTTTGGGGTCACCTTTTATGGTTATTGACATTGAAACGCTCTATAATTTTACTATGAAACATAACTGCCCATCACTTTTGAAACTTTGAGTGTGCAATTATCTATACTTAAAACTGGATGAGTACTTGGCACAAAAAATCTGGAACACAACAATTGCCATTGTTTCTTTAGTGGGTACACCGATACACATTTGAACAGGCATATTGCAATTTGCCTAAAAAATCACAGTGAGCTATCGTGCTTTTACTATCCCTGGACAAAATGTTTTAAGTTGCTCAGACCCATACTACCACTTGTCTTAAATATTATTCATTGGTCAAATTTGCTCTGTAAAATTTGGCAGTTTCATATTTTAGATCTTATGAAAAATCAAGTTATATGTTTAAAAAACACTTAAATTTTTTAAAAACATTTTATTCAAATTAAATTTATCAATGTTTGTATTTTTTAAAATTTCAAACATATTTTTTAGATAGAAATTATCTTGTATTATAAATAAGTTTTTGCTACATTGAAAATTCCTATGAGTAAGGAAGATATGGCAAATTTAGTTTTGGGGTCTCTAAACCATTTGTTCCAATAATTGTACGTTGCCGAACACCAACGCTACACACTTTCTAACAGTTGTCACACTCCTTGCTTGTAATACAAAATCAATAAGAGTTCGGGATTAAAGTTGAAATATGTGTGGCATGCAAATATACGAGTTTGACTACAATTGGCCATACATGTAGAGTGTAGTTCCAACTTATTTTTTAGAATATTTTTCCCTCTATTGTTTTTTCTTTCTGTTAATCCTTGGTTTTGGATTTGGGCATTATTGGCAATGATTTAAAGGAAATTGTTTATTCTTTAGAATATGAGCATTATAACGTGATTGTCTGTGTGTACACAGTAAGTATACATTGGTTCTGTCCGGGAATTGAAATATGTGACCCTGGACACGTTGCTTATAGTTCAGCCTCTCCAAAAATACTGATTAACCTATAACAAGAACATCACTATGAGTTCATCTTTGAAGGTACTTTACATAAATATGATTTATTAGGATTTGGACACACTGAAAAGTCCAGTATTGACAATCAAATGTACGGACTATATATGGAAAATAATTCTGACCTGAGTCCAGATAGGTCGCGGCCATTTTATTATTTTTTTTTTTTTAATACACTGAACGCCTTCATTTTCTTCTGGTCCGTGCAGATTAGTTATCACATTTTAAAACGAAGATATCTGTCATTTACATGTGTCTGGCGAACGGTTCTAGGATAACGTAGCAGATACGTCACAATGCTAATTTTAACGTCACGTCATGAAGCGGTCATTGTTTGAATTTCTAATATCAAATTTGCTTTACCTAAAAAGGTTTCTACTTGATATCTTAAAATATTTCATGCTTACATTTTCATGACCTTTAACATAAAACATTGTTGTTGTGTTCATCTGATATAAAGGGCCCCAGGTGGCCGAGCTTGCGGTAGAATCTATGTACGCACTGTAAAAGGGCGGCCGCGTACATGGTCGACTTCGCACCCGCAGTCCTGGAGTGACCTTAATTTTTATATCTCGCACGATTGTACTGAAGAAAAAAACCCCACAAAGACTGTTGAAATAAATAAATGAAAATAAATAACTGTCTCTCCCTTGTTCAAAATGGAAATTATTAGATCATTGGAAATTCCATGAACTCTTTTAATGCAACCACGAGGCTTTGAAATTGTATACAGTAAATATAATGTGACAACTATAGAATATTTCAGGTGGAAATATTTGTAAAGAAAAAACACAAAAGGAAACAAAAAAGTATTGAAATACGAAATAAATGTAGTGGGATGTGATACACTCATGGAAGTGAAACAATTCTGATCTCAGAACAATAGTTGCATTGTTTGTAAATTGCATCTTCTTTTTCGGCATCTGTAATATTTATGTACCTCGGTTCAGGGTTCTCAAAAGTGAAAGTTCCCGTTTCCAGGAAATACGAGTTCTGCTCCTTGACTCTCAGTTTCAAAACTGGTACTACAGTACCCTTCATACTAGACCCCCCTACCTTTTTTATTTCCTTGGTGTTGTGGGTGATGTGGGGGTGGGAAAGTAGGGGGTTACATCTTACTGGGAGCAATGAAGTTATTTACATCTATCAAAATTAGAAAAAAAAAAAAAAAAAATGTTGCCACATAAAAAAAGTATTTAAAAAATATAAGTAAATTAACTTTGTTCATTGAGAGTTGTTTCCTTTTTTTAACACTGAAATATATATTAACACATACACTGAAAGATACCTAACGATCTATTTGACTTTAATAGACCCCCGTTTCAACTAACATCCCGTTTAAAGGCATTACAAAAGTAGTTTTGGTCTCTATATATTTCCTTTAATTTTCTAAAGTTTGATAAATTCCAGTACATTAGTTGTAAGTTCGGATGCACCAAGACTATCTGACTTTTGTTAGGTACTAACTTGGACACAACATATAAAAAAAATCAGCATATATTTCATTTTTTTTAAATATAGTTGCGTTTGAACGAACTGACAGGAGTTTTTAGTATAAGTGACCTTTCCAGAAATAGCCAAATCACACCCATTTGCTTTGTCAGCCTATGCAAAATCCAACCGGCTGAACTCAATAAACATTTTATTTACTGTTTAGGCTTTAATTCTGCTGTCTATTGAATTAAGTAATATTCTTCACTAGTTAGGAAATCAGCTGGAAAAATCAGAGAACAATATTAATGATTTTCGTATGGATTACAATATTTACTGACTAAATCAGTGTATTGATAGCTAGACAACGATATTCATGGGGCGGATCATTTCTTACCCCAAACTACATGTTGAACATCTTTAACTCCTTCTTTTGGATTGTTAATTATTAAAATGTCTGTGTTGTCTACACACTTATGTGACGTTACCTTTCTTTTGGAATATAAATAAGACGGATTTTTATATATTCAAAAAGGGTATAATCAATGCATTTAATAGATAGACATTTATCCGATTAATTTGTAATAACATTTTTTATCAATGGTGTATTTGAACAATTATGCATATCAGCGATTAAACAACAAACCAGAAAAGCTTGACTCCACATATACATGTCGGTACAAGTTCATCAGGATAAGCTATTTTTTTATTTATTCGTCTATCCGACTTTTATTCATGCAACAGATTCCATTGGTTAGGAATAGACTGTATATAATAACAAATAGAGACAGAGATACACACTGGGTTTAATATGGAAAGAAGTACAGGTATCGTGAACCACAATACAATTGATTAGCATCTTGATATAGTAGATCTACTGATTATTTTCACATTCAGTGGTATAAATGCTAGCAATATATTACTCAGAAAATTGAAATACCTTGTGTTCTACCTTGCTTCGCTTCTAGACCATTCTTCTCCGTTTTTTTTGTCACACCCTTACCTCTTTGAAGATTAAAGGAAAGTGCATATAGGCACAAAGAATTATAAAATCAATTGCATGATTAATTGAAGCATTTAAGTATATTAGTCTAATGAATTCACCATTTGTGCCTAAATTCCTAAAAATATTTGGATGGCTTACATATTTTATTATAAAAGCATAAATAAATTAAATAGAGGGGCTGGCAAAGTTAATTATACATTGAATTGGATTGGTTGCTGTTTGACTGTACATCACCATGTTAAAGGTTATTTCGTGCCAAAGAACAATGGGGTAATTTTTCCTGCCCAGAGACACACTACAGAGGTCGACCTGGTCTGATCTGAGCAGGTTCTGAATCTTTACCCTTCTAGTTTCAAGTCCGGTATACCAATGTTAGAAAAAGACAAATGGTCGCTTTATATTAGGACCACATCGGCTATTGCTGCAAGACAAAAATATGTCTGAGATGTATGTCGGCGTAGTAATTTACCGAAAAACTATACATTTTGTTCGCCAGAATTTTCTTCGCAAAAAAAGAAACCGCAAAAATATTCTGACCGCCTTGGCTATTTCTATGATTCGATTGACCATAGGATTGATAGAAAAGTTGTGAATAAAAAAATAGTTGCATTGTCATCCCCTCAGTCAATCCTTGTCTTGTAAATAGCCGAAGTGGTACGAACGGGACCTAATGGCACCATTTGGAACTTCCTCGGCTATTACTGCGAGACAAAAATATGCCTTTGGATGTATGTCGGCGCAGTAATTTACAGCAAAAATCTACATTTTGTTCTACGGAAATATCTCCGCAAAGAAAAGAAACCCAATCTATTCGGACCACTTTGGATATTTATACGATTGGGATAACTGTTGGATTGACAAAGAGGTTGCGAATGAAAAAAAGAGTTCGATCGTTCGTAACTTCTCGGTCAATCTTTGTTTCGTAAATAGCCGATGTGGTCCAAATGGCAGCTATGGACATACATTCGAGGTATGATCTGTAGGATTGATCTCGAAGTTGCGAATGTAATGGCACCTGTCAACATACATTCGAGGTATGATCCGTAACGTGACGTAACGAGTTTACATCCGGGTCTTTGCAGGCAGTACAGAATGTCAATCTTGTTACAGTAGACGTTATGACTGACCGTGTTTCCTTAACGGTGTAAATACAAATAGAAGTAAATTTTATGAGACTGAAGCATACCCATTAAAGTACAAACAATCGGAGGGTCTACAATTTCAGAAAATAAAGAAAATTGCTGATGACGAGACAAAAATGAGTGAACAAGTCTGAGGAAATAATATGTACACAAGCCGATGTCAGCTAGTAGTTTAGATGAACTGGACGATACGGTTATCGTCAGAAGATAAAGATGGAAATAACAGAAACTTGCCAAATATGATTTCACTGATAATCTGCAATTAGGATGTATGGCATCTTCGCTAGCCAAGGGTCGTCGATCCACTTCGTTCCACACCAACCCTTGGCATATTTAGCTGGCTGAAACGATATCTATTGCTCCGCTATTAGATCGGATGCAGCTAAAAGAAACTGATACAATCAGACTCCTTATTACAATTAAATTGTGAGATTGTTAGGTGTAATCATAGCGGCCACCGTGCACAACGACACTTGTCGCGCGTAAATTTCTCCAATTTAAACATTGTGAGTAACTTTTAATTCCGAGCCAATGTCTGTCGACATCGTGGAAATCGCCTTACTGAATCCCTAACAGGTCACGTACGAGCTCTCCCATTTGTTAATTGATTTCAGCAATAACTCTTTTATCCGCAAGAGGTCACTTGTTCAAAATAAAGTTTCAGATAGCCAAATATGCCAAGGGTTGATTTGGAACGAAATGGATCGACGACCTTTGGATTGTCAAGATAAATGTGTGCAAGACTGCGAGTTAATCTGGCAGATTTAATGTTCGACGAACTTTACTGTTATGAAATAACAATTAAATCAATAATCGCGAACTTTTAATGCATACTAGCAGACATCGAGGTCCCGTCTCCGACAAACTTGCGAACAAAACAATAATTTTCTGAAGATATAGTCGTTGCTAAATAACAAACACAAATGGTAAGCTGACAATCTTTCAATTTACCTGTTCAATTCTTGAAAGCGGGGAATGGGGTAATGTTGTCCTATCCCATTTATAATATAAACATATGAATTGTTGTACAACATAATGAAAGGAAATGTTAATTTTAGAGGGAAAATGATAAATGTAAAAGGTCATCGTGCAGATTTTGTGAATTCTCCACTGAAAAATACAGGTGATTACATAGATTCGCATCTTCATTGTGAGCAAATTTTAAAAACATATTGATGTATATTTTCAGGAATTTGTTTCAGCATGTTTAACTAGATGTGCATTGCCAGTTTTGTGAGGAAATTAATAGTCATTAATAAGTAAGGTGTTCTTCACATTTTAGATTACCCTGATCACATCATTCTCTCTCTCTCTCTCTCTCTCTCTCTCTCTCTCTCTCTCTCTCTCTCTCTCTCTCTCTCTCTCTCTCTCAATAGAAGCTATTACGATTTATGTGTCCATCTGAGTCTTTAAACCATATATTTTGGTCATATTACTTCCAATAGACACCGCAGAAACTATACATTGTAGTTAATTTTAACTGATAGTAGGAGTACCTAGATTACAGCATTGTAATTACAAATAGGTAAAAATATTCAATCAACCGCCACTTAAACAAGCAATTTTTGTTTCGTTGTTTATGTTTCTAAAGCTTCACCTGAAAATGACAGTCGAGAAAACTTAAAAACTATTTTGAAACAACCCCGGTAAATATACATGCACAGGTGTCTTCACACCAGAGTATTCATCAATTGGAATGTTCTCGGCTATTTCTGTGAGACAAAAATATGCTTCGGGTGTATGTCGTCGCAGTAATTTACAGAAAGAAAAAAAAAATCATACATTGTGTTCGCCGGAAATTTCTCCGCAAAGAAAGAAACCCCAATCTATTCGGACCACCTTGGCTATTTATATGATTGGATTGTCTGTATGACATTCGCAACTTCGAGGTCAATCCTATAGATCAGACCTGGAATGCGTGTCGATAGCTGCCATTCAGACTACTTCGGCTATTTACGAAATAAGGATTGACCGAGATGTTACGAATGATCAAACAATATTTTTCATTCGTAACTCTTCAGTCAAGCCAATCATAGAAATAGCCAGGGTGATCCAAATATATTGGGTTTCTTTTCTTGTAGAGAAATTTCCAGCGAACAAAATGTATGATTTTTCTGTAAATTACTGCGCTGACATACATCCAATGCATAATTTTGTCTCGCAGAAATAGACGAGTAGTTCCGAATGTCTGTATTACTGACCGAGAAGTTGCGAATGAAAACATTGTTCCATGCATTCGCAACTTCTTGGTCAATCCTTGTTTCATACATAACCGAGGTGAACCGATCGGCACTATTGGCATTCATTCGAGGTATGATCCGTAGGATTTACCTCGAAGTTGCGAATGCGTGTTCATCTATTCAAACCATACGTTACAGATGAGTAACCTCAACTTTACGACTACACGTTTTGGGGTACATTCAAAACATATATGATATATTTTGGACTTTGCCAATTTTTGGTGAAGTTTTAACAATTATTTATACCTATTCAGGGCCGGATTAGGACAAGTAGAAGCCCTAAGCACTGAAAAGATTATGGTCCCCTCCCCCCATATGTAATTCAAAATAAAAACAATACTGAACTGTAATTTCACTTTTTTTTCTTCTTTTTTTTTTTTTTTTTGTCCCTGCTTTGCTGGTGCCCTAAGCACGTGCTTAGTCTGCCTATTGGGTAATCCAGCACTATACCTATTTGTAATTACAATAATGTCATGTCGGTACTCATATCAGTTAGAACTAATTACAATGAATATTTTCTGATGTGCTCATTTGAAGTCATATGGCCAAATACATGGTGTAATGACCAAGAAGGGTACATAGCCCTTGAGGCCTTTGTCATTATTTCATTTATCCCCGATAGTTAAATCCCGTATAGTTAGTTGTATAGCATCTCGCGATTTGTGCTTGGTGATCTCTCCATGTGTATTTCTTCTGGTCTTCTGTGAGTCATTCTTGCAATCAATCTGTGTTTATCCATTTCTCTTTCTTAATGTATAAAATCTACGGATGAGGATCCAAAGGCAAAACACAGTGATATCGAAAAAGTGATTCACAAGTAACCCTAATATTTTGAAGAATGTTTTTTTTTTTTCTTCATAATTTTTCTTTGTAAAACAAACTAATACATAACCTAACATAACATTAATGGGCACAAATTTTAGTTGCAAAACATCACATAAGAAAAGCACCACAATGAAAATTCGCTCAATGTTTAGTAGAAAAGAAAACATAAAAAAATAGCATGGTGCGTTGGATATGACATACTACCTCCTATTATGAATCATACAATATACCAGAGTTTAAAGTGCTTTCAATCTATCTTTGTGTTTTTTTAGGCCTTCTTAGATCCCTCGAATTAATTTTTTTTTGGTTTTTATATCTCTCGTTGAGAGATTTCAAAATCAATTTGGTTTCAATACCAGTAGAGCGTCGTAAATATACGAGCTTATGCGATGGTCGTTGTCCGTAATAAGTTAATGCCGTGATATTTGTTATAAAGAAACTATATTTGGTTCTTTAAAGCGTTCATAAGTTCTGCATGAAATTATAAACTCGTATTTTATTTATGTAAAATTAATTGATAAATTTATATTGAAATATATTGTATTAAATTCTACTATTAGATAATTGTTAAAGTGATAAACATTTACTTCATCAAAACTCAAACATAAATCTATTTAACAGTGTTTTATTTATTCTTTCACATGTTAGAGGGTTATCTCCCCTACATTTCCATTATTACATTTCTTTGAATAAGCTAGCCTTTAATAGATGAATTGACAAATCACTCGCAATGTTGGTTTTTTTGCGCATTGAAGAACTCCAAAGGTCAGGATTCATTCAAAGTAAAACGGTCTCCACTTAGAAGAAATGTTGACAATTATATGTGTAAAGTGTGGCATAACTATTGCAATGCGGGCTGGGGGGGGGGGGGGAGGGAGGGGGCCGGAGGGGGCGCAAGGAGTGGGCAAAATCCCGCTTTACATCAATTTGATATGGGCCCACTCTAAATGTTTGCGCGGGGTGGGGGTGGGCACAATTTTGAGTTACCCCACTGTGTGTAAATATATTTAAAATGTTAGGTATGTTATATGAAAGTTGATGTCTACTGTAAATTGAGACCGAATAGATTCTTGCATTTTTGTTACTTATATAAGTTTGATGATAAGTATAAAATTGGTACTTTAGAAAGTACCAAAGAGGATGCCAGTTAAATATTACATGAAACCGTTTATACTGTAAATCAAATTGATGAAATCAATCCAAAATGAGTTTTCCCTTCTTCCACGAAAATATTATTGGATCCGATTTGAAGGTCTGTGCTATGAATGAACTAACAGGAAATTCTGTTGAATGATATGTCTCGCCATCTTCGCCTGTACACTGCATAATCCATAATGATATGTCTCGTCTTCTTCGCCTATACACTACATAATCCCAAAACTTGGCATAGTCAGTTTAGCAAGAAATATAGGTCATTACAACCACAATTTACTTTCTGTGGGTGTTAATAAATGTAGATGACCATTCTTGCAACACTGTCTAGGTACCTGAGCTACAAGCGATAAAGAGTGTCTGGGGGTACTTTGCCAAAGCAGAGAGAGAGAGAGAGAGAGAGAGAGAGAGAGAGAGAGAGAGAGAGAGAGAGAGAGAGAGAGAGAGAGTGAACGTTATAGTCTAAACATTAACTCGGTAACATATAACACGTTCCCATTACACAACAAATTATTTGCATTATCAATTGGTTTCAACTAGAGGATCAAAACTGCTTTACACCTAGGTGAATGCATTACTGTGCATTAAAACTGCTTAATCCCCTTGTTAACAGCAGTAAATATTCTTGTACTACCACGGAAATTAATGTGAAAGCATCAAAATACACTCTCTCGAGGTCTTCTTACTACTTCCGCCTCAGACTTGACGTCAGCGGTATCTCGTGACTACGTCACTCGTAGTCTAGCTCTATTTTAGACGGGAAAATCCATACTTTACCTTCTTTAAACGCGATTTGTCAGCCCTTAACCTTTAACACAACCATAATTTCACGATTTTTCAATATTTTGAATGAAACAGAAGGAAACAAATGCAAAGTAAAATTCATGAAAATTAAGGAACAGTACTCTTTAAAGTGTATGGGCGGCCGTTTTTGCATATATTCAATTCATTACGGAGGTCTCCCCCCCATCTCTTTTTTTTTTTTTTTGTTTTTGTTTTGGAGAGAGCTCTCCAAATATCCAAATAAACTAGCGAGTTCTACAATTGAATTAGATAGCATTACATTAGAGAGCTATATAAATCAATTAATAATTGCTGATGTCTATAAATGAGAGATCAATAGGTTAATTGAAGAGCTCTCTAATAGAATTAGACACCTCTTCAATTCGGCATTGATTTAAAAAATCTATAAATGAATTAAAGAGGTCTTATAATGGTTTACTGACCTCCTCAATTCCATCACAAAGCTCTCTTATTCACTTAAAGAGGTCTCTAAATAGCCTTTCAAGTTCAACTTCTTTAAAATGAAAATAATTGCTCTCTTGATTAATTTGAATGCGTAGAAGGTTTACGCTGTCTCTAAAAACAAAAATGGCTGGACAACAAGAAACATATTCTGAAACCAATACCGGAAATAAAAGTCATCTTGGGCCGGAAACGGAAGGAAATCAACCTCATAAACAGATTTAGTTGTGTGTGAAGTAGAACATCATACAAGACCAGCATCACTCTCAGTTTGCTAACTATACTATTCTAAACCATTCGCAATTCTGTGTTTCTGACATATTGTACAGAAGTATAAGAATATAACTGGACCACTGAATATTTGTTTGAATTTTAAAATTTCAGAGCTGGACTCTAATCAAATTTTAAAGCTCGACCATAGTGAAATTGCAGTACTGGGCCACAGAAAAATATTTCCATTTTTAAATTTCTGGACCATAGACTAGTTTATTGATTTAAAATATTCTGAACAGCTTGAAAGTGTTTGTAAAAATTAATAATGTCACAAAGCTATATTGTTTTGAATTGAACAGTTTTCAGAGCGGTTATAGAAATATTTCTCTAGTTTAGCATGAAAGCAACACTATATCGGTATGAAATGATAATTCTTATTTGTTTATACATTTTTACAGGATGAAACTGTGGTCAAAGCTAGCTGTGTTGAAGAAGAGCATACAAGTGAATACAAATACAAATGCGGATTTGTTGATTTTAAACCAAAAAATATCTTTAAATTTTTTAGAAAAGTTCCAGACGTATAGATTGCTTTCAATAATGATAACAATTATAGTATAAGTCATAAGGTCATGTGGGCGTTCAGTACCGACTATTTTAGTAATGGATGTCATTTTTTAGAAATTGATTACACATACCTTTAAATGATGATTATTCATTTTATTTCGATCCTCGTACATCCATATTCCTTTGGATGGTCATTATTTTTACATCCCGAGAAATATATACGGTAAAAATCAATATTAAAGTATGGATATTTTTGGACGAGGTCAACCGAAACGAGCGATTCAGGACAAACCGGATTGAATATAGCGCTGTGATGTCACAATGAAAGTTGCGCGTGTTGAAAAAAACATTCATACTACGCTGTTATTTGTTATGATCGACCCGACATCGACGCGTCGTCTTTTCTTTACCCAATTTAGTACTTGGCTACCATTGTAAAAGTCCATGGCGATAAATAATTTTCGTCTGGAAGATTTTTGATGACATTTAAGGTGCAGAGCATTCAACACTCAGGATTGAATACACTTGGTTAAACAATATTAGTATTCAATTTTAGAACAACAATTAATATTTAATTT
Source organism: Margaritifera margaritifera (assembly GCA_029931535.1). NCBI lineage: Eukaryota > Metazoa > Mollusca > Bivalvia > Unionida > Margaritiferidae > Margaritifera > Margaritifera margaritifera. The sequence continues at coordinate 342,500 of JAQPZY010001402.1, read as the reverse complement.
GAGTAAATGCGTCTAGATGACCACGTTGACATACGTTTTAGATAAGTAGTGCCAACCCTGACAGCAAAATGGTTAAAAAGGTGCAGTATGAGGAAGGAATAAATTACATATTTGATACGGGTATATACTAGTACACTAATTTGTGTTCAGCTACATTTACAGTGTAACTTTAAAATCACATAAACTTTACGAGATAAATTTACATCAATTTGACAAAACATGTAGAATTTATACAAAATAAAGTTCAATTTGAAACAACACATGGTTAATTTAGATGTATGGACCATGCAGTCTGAAATAAAGAATTCTTGTCTTATCTTAATCAGTTTACGAAGCAGCTGTTTTGTCTCACCTCCATAAGTGTGGTAAGATGTAGTCACTTTTCAGGCATCGACATGTTGAAATTTTATATTCAAATTGTGAAAGTCCCATATCTTCTACATCAGTAGCTGCATTTAAGTGAAACTTTGGGATAATATCACAATACATCTAAAGTTTATGCTGTTATATGCTAGGAGTTTCTTGCATCACGGTGAACAAGGTTAAATGTTTGCATTAAAGATTTTGAAAGTCACATATTGTCCACACCAGTGGCTGCATTCAGCTGAAACTTTGACATATCACCATAGATCTAAAGTTTTTTATGCCATGAAATGATAGGAGGTCCTGTCTTGCTTGCTTGAGCAGAGAGCTTGTTGCATGATGCTAAACAACATAAAAGTATTGCGTAATTTTTAAAAAAAAGTTACATATCTTCTACATCAGTGACTGCATTCAACTGAAAATTTAGGATAATATTACTGTGGGTCTAAAGTTCATACATTAATATGCTATGAGGTCATGTCTTGCTTGTGCCGCCTGCTTAATCACAAAGCTTGTTAGATCATGGTGAAAAACGGTTATGTTTTAAGTTCATTTTTTTTTTTTTTAAATCACAGATCTTTTAGAATAGTAACTGTATTGAACTATAAGTTTAGGACATGGTTCATATAAAATCTCAGTACTAAATTTAAAGACTTTTCAAACTATTTTCAAGGGCTTGTTATGTCCAATCTCTACATTTTGCTTATTCAGAGATTCTACTATATCGTTCAATTTTTCTTCCAGATTATTTAATTTCTTTGTCTTTCCTTTAGATCTTTTCCTAAGATAGTATGGTAAATGTTAGTTGTTCTGTGGCTTCTGCCTTCTCAATGAGGTTGGCAGCTTTGTATATCCTGTATATAAGATTTAAACCTCTTATCACACAATTTTCAGAGTCTCAATGTTCTCAAGCATGGTTTTATTTTTTTTAACTCCTGCTGTTTTATTTTTCTTTCTTTCCATATCAAGGTATATTTCTCATACCTATTTTTTGCAGTTGCTGCGGTTGCTAACAACGGCTTTGAAGTGGATAAATTTAGAACCCCATCAAAGTTCTAAATATGGTCACAAATCAACCTCTTGGAAATTTTCAACTTTTAATTCTTTGTTGACAGAAAATCCTTTCTCCACACTGGCTTGGCCACAAGAGTGCACATGCAAAAGCCTCGTTATGTGAAACAGCTTTGCATATCTTTCTTCAGACATACGCTCTGAATAGAATTCATTTCATCTGTCTGTTTGGCAAGACGTTTGTAAACCTAGCAGAACCTGTCTGGCTAATATTTTCCACAAACTGACTAAAATGGATCAATCACCAATTCACAATCATTTTTATCCTGTTGAGTCCTGCTAGACTGGAGAAGAAATATCCATCTGCTTACAAGCTGCACCTTCTTATTTAAGGATTTAATCAAACAATACCACACAATTTTCACTTTTCTTTGTATTTGTTTATGTATCAAACGTTCCTTAAAATGTTTTGCTATGCTCAAGATTACCAATTAAGATTACCAATTAAGATTACCAATTATACAGTTTTACTTCTACTGTTTTCCTTTTCATTCTTTCTTCATCAAGACGTATTTGTCATACCTATTTCTTGCAGTTGCAGCTGATGCTAACAACTCCTTAAAAATGATACACGCAGAATCCCACCAAAGTTCTGCTTTTAATGTGTCGGTCTTTTAGACGTTATACTGTAATTGCTTTGGATGGAGATCTGGTCCAAATACGGGTTTTGTTCCATCAGCTGCATCAGGAGAGGGAGGAGGGATTTGTAGCTGACTGGTATAATTTTTCTCAGACTCTGTCATCAGAAAAGAAGTCGTCAATGACTGTTCAGAGGACTCCAAAGTGCTCGCTAACGATTGGTGTTTTTTTTTTAGTTTTATTTTTACTTTTCATACACGAGGAAAGGGCATACCTCCCCTGCCCCAATCTATTAACTTATTATACATAGCACACATTGTCATGGCCCTATCCCTTTTGAACCCTCTAATCCATGAGTAATTGGGATCTGTGATCCATTTGCAATTGAACACGCATTTCCCCATCGTTAAGGCATATACGAAGTCCACGTTCACTATGTTTTATCCGCCATTTGCATTGAAACGTTTACCGACAGTGACACCTAAACTATGGTTGCGCTCTACAGATATTACGTACTTCTGACAGAGTGACAGGTGTAATGTGAAGTTGTTTGCATTTGCAACATGCACAACGGAGAGAATGTTGGTATACCTCTATGCTACGTTCATGTACTTTGGCTGAAATTTCTTTACATGTTGTAGTTGTGGAAATCGTGCATGATCTAAGCACACAGCTGATCCAAATGGCTGCTCCCATGTGCTCGCAAAATCAGCCTGAACTAGTCCAAGGTACACAATAACTTTAGCTGTTACTAAAATTGGGAAAACGAATTTTGCCAGAGTAGGTAATACCAGCTCCTGAGAGTACAATGAATTAATTAAAAAAATATATAAAAAGCATTTTTAACAAAGTTAATGGCTCGGGTTTTTTTTAATTTTTTATTTTTTTTCTTCATTTTACCATTGAAGTATAGGAAGTGAAAATGATCAAGCGGAGCTAGCAGTCTTTTGCGAGGAGCACATCTGAAGTAAGGCCAAGCCGTATACTCTATAATCCAAATTACATCCGTCAACCATACGCCAAAATAAAGGGAAATCAAAGTTCTTTTGACAATACCTAAGATATACAAGGTCTTTTTCAAATAGCCAGAATAACCAGTGAGGAAAACCTGGGAACTTCTTTTTCTTAAAAGACAAGGGATAATACCTAAGGTATCCGAATAAACGTACTGTGTTATAAAAACTCCATTACCGCAAAGTAAGTGCCTCTGCTATCTGGCGAGTCACAATACAGTGTTGAATATTTTCCATACGCCGACCGCCTCAGCGGACATATAAGTATGTTAATAATCTAACAAAATAGTTCCACACACTTGACCTCTTTACTTTGTTTATTGTGGTGACTTGCTATAGTCAATATAGGCAATATAACATATGTCTTGATTGTGATTTGAATAAAGTTAAATTCTTCGTACACATGTGATGATGTGTTTTTGTAAAACATAAAATTGACCATGTTCGCTGGAAAAATTCCGTTCAGTTTTGTGGACGAGTAGTTTTTTTACGTTGTCAAGCTCTTCAATTTCGGAGGTCGGTAGTTCTTGCATGTAATCCGCAATCCCATAATGACTAATTTGAAGTGATCGGTTTTGAAACCCACCGGAACTTTTGAAGTTTTGTGTTATAAAGTGAAGTATTAGAACGATCGTTATACTTACAATAACTGGCCTTTGCCTCCCTCTGAACAAAATGAAAGAGGATGCATGTGTGTGGACATTCGTGTCGGTTGTCTTATATCAGGTGGTAGAGGAATATCCAAAGTTTTGTGTACAGTTTTATCGAACATGATCAATAGAGTATGAGAACACCTGTCTTGAATAGACAACGAACTTATTTTGTTTTGCATATTTGCTGAGACTAACATATAGGTAGGTTAGTCTCAGGGATGTATTCCAATTTTAGTGTTTATTTTTTTATTTCTAGATTATTTCATGCACAATGTGCTTATTCATTATTTAAATTTAATTATTTATCATTTCATTGCTGTAAAATTTACATTTCCAATATTTATGGACCGCTTTGTTATTTTTGTGACACTCATTCGGGTCTGTCGCTCATCTAGGCGATTCCTGAAGAGATTTTTGAACAAAAAGTAATCATTCGTGCCCTTTTATTAATCAATCTTCATCATCGTTGTTTTGTTTCCATCAATTTCCAACAAGGACTCACACGGTAAAAAATACTGAAACGTGTCCTGCACTTGTAATTCTATTTGCTGTTGATCAGGGTCCCTAGTTAGGTACAAATATTACTGAAAATCTCTGACGCTTCGATCTGCCATCACAGGTTCGTCAATGTCAAACGTGGTATCGGATACTTCTGCGATTTTTTCCAAGGTGCAACTTTATACATTATCGGTTTCGCCTAATACCGTTTTGTGCGACGGTTTCGATGGCTTCGCCATACTGAATCGGTGCTGGCTTGATCCAACTCCGCTAGACGTCGTTGATCGGCTTCACTGATTATTTTACTGACCGGCGCAGGGCATTGTTGCCGTGGATATAAGTTAAACTTCTCGCAAAAGCGCAACCGCCTTTGGTTGTCGAGTCACTAATCGTCGAATTGACAAAACCGCCTGCAATCCAAGATTTTTCAACTGATCTGCACCAGCGCTTTTGACGCTGGCAACTGCTCGCATTGCAATTTGTTTAGCGATCGGTGCAGCACGCGAGGCCAGGCCCGCAAGCACCTTTGTCGCACCTGTGAACAATACCTGGACGACATAGCCAAAGCCATTTCCATAATATATCGCGTAAACGGGTTTCTTCATGCTGACAACACGAACGGGTCTCACACGTACAACAGTTATTGCATGCATTAAATATCAGGTCGATCACTAATGTACAGTTTTATCGTCAGGGTCTCCCAGCAGAGGTCCAATACGTGCCCTGGTCCACAAATGACAAATGAAGGTGTGTCAACCGGGGATTGATGCATATCAGATCACATGGGGCCGTATTCAGGCGTACCAGAACAATATGTAACCCTGCAACGCGCTACTTGTTGAACCTGAAAGGTTCCCTCTGTAATTGTCTCTGATTGCGTCAGATGTCAGATTAACTTGAATCGTTGAGGAGATCCTGACAATGTCTGGCGCGATATTGTATCCTGCACGTATAAATCGTTTGTCCGCTGAAATCTTATTAAAATCTTCAGGCCAACCGAGAACCGTTCTCAACGATGACTGTCCGATGTCAACTGCGTACTGTGGAGATTCAATCGTGATGGCAGAGGTGAGTGTGAGCTCGTGTACGCGTATGTAGATTTTGGAATAGCGCTTGGTCACCAATGTGATCCGTCGTCGGATCTCATCATCGATCGATTCAATCTCGTACGCGCCCGTGGGAAGCCCAACAACGCTCCAGGTTGTGCCATCGTTTGACGAAATTACGAGCGAGTTCTTCGCATCAAGGCCCCCGAATGGCATCGATCGAATATTACGCCAACTGCGATAAACTCGAAACGACGCTAGTGCGATCTCGAGTGTGTGCGATTCCCGCGCGGTGATCGGCGTCAGAAAAACCACGTGGAATTCCGGTTTCGTTTACGATATCGTGATCATTTGGGTGACACACGAGGTTGTATTTGCAACGACACGCTGCATCGCAACATTGATTTCGCGTAAGACGCAAAGCGTCCCAATAGGAAGTGCCTCAGAACTCATTATCAGTGTTGTATACATTATTGAAGTCTTCAATGAGTTCATGCAGCAACGCGCGAAACGTACCCAACCGACACCATAGGTGTTTCAAACCTGTTCACGAGTTCATTGATCTGTCGCTCGTCTATAGGCACACATTTGGACCTGGATGGCAAAGCCGTCTGTCGCGAGGTGCTAGTTCTCATGGACGGTTTTACTGTCTCACGTTTGCGTCCACGGGTTCCGCTTCCTCGACCAAGACATTTTCCACGTTTGGGTGGATTCTGGGGGAGATCCTTCTCCGGTGGGGAGTAATATTCTTCTTTGGGAGGCAGATCCCCCTTAAGAAAAAGAGCCCTGTAGATTTTTTCCAAGGATTTTCAGTATGTACGGATAAAAGTATCCCAGTATGGCTTCATATATTATACATGTTAAATATGTTATAAAAATCGTTCCACATATTGTTATTACTGCATAGTCTTTAAGTCCAGTCCACTCCCGGAATACCCATCCGGACCATTCCTTTTTGAGGTAATCCGGGCGCGTTTCCCTGGGTATTTCATGCTCCAACATAGAGTCTTAAAAGCACTCAGGTGCGGTTATGTTAGCGGCAAACTCTAGGGGATTGTCAAAGATCATCTGCCGTGCCTGTTCGTAAAATTTTGGTGGTGGTTTTCACAACTTTGATTGGTACTGGATGGTTGTTCTTGTGGAAGATTCGCAATTGTCTCTGCAACATCCTCTTGGATTTCCTATAGACCTTTTTAAATTTGTGTTAATCGTGCTGGCACACACCTGATCGTCTCAGCCGTTTCTTCCGTGGCTTTCTTGATATCCTCGGCGCGCAAGGCTGTGTTGACAATCAGACTAGGTTCTGTTTCTGTTCCCATCATCGCGGCGGTGGTTTTCTCAAATTTCTTCGCCTCCTCCACTGTTTTGCGCGCGGGCTTAATGAGCGGTACAAACGTCTGTTTGAAGCCCGCTTTGAGGTCTTCCCGTGCAGTTTGCCGCGACGAAAGCATATCTTTGACACGTTCGCGAAGTGCTATGTGATCGCGGAGAAGTTCCAGTTGTTCGCGGGCAGCCTTGCGGTGTCTGTCAGCAGCCTCTACTATGGCATCGCTAGCAGGTTTCGTTTTTGAATGCATTTATCGTCGTCGTTAAATTAATTTGTCAGACGTGTTTGCGTGAGACACGTTCGTGTGAAGACCCGAGCGATACTTTTTCGAGAGGCGGAGCCTCCTCCGGTTAAGTCAAATGTGAGAAAACTACAAGGGTCCCGGGTGACCTCAGCGAACATATTCCGAAACTAGTGGTCGACGGCGCACCAGGTCCAATTTTGGAGTTGTCTCGGATCACTTTGGACACGTGTGCATATCCTTGTGTCACATAGATCACGTCTGCGTTTTTGTGTCGACCTTGGGGAATATTCTCGCGGGGTTGTCTTGCCGGTCAAGAATCACTTCGTCGTACACGACAAGATTATTTACGTCCGGGTTTAGGTTGTCAATCGCAGGGGCTTCATCGATCGTGGAAAAGAACTGGACGGCAACTTCACTGCTCGACGGTGACGAAGTCGTCTCTGGCGAGGAGGACATCATAGCACGGCTGATCATCCCCGGATGGCGCAATCACGTACAACCGATCCCCTTTTAACCATCGCATGATCAGATTCTGGAACAGTTGAATCCGCGAGTGGTGATTCCATCAGGGGAAATCTATCGTTTGGTGTCCAGCGGGGACAAACTTACCTTGGTGCAACGATATACACCCATGCGATGTTTCTTTAACCGAATAAGATTTGCCGCGTGTGTAAATTCACGTCGTTGTCGAAGACACTCCAGGTACATTTCGTGCCGGAGATCTTTATGCACAACCACGCGTGGGACTCCTTTGGCTTTCTTTGTGTTTTTGTTGGCAATCTTTATCGAATACAATTTTGGTAAAAGTCCCATGAATTCCTTGATGGGTTTGCCCACGCACTCGTCTTTGAATTTCCCCACGACTTTCTTGTTGACGTTGCTAAACAGCCGATGCTCTTTCTGGTACTTGCTGGTGTCAGACTTGTTGAGGAGTGATGTCTCACCCATGTCCGCGTAGACGTCATCGGTCGTGATGTACATCAGCAACGAATCCGTATCCGTGTGCGGCATCTTGACGTTGTCGCCGTTTTGATCTTATTATAGTAAAACTCGATCCAACACGGACACACCAATGTAGATGGGCTTCGTCAACTTCAGCTTAGACTTTTTACTGTGTACGGCAATGAGTTCATCATCGAATATCTTGAGTGACTCAAACGCCGGGTCGGCAATAAACCTGTAAAGTTTTCGTTGTTCACTGCCCCGGACAAGGTCAACGCGGATTCATTTTCGTAGATTTTCCATAGTTTCCTGAACACGGCATTGTTTATCAGCTTGAAAAAGTCCTTTTAAAATTTGTTTGTGGCGGCGGTCCGCAGATCTGTATTCATCTGGATGTAAGGACCCATTCACGCTCTCTGGCGAAACCGCAACACCCGGTGGACTCACAGCACATGCATCCCTAACCACATATACAACTGCAGGTTTTGTACGCGGACGACATAGTTGAGTTCCGGCGCAGGTTCGGAACCATCTTGGTGCATTCGGTCCAGAATCATCCACAAGCGCACGCTGGTACGGGGACAACCACGTGCGGGGCACCGACAGTGCTTCCGGGGCCAGTGGCTAATCGTTGTGAGCGCGGTGAATCTCGTCCGGGTACTCCAGGTCAACTTCGAAGCACCTGTGGTCGTTGTTGCTGTCATACTCGTGTATGTGCGCGCGGACGTCCACGTACGTGTGAAGCAAAGATTCCGTGGCATCGGTTGCATCATTGCCCTTTCGTACAGGTTATTACTATGCAGGTACATAATGTAACTGTTTGGGAACGCAGGGTCGTATCCGTCCACGCGCGGATTGTTTGCGCGAGCGCAGCGGTGACTCACCATGGAAATTCCGCCGCGTATACTACGTTCGACAAACAAATGTTGGTTAATGTCCGTTAACAGCTCCAACTCGACGCTGGATTTCGACGGCAGTGCATCCCAAGCCATTCCCAGCGATGAGTAAATAATGCGCGGGGTCGAGCTTGTACACGCGCATGGCAGTGTCGCGGAACGCCTCAAAGACATCCGCGAGCAACAATATATCCGTACGCGGGTACAGATCGTGGTAGTCACTGACATTTCGACAACCAAACACGGACCAGACATTATTCGCGTGTGCAAAGTTGTCGGCGGAAATGCCTTCACGGGACAGTGACGAATAGAAGGCCTCAGTCGGTGGCAACTAAGTTTAGACAGAATTCTTCCAGTCGCTCATGTACTCGTACTGGTAAATTACTTGGGGGGGGGGGGTGAGCAAACCGAACGTTCCATCGTCAGCGCCGCCGTATCGCCGAGTGACTGTAAAGCGATCGTTGCGTCCCACCACAAGGTTGTTGACGAGTTTGTCCAGGCTGGAATTAAGGAAATGCAGCGAGTCAATGAACTGTAACTGACCCAGCCGAAACGTAATGTATTTTTTTGTGTTGTTCGGAATGGCACTTATTTCCGAGTTTGATGCCGTTGCTATTCCTTGCATTATCAAGTGACCATCATACCCGCGCAAATTATGAAGCATTACCGGAATTATTGTTTCGCCGGGGTAAATTTTTAGCTGTAGTTTGCATGCGCTGTGTGCGGCTCCTCTGTACGCGCCAGTGATGTGGCATTGATCTCGAACGCTTCCAGCTCCACCGGAGGTATCAGAACCCTAGGTCCCTAAGGGACAATCACAGATCCAGCAATGAGTCGCCGCGGAAAACTCGCTAACATCATCGCTGATCATAATCATGTCAAGCTGTTGCTGGATCCATTTCGATGTAACCTCGAGCGATTTCAGGAACACCTCAACCGTGTCTTTGACTCGGTACAATACTAGCGGATCAGTTGCTCCATCGCATCGCACCTGACAACAATGAAGCAAAACCTGCATGGGACTTGTTCGGCAACTTGTATTTGATTGAACCGCGGATGACGAAGCTTCCACTTACGACCTTTGGTCGTTGGAAAGCGAAGCATTCACGGGAACGTTTAAGCATTCAATATCTGCCTAAATGACATATGTAATTGTCACCTTTCTTTGCACCGCGGTGAATGTCAAACCATTTTTTGCCAGGTTCCGACATGATCGTACTCTACGGCTTTTATGTTGACTCCACTGCAGTAAAAGTAATGGTCGTCAAGCAGTTGTTGCTAAATACATGCATGCAACGTCGACACGGAAACTTTTTTGTCTTGTGCTTGCCGTGCTAGTACACCATTCTGGGAAAATCTTTTATCCACACGTAATGGTGCCGTGCCTTTGGGCCGTACAAGGAGAACAGATCAACGTTGATGTTGAACCGCCCGCGTGAATCTTTGTTTTGTGTGTGTCGGGGGTGGCTGTGGGGGGATAATCGAATCAATTGAAGGCCTCTGTTCCAAGCGAACATATTAACGGAGATGTCAGTGTTGAGTCGTTCAACCTCTCCGATGTCTGTAACTTGTACAGGAAATTCTTGCCAAACTTAAGTTGACCGAGGTGTTGTCGGTATATTTGAGACTTATCTATATTATCGCGCGCGGGATGCATCGTGCATAAGATAGACCATTCAAAACATCGGTTGTCGTCGTTTTTCACATTTATCACTGCTCCCCGCGGAATACATGCTGGTGTGGGTATATAACTAAGGCCGCGGAGAGGCTCGTACGGGGAAATATGAAGATGAACTTCCAAGTATCTGGAAAGCATCCATCCTGAACTTCCTCTGGAGTATTTTTCAAACTTCTCGACGATCTTTGCATAACCTTTATTGATTTCATCATTGATGACATCAGTGTCTTTACGGTTCAACACCACAACGGCACCACTATGAAACCACGGCCGTGTGATTATAGATGGTGCAAAGTCACAACGGGGCATGGTAAGTTCCACATGGAGAATAATGTCCACCTTGAATCCAGACGTGAGTGGTAAAGCATCCGAGTTCTGTAATGTTGATATGATCGACGGTTGCATGTTTTAGAGAAGCTTCACAACGTATTTGCCTGGTTTGTATGTGTGTGCGACTATTGCCCGGTAATCTTAACTTGAGGTCGGGGAATTGGGTCATTTCACGACCATACACAGAGGCGGTCTTGTTCATCAGCGACCATGCATCCAATTTCGGCTCGCCAGGCCCGTGAAGAAATTTTGATACGCAGCTGTGCTGCTGTTTCACGAAGCTGTTTGACAGTCAACCGAGGCTCGTCCGGAGATAGTCCTAATATGACAAGTATATCTGCCTTTGCTGCACCTCTCGGTAATTTTATTCCATGGTCTCGGGCAAATATTTGAGTGCATTCGCAGTAGGCATAACTCATATACTCATATACATGTATAATGAAAAACGTTATCTAATTGTTTATTCAGCAAATTAATTTGTGTAATATCATTTTTACTTTACCAGGATCAAAAACCGCAATCGCCTCGATGTTGGATAGTATTTCATCGACTTTTGTGTCTTTTTCGACGGCGTTTTCTTCGACGACATTTTCCACATTCACGTTGACAAGTTTTTGTCGGCGCACGCGATAATACTCGCGAATAGATTCGCATAGCCGGCATATTTGATTACGCGATTTAACTCCGATGCCGCATCGCAGGCATGGTCGGGCACCACTGTTGCCAACAAGTAACGCAGGCGTGTGATTTACAGTATTCATAATGGCATGTCCTGTCGCAACGTTCATATTTTCCAAGACAAACACCTTTGCGTCTGTTAATGTCCCTGTGCCATTGAACTTTTTATATACATGCGGATTCATTAATAGCATATTTGGTTACTTTATTCTTTCTGCCTTTTTGTTATTGTTTGTTTATCCGCTTTGATATACGAGAGATCACAGCTTAATCCAGAAGATAGTACCAGATTGTACGACCATGATACGTACGATACTTTGTATCGATAGTGATAAATAGTGTTACATCAGGGTTTTTTTAATAAACAGATCCATCTTCCCGTTCCCAAACAAATGTGTTAGGTCTCAGTAAGGATACATTTTTTTCCAAAAAGGCATCAGACCAAATTACCACAAATGTTCCGTTACTAAGTATCACGCCAACTCGTACACCATTCCTTGTACATTTGTTTCCAAAAATGCTGAACGAGTGAGACTTTTCACGCTTTTATATGTCAGCTATAGTGTCTGGTTATTCATTGTCAAGCATATCTTGGTAATCCTCACGTAAGGCCAGCTGCAAGTCTTCTGCGTCGTCGAACATTTTTTCTTATTTCTTCTCAATATCAGTGAATGTGAATGTCATCTTATGTTATTATACTGAAGGTAGTTCTCTAATTGTGGTAATGTTCACTGTTATCACTATCTTTGTTGTCATAATCACTATCCGTGGTATCTTCGCTGCCATCACTATCTTAGTTGGGTATACCGGGTATACCAGGTGACTCAGTCAACGATAACGACTTAAAATTTTCATACATAACATCATACAATGACTTTTCAGGTTTTTTATTATTTTCATCACTGAGTTTTCGACGTGCAAGTTCTAACGCAATTCCTAATTTGGTTAATTTTTCAATGTGCTCCGGGTACTTATTTGAAATATCATACACCTCCTTTTGAGCCTCTTTGATAAACCGATATGATGCATTAAGGCTAAATAGTGATTTGACCTTTTCTGTTACTGAACAAACACACCACTGCGCATGAAATGTAATTCCCGCATCGGCCACAGACGCAAATTCTTTCAAAATATTATATGCATCAAACGGCAATGTTTTCGTCGACATTGTATATATACCAGTTTCGATTATTTAATATAATATTCTCATACAAAAGAATCAGTCTCCTCTAGGATTAGTATTTCGTTGAGATGCTATCAAATACACGTCAGCAAAATGCTGTTCTAAAAATAAACACTACAGACAGAGCTTTTCAAAAACAACACTGGGGTTTCAAGAGTGGAGGGCTCGCAAAGCGGACTCGCGCAGGTTACTAATATCAAACGTGTTTGGACGTTTTGTCCAAAAATGCGCATACCCGTGTTGTCGCTAGAAGGGCCCATGAGACGGCAATGCCGTCCGTGTGCGGGTTTGGTTTCGTCGCGTGCGGGTTTAGACTTTTCAAAAACCAGTTCACGCGCGTGTTTGTACGCCATGGTAATGCACTCATGCTGCACGCGCCAGTGAAAAAAGGAAAAAGTAATGGGAGGTAGATAGCTCGAACCTATATCAGTAATAAAAATCTAAAATTCCCACTATGACACTACTCATGGACATTTTTTAAAAAAATGGGAATAGAACTACACAGTAACAATGTATCGACGCTGATAATAGGCACGTTAATAGTATCCTTTGAATTTTGAACACAAGTACCTGTTCTGATTAATAAATGCCACCGGAAATAAAGATCATAAATCACTGAATACAAAGAACCTACCTACCTACCTACCTACATACATACATATGGTTTGTCTGTGGCTCCAAGAACCTACCTACCTACCTACCTACCTACCTACATACATACATACATACATACATACATACATACATACATACATACATACATACATACATACATACATACATACATACATATGGTTTGTCTGTGGCTCCAATAGTTCGCCCCGTCACTGATCTAAGAAAATTTAACCTAATTGAAGTTAACTAATTTTTGTCTGACTCTCTAGTATTACCGTGAATATATCTGTCTCGCTATGTAGCCTATATCTGCCTATCTGTACAATTCGTTTCTTGACACCATTTCATGATATGTAATGATGATTAATTACGCTTCTTTCATACATTTTATTTAAACTGCGCACTTATATATCAACTTCTGTAGGATCCAGATGATGTATGTATGTATGTATGTATGTATGTATGTATGTATGTATGTATGTATGTATGTATGTATGTATGTATGTATGTATGTATGTATGTATGTATGTATGTATGTATGTATGTATGTATGTATGCCACTGCTGAATAAAATCCATCCAGCTGGATTGGTCAGTGGTAAGCAAATATGACTCCGCACATCCCTCGTCAGACCTTGTATTACGACCGTAAATACCGTCTGGTCCACGTGATATGACGTCAAAGGCAGGTGACGCTTATTCCCATCTGCAGTCGTGTCTATAAAGTATATCGTATGTAATATTTTAGTGATTGCAGTCATATGTGCCATGAGTAATTTCTTTGTACTTCTTTTTATTAGCTGTTACTTTTTTTCACTTCCAGTGTTAAAATTCAGGTTTTGACGATGTTCAGAGTGACATTTAATAAGAAGATTTAATTATTGCAGATTTATTTCATGTGGAATGACGGAAGATTTAATTATCACAGATTTATTTCATGTGGCAATGTGGCATGACAGAAGATTTAATGATCACAGATTTATTTCATGTGGCATGATGGAAGATTTAATTAGTGCAGATACATTTCATGTGGCATGACGGAAGATTTAATTATTGCAGATTTATTTTATGTGGCAATGTGGCATGACAGAAGATTTGATTATCGCAGATTTATTTCATGTGGTATGACAGAAGCTTTAATTATCACAGATTTATTTCATGTTGCATGGCAGAAGATTTAATTGTTGCAGGTTTATTTCATGTGGCATGACAGAAGATTTAATTATCACAGATTCATTTCATGTGGCATGACAGAAGATTTAATTATCACAGATTTATTTCATGTGGCATGACGGAAGATTTAATTATTCCAGATTTATTTCATGTGGCAATGTGGCATGACAGAAGATTTAATTATCACAGATTTATTTCATGTGGCATGACAGAAGATTTAATTATTGCGGATTCATTTCATGTGGCATGACAGAAGATTTAACTATTGCAGATTTATTTCATGTGGCAATGTGGCATGACAGAAGATTTAATTATCACAGATTTATTTCATGTGGCATGACAGAAGATTTAATTATTGCAGATTTATTTCATGTGGCATGACAGAAGATTTAATTATTGCAGATTTATTTCATGTGGAATGACAGAAGATTTAATTATTGCAGATTTATTTCATGTGGAATGACAGAAGATTTAATTATTGCAGATTCATTTCATGTGGCATGACAGAAGATTTAACTATTGCAGATTTATTTCATGTGGCAATGTGGCATGACAGAAGATTTAATTATCACAGATTTATTTCATGTGGCATGACAGAAGATTTAATTATTGTAGATTTATTTCATCTGGCATGACGGAAGATGTAATTATCACAGATTTATTTCATGTGGCATGACGGAAGATTTAATTATTGCAGATTTATTTCATGTGGCATGACAGAAGATTTAATTATCACAGATTTATTTCATGTGGCATGACAGAAGATTTAATTATTGCAAATTTATTTCATGTGGCATGACAGAAGATTTAATTATCACAGATTTATTTCATGTGGCATGACGGAAGATTTAATTATTGCAGATTCATTTCATGTGGCATGACGGAAGATTTAATTATTGCAGATTTATTTAATGTGGCAATGTGGCATGACAGAAGATTTAATTATTGCAGATTTATTTCATGTGGCATGACGGAAGATTTAATTATTGCAGATTCATTTCATGTGGCATGACGGAAGATTTAATTATTGCATATTTATTTAATGTGGCAATGTGGCATGACAGAAGATTTAATTATCGCAGATTTATTTCATGTGGCATGACGGAAGATTTAATTATTGCAGATTCATTTCATGTGGAATGACGGAAGATTGAATTATTCCAGATTTATTTCATGTGGCATGACGGAAGATTTAATTATTGCAGATTCATTTCATGTGGCATGACGGAAGATGTAATTATCACAGATTTATTTCATGTGGCATGACGGAAGATTTAATTATTGCAGATTTATTTCATGTGGAATGACAGAAGATTTAATTATTGCAAATTCATTTCATGTGGAATGACAGAAGATTTAATTATCACAGATTTATTTCATGTGGCATGACGGAAGATTTAATTATCGCAGATTCATTTCATGTGGCATGACGGAAGATTTAATTATCACAGATTTATTTCATGTGGCATGACGGAAGATTTAATTATCACAGATTTATTTCATGTGGCCATACGGAAGACTTAATTATCACAGATTTCTTTAATGTGGCATGACAGAAGATTTAATTATCACAGATTTATTTAATGTGGCATGACGGAAGATTTAATTATCACAGATTTATTTCATGTGGCATGACGGAAGATTTAATTATTGCAGATTCATTTCATGTGGCATGACGGAAGATTTAATTATTCCAGATTTATTTCATGTGGAATGACAGAAGATTTAATTATCACAGATTTATTTCATGTGGAATGACAGAAGATTTAATTATCACAGATTTATTTCATGTGGAATGACAGAACATTTAATTATCACAGATTCATTTCATGTGGCATGACAGAAGATTTAATTATCACAGATTTATTTCATGTGGCATGACGGAAGATTTAATTATTCCAGATTTATTTCATGTGGCAATGTGGCATGACAGAAGATTTAATTATCACAGATTTATTTCATGTGGCATGACAGAAGATTTAATTATTGCGGATTCATTTCATGTGGCATGACAGAAGATTTAACTATTGCAGATTTATTTCATGTGGCAATGTGGCATGACAGAAGATTTAATTATCACAGATTTATTTCATGTGGCATGACAGAAGATTTAATTATCACAGATTTATTTCATGTGGCATGACAGAAGATTTAATTATTGCAGATTTATTTCATGTGGCATGACAGAAGATTTAATTATTGCAGATTTATTTCATGTGGAATGACAGAAGATTTAATTATTGCAGATTTATTTCATGTGGAATGACAGTAGATTTAATTATTGCAGATTCATTTCATGTGGCATGACAGAAGATTTAACTATTGCAGATTTATTTCATGTGGCAATGTGGCATGACAGAAGATTTAATTATCACAGATTTATTTCATGTGGCATGACAGAAGATTTAATTATTGTAGATTTATTTCATCTGGCATGACGGAAGATGTAATTATCACAGATTTATTTCATGTGGCATGACGGAAGATTTAATTATTGCAGATTTATTTCATGTGGCATGACAGAAGATTTAATTATCACAGATTTATTTCATGTGGCATGACAGAAGATTTAATTATTGCAAATTTATTTCATGTGGCATGACAGAAGATTTAATTATCACAGATTTATTTAATGTGGCATGACGGAAGATTTAATTATTGCAGATTCATTTCATGTGGCATGACGGAAGATTTAATTATTGCAGATTCATTTCATGTGGCATGACGGAAGATTTAATTATTGCATATTTATTTAATGTGGCAATGTGGCATGACAGAAGATTTAATTATCGCAGATTTATTTCATGTGGCATGACGGAAGATTTAATTATTGCAGATTCATTTCATGTGGAATGACGGAAGATTGAATTATTCCAGATTTATTTCATGTGGCATGACGGAAGATTTAATTATTGCAGATTCATTTCATGTGGCATGACGGAAGATGTAATTATCACAGATTTATTTCATGTAGCATGACGGAAGATTTAATTATTGCAGATTTATTTCATGTGGAATGACAGAAGATTTAATTATTGCAAATTCATTTCATGTGGAATGACAGAAGATTTAATTATCACAGATTTATTTCATGTGGCATGACGGAAGATTTAATTATCGCAGATTCAATTCATGTGGCATGACGGAAGATTTAATTATCACAGATTTATTTCATGTGGCATGACGGAAGATTTAATTATCACAGATTTATTTCATGTGGCCATACGGAAGACTTAATTATCACAGATTTCTTTAATGTGGCATGACAGAAGATTTAATTATCACAGATTTATTTAATGTGGCATGACGGAAGATTTAATTATCACAGATTTATTTAATGTGGCATGACAGAAGATTTAATTATTGCAGATTTATTTCATGTGGCCAGACGGAAGAATTAATGATCGCAGATTTATTTAATGTGGCATGACGGAAGGTTTAATTATTGCAGATTCATTTCATGTGGCATGACAGAAGATTTAATTATCACAGATTTATTTCATGTGGCATGACAGAAGATTTAATTATCACAGATTTGTTTCATGTAGAATGACAGAAGATTTAATTATCACAGATTTATTTCATGTGGAATGACAGAAGATTTAATTATCACAGATTTATTTCATGTGGAATGACAGAACATTTAATTATCACAGATTTATTTCATGTGGAATGACAGAAGATTTAATTATCACAGATTTATTTCATGTGGCATGACGGAAGATTTAATTATTGCAGATTCATTTCATGTGGCATAACGGAAGATTTAATTATCACAGATTTATTTCATGTGGCATGACGGAAGATTTAATTATTGCAGATTCATTTCATGTGGCATGACGGAAGATTTAATTATTCCAGATTTATTTCATGTGGAATGACAGAAGATTTAATTATCACAGATTTATTTCATGTGGAATGACAGAAGATTTAATTATCACAGATTTATTTCATGTGGAATGACAGAACATTTAATTATCACAGATTTATTTCATGTGGAATGACAGAAGATTTAATTATCACAGATTTATTTCATGTGGCATGACGGAAGATTTAATTATTGCAGATTCATTTCATGTGGCATGACGGAAGATGTAATTATCACAGATTTATTTCATGTGGCTTGACGGAAGATTTAATTATTGCAGATTCATTTCATGTGGCATGACGGAAGATGTAATTATCACAGATTTATTTCATGTGGCATAACGGAAGATTTAATTATTCCAGATTTATTTCATGTGGCATGACGGAAGATGTAATTATCACAGATTTATTTCATGTGGCTTGACGGAAGATTTAATTATCACAGATTTGTTTCATGTGGCATGACAGAAGATTTAGTTATCACAAATCTTTTTCATGTGGCAATGCGGCATGACAGAAGATTTAATTATCACAGATTTATATAATTCGGCATGATGGAAGATTTAATTTTTGCTGATTCATTTCATGTGGTATGACAGAGGATTTAATTATTGCAGATTTATTTCATGTGGCATGACGGAAGATTTAATTGTCACAGATTTATTTCATGTGGCATGACGGAAGATTTATTTATCACAGATTTATTTCATGTGGAATGACAGAAGATTTCATTATCACAGATTTATTTAATATGGAATGACAGAAGATTTAATTATCACAGATTTATTTCATGTGTAATGACAGAAGATTTAATTATCACAGATTTATTTCATGTGGCATGACGGAAGATTTAATTATCACAGATTTATTTCATGTGGCAATGTGGCATGACGGAAGATTTAATTATTGCAGATTCATTTCATGTGGCATGACGGAAGATTTAATTATCACTGACTGATTTATTTCATGTGGCAATGTGGCATGACGGAAGATTTAATTATTGCAGATTCATTTCATGTGGCATGGCAGAAGATTTAATTATTGCAGATTCATTTCATGTGGCAATGTGGCATGAAAGAAGATTTAATTATTGCAGATTTATTTCATGTGGCAATGTGGCATGACAGAAGATTTAATTATCGCAGATTTATTTCATGTGGCATGACAGAAGATTTAATTATCACAGATTTATTTCATGTGGCATGACAGAAGATTTAATTATCACAAATCTATTTCATGTGGAAATGTGGCATGACAGAAGATAAAATTATCACAGATTTGTTTCATGTGGCATGATGGAAGATTTAATTATTGCAGATTCATTTCATGTGGCATGACAGAAGATTTAATTATTGCAGATTCATTTCATCTGGCATGACGGAAGATGTAATTATCACAGATTGATTTCATGTGGCATGACAGAAGATTTAATTATCACAGATTTATTTCATGTGGCATGACGGAAGATTTAATTATCACAGATTTATTTAATGTGGCATGAAGGAAGATTTAATTATCACAGATTTATTTAATGTGGCATGACGGAAGATTTAATTATTGCAGATTTATTTCATGTGGCCAGACTGAAGATTTAATTATCGCAGATTTATTTCATGTGGCGTGACAGAAGATGTAATTATCACAGATTTATTTAATGTGTAATGACAGAAGATTTAATTATCACAGATTTATTTCATGTGGATTGACAGAAGATTTAATTATCACAGATTTATTTCACGTGCAATGACAGAAGATTTAATTATCACAGATTTATTTCATGTGGCATCACGGAAGATTTAATGATCACAGATTTATTTCATGTGGCATGACGGAAGATTTAATTATTGCAGATTCATTTCATGTGGCATAACGGAAGATTTAATTATTGCAGATTTATTTCACGTGGCAATGTGGCATGACAGAATATTTAATTATCGCAGATTTATTTCATGTGGCATGACGGAAGATTAAATTATCACAGATTTATTTCATGTGGCATGACGGAAGATTTAATTATCACAAATCTATTTCATGTGGCAATGCGGCATGACAGAAGATTTAATTATCACAGATTTATTTAATGCGGCATGATGGAAGATTTAATTATTACTGATTCATTTCATGTGGCATGACAGAAGATTTAATTATCACAGATTTATTTCATGTGGCATGACGGAAGATTTAATTATCACAGATTTGTTTCATGTAGAATGACAGAAGATTTAATTATCACAGATTTATTTCATGTGGAATGACAGAAGATTTAATTATCACAGATTTATTTCATGTGGAATGACAGAAGATTTAATTATCACAGATTTATTTCATGTGGAATGACAGAAGATTTAATTATCACAGATTTATTTCATGTGGAATGACAGAAGATTTAATTATCACAGATTTATTTCATGTGGAATATCAGCAGATTTAATTATCACAGATTTGTTTCATGTGGAATGACAGAAGATTTAATTATCACAGATTTATTTCATGTGGAATGACAGTAGATTTAATTATCACAGATTTATTTCACGTGCAATGACAGAAGATTTAATTATCACAGATTTATTTCATGTGGAATGACAGAAGATTTAATTATCACAGATTTATTTCATGTGGAATATCAGCAGATTTAATTATCACATATTTATTTTATGTGGCATGACGGAAGATTTAATTATCACAGATTCATTTCATGTGGCATGATGGAAGATTTAATTATCACAGATTCATTTCATGTGGCATGACGGAAGATTTAATTATCACAGATTCATTTCATGTGGCATGACGGAAGATTTAATTAGCACAGATTCATTTCATGTGGCATGACGTAAGATTTAATTATCACAGATTTATTTCATGTGGCATGGCAGAAGAGATTACCAAGTATACACTCAAATAGATTTCAAAACAAAGAAAACAAAAAAAAGAAGCTCAATGTTTTTTGTTCCTCGACTACTGGTGGCGAGGTCACCAAAAATGTGCAATGAATGATATCTGACCGTAATATTTGTAACAGAACTGTCGAGTAATGGCCGGACGTGACTCTTTTCAAGAGCAACACAGTGGTATAGTATTCGCACACCCTCCCGTTTGTTTGTACCCCCGATTTTAAAAACAAAAAGCATCAAGGATATGAAAAGTGCACAAAACGTAGTCATTTCATTCATCAATTTATAATTTCTAAACTGATTGTCGCCACGTGTGTGTGTGTGTGGGTGGGGTGGGGGTGGGGGGCTAACACTGTCATCTTGTTGGCGTTTCCAATCAAACGGGATTTTCTTTAGTAACACGGTCGCCATATTTGCACTGTCGAGTCTATATTTTCAAGCAACAGATGTGATGTAGTTCACTGTCTTTGATAGTCGCAATAATTCCGTAAATTTAGGAGTTACATCTCCTTCAAAACATGTATACAAGAGTTCCTACTTTTTATTTGTTCGTTTTTATTATTTTTATTTAGAAATATTAAGACATTGCAAATATTGGACGCAGACGACACAGCTTTTGCTGAAATGAACTGTTCTGGAAACCAGAAAGGACAGTGAGCTGTCTGTCTGCTTGTTTACATCGAGAGCTTTCGTTTGGCTTGAAACGCCAATAAGTGACAGTGTTAGGGACTCCCTGGCGACAATCAGGTTCGAAATTATAAATTGATGAATGAAATGACAACAGTTTTTTTGCATTTTTCCTATGCTTGATGCTTTTCGTTTCAAAATCGGTGGTGGGGGGGGGGGTACAAACAAACGGGACGTGTGCGACTAATATTATGCAAAAAGGGGGAAATTTTGATCAGTAACATTTACTTAAAAAATGTGAACTTGTGCTTCGTGACATGCCGTCAAATTGAGAAAAAGAAGTGTACATAGGTTCATACCCATGCAGCAAACTGTTTTTAAAATATAAAGAAGATTAGTTTGGTTTGGTGTTTTACGTCACAGCAACACAGTAGGTTAGGGACCGACCATTTATTTTCTTGGTGGAGGTGGGGGAATTTGTTTTGAGACGAGAAAGAAAAAAAAAAAAAAAAAAGACAAAGAACAGAAGAAAAAAACTTCCAGCTGCCAAATAACTTTAAGAAATACTCTTGTTCTGATTTGTAGAAAAATGAATTGATTATACTCTTTATATTTGTTGATTAATTTTTTTTTTTTTTTTATATTATTTTTTTTTTGTGTCTTGCGGTTAAAAAAGAAAATATCCTGGTTAGAAAAAGATCCCATCTACATGTCGATGGAAAATTGTTCACGAAAAACTGTTTTCCGTGAAAAAGGACAATTGCCACTAAAGATGTGATTCATTTCACACAAAACAAACAAACAAACAAAAATAAAACAAAAAAAACCCCAACTTTCGTCATGAAAATATGATTTGTGTTTTTTCGTGGAAAAAGAGGATTCATGAGACCAAGTTTCTTCGTAAACATTCCTTAATTTTTAACATGTTTGGCCAGGGTATATGCTATTTACATGAAATATTCACAAAAAGAGTAGACTTTTTCACGGAAAGGCACAACCACTACTTGAATGATAGTCCAACTTCGTAGAAGCAAAACATGCAGTCAATTCAAACAGTTTTTAAAATGGGGTCTGTTGGGAAAATGATTATCTCAAATAGAAATCGAGATAGTTTTTGTCATTAAGTTGAATATAACGCCTATTTATATCCATCACCACAGTCGGGTCGTTGTTGTGAACGGACTTTGCTATCAGCCTACCACCACGTGCTTACATCAGTGAAGTCAGTATAAGGCATGGCTATTTGACCGATCGATCCTCGCACATGACCAGATTGGTCGCACGCGAGTTTAATCCAAATAAGTAAGTAAGATCGATGACCTAGGTTTTGTGGACTTGCGGGCAGACAACTGTCATTGCTATCGAATACAAACAGTGGATGCATTTTAACAACACGCGGCAGTAAGAACAAATTACATATTAGTATATACAGGTATAGTACAGTCCTAACACACGAGACCGAATCCAGCTAAAAATTATCCAGAATGGGTATCCCAGTCATCGATTTTGCTAGACTATCTGTTGAAAAGGGCGACGAACCTCTCGGAGATAAGGAACAGTCCCAAATCGAAGAAGTGGGATCACAAATAGAGGAAGCTTTTAGAACTGTTGGATTTTGCTACTTGAAAAACCACGGGATTCCCTCTGCACTGGTAAGGTATTTTACACACTGTAATATCATTACTGCATTCGTGAACCAGTCAACATATTGCGAATTTATAACCTAATGTCTGCCGATAAGAAGCCTTGTTTTATTATTAGACTACATGTACCGAAGGCGACTGCCCAGCGCTACAATATTGAAACGTCTGCGCATGAAATCTCGTTTTTTCCGTTAAATCTGCACGACAACTCATTTGATTACCGTTTTGGTTTGCACGATGTAAGGGAATCTACAGTTACTAATCTAGATTGAGTAATGTATGTTTTTGATTGATACTAATTTTATTTCACCGACCAACCAGCGACCCCGCTTCCGAGAGAGAGAGAGAGAGGGGGGGGGGGGGGGGGGGATGCTGAAACTCATTCAGGAGTCCATAAACGAAGTCACAACACTCATTCCAAACATATATCTGTTTTTCGTAACTTAATGCACAACAGTGTATCCATACTTTTGTTACATATTTGAAATAAATATCAAGGCATTAAGCAAAAACAGCGGTCTATAAGGATTTTTTTCACCATCAAAATCAAAGGCCTTAGGTGATAAAAACTGAGTCAGTCACCTATTCAAATTAACAAAATAGCTATACTTGTTTCCTGCGAAGTACGTAAATAACGTGACTGCTTGAGGTAGTCATATCAGTTAGTTTTCCATTTAATTTTAGCGGGACAAAAGATAACAAGTTAACAGTACTAGGATTGCTGGGTCAAGGCTTAAAATTTCAATATATTCTGTTACTTTTGCAAATCCCTTAAAAAATGAGATAAAAACAAGAGAGCGAATTTATGCCAGAAAGTTGCGATATCAGCTTGTGGTGGCAGTGTTGATTTGAGACAAGGGATCATCCATAAAGGACGTCCGCAAAGATGGCGAGAGGGGGGGATTCGTTCAAATGCGGACAACTTTGGACAAGGGGGGAGGGGTGTAAAGGACCTTGCGGACGTCCGCAAGCTATTATTTTTTGTTATGATATTCTGTGTTGAACAGCTGCTTTAGGCCTACTGCGTGTATTCCAGTATGTTTTGCGGACGTCCTTTATGGGTGATCCCTAAGTATAAATTATTTGTTAATTTCAATTTGTACGATTCGTGCCACAGAATATATATGAATGGGTTGGCATTAATACATAGGTCTGACTCCCTGTGCCTGAGGTTGAATACATGGCCCACATATCGGCCCTGCGGACCTGAGCGAGTATACAAATAGCCAAGTAAGATGCACCAGCTATTACACTGCCAGACCATAGAGCAGTGTATAATACTAGATGGGGACATCCGCAGCCCGGGGGGCGGGGAGGGGGGGGGGGGTAAGCCACATGTGGACAAAAGCGGACAAGGGGAGGGGGGGGGGGTAGGAAAACAGGTATTATCTGCGGACGTCCTTTATGGACAACCCCCAAGCGTTAGCGCCACACCAGGAGCAGTTTGCCAAATAACAGTTTCTGATTGGTTGAATACCATTGATGGCACAGTAGTAAAATTATGGAGTGTTTCCTTTACGGATAGAAACGCGGTGGCTCAGGTTGGCGTGCAGGTTCAAATACTTGAATGGCGCGGGGTCGAATCCTGCCCAGACCAGGTCGCGTCGGCCTCCGTAGTGTGTCCCAGAGTAAGGCATTGCCTCGCCACGATATAACCTTTCATGACTTGATATCCCGTTAAAAATCAACTGCGATCCTCTACGGATAATCGCTATATTCAAAGCGGTAAAAGATTCATGATGATATAAGTTGGATCATGCATACGTTAAAAACCTGTTAATTTTTCAATTAAAAATCGACTTCCGATTTGTTTTGTAATGTATTTCCTTTGGAAGTCTAAATACCCTTGGTGGATCGGGCGTCCATAGACTTTGTATTACGAGGTCACATGACCTGCCGCAATGCATTATGGGTAATATCCAAGATGGCGACCTCTAGCGAGTATAGGTACCACTCTACAGTTATTATGTACTTCTGAGAGAGGGACCGGTATAAGATGAAGTTGTTTCAGATATTTTTCTATATCCACTGTAATAGTCGATTTTTAATTCATTCGATAGTGGAACATGCCAGATATCGCATAATACAGTCTACTTTGAACAATGTACATTCATTTTGAATTTATATTATTCTTTTTTTTTTTTTTTTTGCTTTCTACGTAATGATATTGCACAACAGTAGTACATATAAAATCCAATGATTCTTTTTATTAATAATATAGGTTATTTGATTTTCTCTGTTTTCTAGACTATTTTATTTCAGTCATCAAAACCAAGGATTTTATTTTTGTAAACAAAGACTATGCAGAATGACACATTCTAATTCTAAATTGTCCATTTTGTTTCTTTTCCTCAAAAAATATTTTGTTTTACATAATTTGTAATAATTTAAAGGTTAAATGTGAACTAATCAGGGGTTGGAACAGTTATCTATATGACTATATAATTGATGTTTTACCTTTTAAGAAGTTGTACATGTAAATGTGATTTGATGGGCCAAAAAATAGGTTATTCAACTGCGTGTGAGCTCGAGCAGGGAGTAAAGTATATCACTGCAGATTTCTTAGCTCGCACATGTTTTCTAAGGTGCCATCATTCAGATTCTCTATCCTGAGACCCAGAGCTTCATTTTAAGCTATGTTCACAAATGTTGTACTGCCGGTTTGGGTACCTTGGAAATTAGGAGGGTCTGCTGCGTATAAAAATGGTTTCAACACTCATCAGTTAAAAGGAAGAAATGGTATTATCTTGAATTCCTGGACATTCTTTTCGCCGCAAATTTTTTTTTTTTTTTTTTTTTTTTTTTTAGCGAAATGGCAGTCCTTTTTTATACCTTGTTTATTGCAGAGCTTCTTTTAATTACAAAACTTTTTTCGAATCCACAAATCGATTTTTATCTATTTTGAAAAGGCCAGTATATTAAAAAAGTCCATAATCATCTGCTAAAGGAGTTTTAAATTGAAACACAATACTAATGTCTCATCAGTGAGTTAAATTGTAATCATATTGACTGTCTTCAGATAATATTTCATGGATCAATAGGAATAGCAAACAATGTATAAGTTTTAACAAGTTTCTCATAATTATATTATAGTGCACTGGATGTGATATAACTATTCAAGGGAGTTTTTCTTGTGAAAGTGAGTAAGATATAAACTTGATGAGCTCCATAAGAAATATAAAAATCTGTCTTTATAGGTTCTGAATTATATAATTGATTATTTATATAAACTGACAGATTTGACATTTGTATTTTCAAAAAGCATAGGGTTTTAATTATAAGCTGTTATCGACACATCTTGTTTCACAAAAAAAGAAATAGAATCGTTGTAGAATCGTATTGGAAAAAAATATTATTCCAAGTTAAAGAAGTAAAAACTTTACGTACTGCTTGCATTTTAAGATTAGTAGAAATAAAAGGACAATCAATACTTAAGCTTTGCTGTAATTGCTCTTGATGCTCTAAAACTAAACTTGGATCTACTTTCACTTTACAAACTCGAAGATTAATATCACTAAACTAAACTTGGATCTACTTTCACTTTACAAACTCGAAGATTAATATCACTAATATTATGCGATATATATTATCAAGAGCCAATAAAAAATATATTTTCAATTTAATGTCCACTCCATTAATTAAATATTTTGTAATTTTCAATACATCTTACAAATAACCTATTAAATAAAATGAAGCAATTTGTATTACTTCACATCATAGAAAATGGCCATTATTGCTACCAGTAGAATCGGCATCCTCAGGATGATTTGAATTGCCTAGTATCATCAATGCCGAATCTGGACTGTTCGTGTGTGTGTGTGTTAAAAGCTTCTTAATCATAGCTTTATAATGATACATACTATTATTATTACTTACTAGAGTATCATGTAGATAAAATTCTATTTGTTTGATGCAAGAATGCAAAGCATTATTAGCTGTACAAACTTTGTCGCTACCAGTTTAGTATTGCCATCTGCTTTTCATTTGAAATGTTAAAGGCAGTGTATTGATCAGAACTTTGATTACTAATAATAAATTCAACATCATTTTTAGCTATAAGAGCTTAAGGTTTCACATATTCAAATGGATACGCTTGTGCACTTTGTTGATTATCAGATTTTGAAGAGAGATCTTATTGTTTTGGTAAAGAAAACATTTGATTAGTATTATCAAAAAAGCAATAAATAAGTATCTGAATTTAGTCCTTGTATGTATCTTCTTCTATGTTTTCCTTTTCCTTACACTGTTTCCTTTGATTTTCTCTTGGGCTGCCTCTTTTTAGATTGTCTGACAGCTTTTTCTTTCAAGAGTATTTATTTTTTTAGGAGGACAACCACTTTTTGTTTTACATTTTAAAATGGGATCTTTTTTATGAAGACATCTACAACTATTTTTTTAAAATTATTATTATTATTTTTCTTTCGAGGTCTCTCCTTTTATAGTTTCTTTTTCTTTTTTCAAAGCTGATTCTTATCGATCTGTGACATTTTGAATTAAGAAGTTATTTCCTTGACCCGAACACAATTCCGATTTCCACATACCATGTAGTCCTACAAATAATGTCATGACTTTTTGTATTAAATAAAGGCATCCTGTAGTTTCTTCAACTCTAAAGTTAATCCTATATGTACGTCAGCAAAAATTTTATTTAAATTTAATCCTAATGAGGGTTGCAAACTATATAAGGTATAAGGTGAAGTTGTTTGCATTGGCAACATCCACGATGGAGAGAATGTTGGCAAACCTCTATGCTACTTTCATGTACTGTGGCTGACATTTCTTTACATGTGGTAATTATGGAAACTATGCACTAAAGCAGACGCTGTTCAAAATGGCTGCTCCCATCAGCTAAAACAATGTTCTTGAACTAGTCCAAAGTACACTAACTTTAGCAGTTATTACAATAGGGAAAATGATTTTTGCCAGATTAGACAATACCAGCTTCTAAAAGTGTGGTAAATGAAATATAAAATATATAAAAAGTGAAAAAAGTTTTTTTTTTATTTTCTTCTCTAATGTACCTTTGAAGTCTAGGAAGTAACAATAACTAAGCAGAGCTAGCAGTCTTTTGAGAGGTGCACATCTGAAATAAGGCCAAGCTATATACTCTATGACCCAAATTACACCCATCGATCATACACCAAATAAGTAATTTTAACAGTGTCTAAGATATATATGTATTTTTTTAAAAAATAAATCAGGATAAACAGTGACGAAAACCTTGGAATTCTTTTTCTTTAAAAATTAAACCCCATGCAAAAATTCATTATTTTTAGGCAATCTGACTAAAGTATATTACAGCAAAAATCGGTATACTCTTATTTAAAGTTTAATTAAATTTTTTGGAATATTTTCAAATTATATATGAGCATATCTTATGTCTTTTTTGATATATTTAAGTCCTAAATAAAAGCCAAGTTTTAAATTCAGTTAAATAAAAAGTACACCTCAAATTATCCAGCTGTAAAAATCAGCCCTACATGTACATGCCTGTGACAGATTATTGTGAGCTTAGCTTCAGTTATTAATGAATCCAGATTGAAGCATACAGAAAGACGTCAAGGGACTTTTTTGAGCAGCCAGTTGAATACAAACAGAAATATGCTCGTCCACAAGATTCCAACTTTGGCTGGGTGGCCCTGGAAAGAGAACGGTAAGAACATCGTGTCTGTATTGAGATGAATTGTATATGGGACTTGCACATGCACATACGCATGTCTGATTTTGCATATTTTCTTTAAAGGCTGCCTTCGTCAATGTACTAGTACGAGTTTCCTCTGAACTTTTCCATCCCAATTTAGAAACATATATTTGGATAGTTATGACAACCCTAACAAAACTACAAATATCTAATCCAGGGTGGGAACGGTCAGAGTAAACTCGGATTATCAGTGTATGTGATAATCGAGCTATTTAGTGCTTGTTTGAACAATGTATAATTCATTTTCTCCCAAATTTAGTAATTAAAGCTTGAATTAACAAACTGTGACTATTGATGTACATTTCTATGACTTATTTTTAAAATATGTGTATACACGTAGCTCTTCGGGAAGTATATATTGTCATCTCGAAGTATTTCACATGTATCAATATCTTTGATGTCAAGTCAACACATTTTAATGTTTACAGCACATTAGTATGCATGTGTCTTGATTAAAGTGTATGTATGTGTATGTGTGTGTGTGTATGTGTGTGTTTCAGTGTGTGTGAGTGTGTGTGTGTGTGAGAGAGAGAGAGAGAGAATACTCTGTCGCAGAATTGATTTAAAGATATTTTTATTGTATTAACTGGTCACTCTCTGTGTCTCTCTTGGTCTCTCGGTCTCTCTCTCTCTCTCTCTCTCGTTCGGTTATATGTTTTAATGACAGCAGAATACAGTTACTGAACATGACAAGCAATCTGTATTTCGGTGACAACGAGACAAATGTATCGCTTTTCCACTGGACACGGCATCGTTGTTGTTAATGTTAATGTTTTGTGTTAGAGTTTTGTGTTAAGGTATTTGAAAGACACAAAGACACACAAACTCATACACATACGGAATACCAATAACATGGCGAATAACAGTCCTTTCAAGTGTACTGGATCCAGCAAGGGATCGCATGTGTGAGGCATTGATAAAGATAAATGCAACAAAGTGACAAGCAACAGCGCAAAACAAGTTTTTAACTAACCTACCGTAGTTATTCTAATACAATGCCACCTTCTAATAAACGCCCCCCCCCCCTTTTCCATAAAAAAGAAGAAATTCCTATCTTATCGAGGCTTATAGATCCGTATATATCCATTATGGTATGTCCAAATACTTAAAACAGTACATGAGTAATCCAACGACTGTTAGAAAAATCAAAACACCTTAATTTACGAACGTTTTCAGTCAAACAGTGATGTACGGTATTTAAAAAAAAGCAACACAGACACCAATAACAGTACACGTGCATAATAAATTTGAAACAGTTCCACTTCAAAGACATCATAGATATCCATTTCACATAACCAATGTCCCGGACTGTCGTAGTCCGTTTCACTTCCGGTATTGTAAATACATGTAATACTGGTCGAGTTAGTACTGTCACATTCATTCTCCGATCCAGAATCACTGTCCTCGTCGATTTCGACAGCATCGGCAGATATGTTCTCTAGGACCTGTTCACTCAGTGCGAAATCATCGGCATCCAATCCCTCAAACAGGTCATCTTCATCGTCTGATCGCTGATACAAGTGGTCCTCTGTACCGTCAAGTGCATTAGTAAAGCCACATTATTTAAACGACTTGCGAATGACATCAGGTGAAATGCTTTCCCACACTTGTTTAATCCATAGCAGCAACACTGCTTTTGACGGGCACTTCACATTTCCACCTTTTGTACATTCAACGGGGCCTGAAAAAACCCATTCGTCATAAAGTTCTGCGATTTTTGCTTTAAATGGTTTATTCCAAGACACGTCAGCAGGCTGCAATTTTGACGTGCAGCCCCCCCCCCCCGGGATAACACATAGATCCGTGTTATATCGTGTTCTTACTTGTTCCTTTACCGCCGTCGTCAAATGTTCTCTGAAGGAATTGCATTACTAACAGTCTGCGATGTTGACTGTTTACTCTCCATATTTTCGCTAAGCAAAATGTAATACTTTCTTCGTCAGTCCACGACTTCTTGCCCGTACCGCACATGTACATAACAATTCCAGCTGGAATGTCATCTTTTGGCAATTTCCTACTCCCGGGTAAATGCACAAGTGGAGACATTTTTGTACCGTCTGCATATGCTGCCAAAGTTACGGTTATACGATTTTTTTTTCATGTCCCGTAGACTAAAACACGAACTTCTTTCTCGCCTGCATGTGTCAGTGTCGACTTTCCAGGTATTTCAAACCATACGGGAGTTTCATCCATATTTCCAATAATGCAGTGATCATAGTTTCACAAACGTCTCATTTTAATCATAAGCCTCAAAAACTTGTCAACCCTGTCGTCAACTAAGGATGCGTCATGTTGTGTAATATGAGTAGATCGGCTAAATGATATATTGTTCCTCTTTTTAAATTTGCTATACGAACCCAATGATGCCTTGAAAGATTGCGAACCGTTCATTTTATGAAGCCGCAATGCTTCTGCCATCAAAGATTTCTCTGTAACTCTAACCCTGGCCTCACGCCTTTCGTTAAACCATAACAGCAGGTTGTATTCTATGCCAGCATTTGTTTACTTGTATGCCCGCTCCCTTAACTCGTCTGTTCGTTTTCGGCAAAGTACTGAGCTATGCTTTCTGTTGACACCATTCCCTAACGCGTTTCTTGTCTACTTTAAAAACTTTCGCGGCTTTGTGTTTTCCCTTTATTCTGCAAATTCTACAACTTTCAGCTTAAATACAACCGAGTAAGCCTTCTTCCGCGACGTGGGTGCCTGTTCTTCCATTTTACAACTTAAGTGTCTGGTTTTGCTTCAAAAGTTTCGACAGCTTTGCAATATCACCGGCCGCACCAGTGAAAGTGTATGTGCATGGTATTTCTAATCCAGTTTCAAAAATTTATTTCCAGTAACAAGTGCCGTAATTTTATCTCCGTGTTTCAGAAAATTTTTTTAAAATGTTACTATATTCCATTGGTACATGTTCGAGAGTTACTGATTCATTATTTCTTCTCAAAAGTCGCACACAGAACCTGTCATTTTCATTGTTTTCTTCAATTTGACAAAATAAATCATCCCTGATTTTCGCGTTCCATACATAGCGCAGAACATCTAATGACTGCCAAGCCCGTGGTAAACACATGATGTCATTGAAAGCAAGTGGAAAGTTACAGCACTGGATCAGCTGTTACACGCGTGATTAAATATAACTGCTATGTTGCTGGCTTGTTGCTGCGGCCCGAGTCTATTTTTAGACTGTTGGACGATGGTACCAATGCTAACAGTACTCTAATAAACGCCCCCC
Organism: Margaritifera margaritifera; assembly: GCA_029931535.1. Taxonomy (NCBI): domain Eukaryota; kingdom Metazoa; phylum Mollusca; class Bivalvia; order Unionida; family Margaritiferidae; genus Margaritifera; species Margaritifera margaritifera. The sequence continues at coordinate 310,251 of JAQPZY010001402.1, read as the reverse complement.
CCCCCCATCTTGGAAATTGCACCGCCCCGTGGAGTATATTAGAATAACTACGGTAAGTGCTTTCGCCTCTAATTGAGCCTTTGTCAAATGACATTACAAAACAAACAAAAGACAAACAATAAACACCAAAGAAAGCGTTGAAATTACAAAAGTTTACATGACAATGTCTCATGGAAGTATTGTTTGAAAATGTTCGATGTCGCGCCAAATTGGTTTTGAACTCCGATCAGAGAATGGCAATCTAGTTGGCATTGACGTACAAAAGGATGAGCAACAGCACCGTCATATTTTGCACATTCTATTTGTATCATGTATGTTAAATATTTTCGTTTGTCGTTGTGCTAGCGAATGTGTTGGTCTCTATGACATGTTGACATGTTTTGCACATTTATCACCACAGGTACCAAGTGTGCCAGTATAGTTTTGAGTTGTGATTTGCGTTACCTTTGCTGATTGGCGTTAGCTTTGCTCTGACTAGAATGTCTTTGAGGTTGTTCGGCCTGCGGTAGGCTACTACTGGTTTGTTTGGGAGGATCAACTTTAGTGTGTCACACAATTCCACGATGGGTCATTGTTTCTGAATGATTTGACCTACTTTGGGATTGTCTGGATGGTAGGTCAGGATACATGGTATTCTGTCAACCTTTTCATTTTGTCTATATTTGAATAGGTCAATTCGACTCGTTTGTTTAGCCCTTTGTGTTGCCTCCGATATCAGGTCCTTAGTCGTAGCTTCGGTTCATCAAATGTTGAGACAACTCTTCAGACCTTTTTTGGATGGTTTCATCGTTGGAGCAAATTCTGCGTATCCTTTGTGTCTTGTTATACCGGATGTTCCGAATGCAATGCTTTGGATGACAGTTGGATGGGAGAAGATACTGGTGTTTATCAGTTAGTTCTGAGTTGATGTCTGCGTGGAGTTTGCTTTCGATTGATATGTTTCTTGTGTCCAAAGAAATGTGGTTTGAGTTGGAGACTTCTGTCGTGAAATTTGTTGAAGGGTGAAGGTTGTTTCCTTTTGATATAAAGTCATCCAGATTTTTTTCCATGTTTATACATCATCGATGACGTGTTCCCACTGATGTGGTGTAAATTCTATCGATGCTAGCAGTTGACCATCCAGTCTTTTTTATAAAACTATTAGCATACAAGGGGGCCATCTTTGTAACCATTGCGGTTCCATTAAATTGGAGGTTTTTTTTCCTTAATTGAAGTTATTGATTTTTAAGACTAGCTCCAGAAGTTTACGTAGGAAATGATGGGGCGGATCTTGTACAGTTCCTGTTGTCCATACTTCTTTACATGGATGTATACCTTCACTGTGCGGTATATTAGCATAGAGAGATGTGACATCTTAGGAAACAAGCATTGTATCAGACATTAATGGTTCACTTACTATGCTTTTTATGAGATAATTCCATCTTTGCATGAGGAAGCACGCGCTGTGTTTGCATATGCGTAATAGGAGACTTACAAGGGGCAATAATCATGGACCATGCTTTTATTATATGTACATGTCGTTGACGGCTAAATAAACACATGTATATGCATTTAGAATTAAATGAGAGATAAATTATGCGTAGTAATGACATTAATTCCGTAAATAACATCGACTTAACGTTATTTTGAGATCCACCTGTTTGGAAAAAATGTGGACAGCCATTTTTAAAAAGCATGCTGATTATTACTACCAATATATTTGGCATACAAATATAAAAGAAAATTCACTTACTGAAATAAAACAATCACTAAAGTAAATATATTACAGCACCGTGATGGTTTGTGACGAAAAATGGTACAGATGGGCGAGGACCTCCGCTCTAATAGTACTTATTTTAGAAACGGTCTACGTTGCAAGCTATTCGCTATAATTCGATTTTGGTGTTAGTTTCTTTTAGATCAAGATATAAGATAAACTTTATGTTGAAGTATTGAAAATATACTGAAAACTTATTTTAAAAAATGAAATAAAGTTTGAATTGTTGATGTTAATAATAGGACGCCAGTAGGGGTACAATGTATAAAGAATTCGCAGAAGTGATTAAATCTTCCGCAGAGCCCTTGTCTTATATACATGGTATTAGGTTAACGAACTGTCATCCTTAATAATAGGTTGAATCCAAAGAGACCAGGAGACTACAAGGAGGCCTTCAATTTTACTCCTGCAGACGACAATAAAGTATGTAAAGACATCTCAAGTATTGTATCAAATTCGATTTAACATAAAGGACAACAAACTTTTTTCCTTTTTTGGAGTTATCTTTTATATCTATCTCACTATTTGTCTTAAGAGGAATATATATATATATATATATATATATATATATATATATATATATATATATATATATATATATATATATGAGATTTGATACTTTTTGTAACGTTCTTGAAAGTCGTATAAAATACACCATTGCATGGTTTGCAGACGAGGCGTGGTTTTCAATGGAAACCATTTTATTTACCAGTAAATGTTTACATACCTCAGTAAAATTAAATCAAACTTTACAGGATAATCATATGTGGAAAATCTTTATAATATATTTCCTATACTTGTTCACTTTCAAACTCTGTCTGGATACCTGAAATGACATACATAAGACACGAAATTAAACTTTACATGATATTAGCATACGACATTATTCCAATGCACAATACACCGCGACGTGAGAAAATGTGCCTTTGGACTAACATTAATGTTTTAAGATTTGTAATACAGCCGTGCTCATTCCAATAACAGTTTACCTTGACCACGAGGCCCTTTTATGTAAATTTCGAGAAGAAAAAAAAAGTCAGAAAAGGAGTATTTTAAAACTAGAACTTAAGGTTACTAGAGGACATGGATGATTGAAATGGAACTTTGTAGGCTACATAAGTGATTAATATCTGTGTGCAATAAGGGACAATTAGCATGCCTGAAGTGCTAATATTTTCATGTCTGTGATTGAATGTACATCTAGTTTTAAACTTTATTTATTATTACGTCCATTTCACAATTTTGTTTTGCAACTTATATAATGTTTATTTGACGGCTGATGTGTCTGTGTGATATCGCTATTGTAACTCATATAATGTGTATTTGACGGCTGATGTGTCAGTGTGATATCGCCATTGCAACTTATATAATGTGTATTTGACGGCTGATGTGTCTGTGTGATATCGCTATTGAGGCGGAAGAATCCGGAGCTAACCACCGACTTTGGCTTGGAAATCACATTCATTGTACAAGTGTCGGAACTGGAAATCGAACTCTGGATCGTAGAGGCTCAAGGCCGTTGTGCCATCTTGCAAAATATTTACCTGGTTCATTACGAGACTTTCGTTGTAGAGTTGGCCGGACCACACCCCAGAGTTCCAGAAACTTAGTCACGATTTATTCCAGCAAAGCATGAAGCTCTCATTCCGTATATTTGATGCATTATCCACAAGTTTGGAACTGAAGGTATAGTTTATACTTAGTTTTTTCTTCTACTGTTTGATTAGATCCTTCTATCCCACTTCATGTTTGTTTATATGTTTGTTTGTTTTTTGTTTTTGTTCATATTTGTCTGTTTGTTTCAGTATGATTCATATTTGGGAATCAAGATTGACATACCTCCACTCTTGCCTAGAAACGGAGTGGACTGATATTTTTTATCTGCTTCTCTTTCATTATCTTTCGATTGCACTTGACCTTTCATTTTATTTCATTTATTTATTTATTTGACGTTTATAAAGGACTTATTAACACAATCTTGACATTATGATAAAAAATGTGTTCGTTCTTTTTATTTATAGGGTCATAGACCAGAAAATCTAATGACGAAGAGTATATCGGATGTCATGTTGTCCATCGTCCATTCCTACGTTACCACAAGTGTTTTATTGCTACTCGTCCAAATATACTTAGAAGATTGTCATGAAACTTTACAAGCACATTCACTCCAAACTCTAATTAGTCCTAAATGAAAATGCTGCTGCTGTGACATCCAATATGGCCACCATAGCTGCCACCTTGAAAATCTTGCTATCGGCACTCGTCCTGAACGGGTAGTCATATCCGCTTGCGGTTTTCACTAAAATACTTCTTATGTTGTCTAGTTGGTCCTATATGAAATGGCATCGATCTGACATCCAATATGGCCACCACGGCAACCATCTTAAAAATTGTGTTATTGCTACTTCTTGTGAATGAAAGTCATATCCACATGGAATTTTCAGCACAGGACTTCATATGTTGTCTAGCGGGTTCTAAATGAAAATGTAGCCTACCTGACCTCAAATATGGTGGCCATGGTAACCATCATGAAAATCGTATTATTGCTACTACTCCTATATCTATTGTTCATATCAGCATGAAATTTTCACCAAAAGACTTCATATGAAATCTACTTGATCCCAAATATTGATGGTGCTGATTTGACATCAAATATGACCGCCATAGTTGGCTTCTTGAAAATCTTTTTTTCACCACTTTTCTTAAACGAAAGATCAGTAGTTATATGGGGGTGTTAGGGCCCCTATGGGACCTCCATGTTAAAAAGGTCAAAAAATTTATAGGCCCAAAATTTATAGACCCGTATGGGAATTGAACATGGTGGGCCTGTAGAGGCCCAAAACGGGACTGGAACAGGATGGGCCTCTCTGGACCTGTACAGGGAAATGAACATGGTGTGTTTGTGTGTTTGATTTAAAAAAATATACAAGTAGGGCAATCATGGAAAAAAATTAATCTTTTCTTGAAAAATGGGTGGCCCTGAAAAGGGTCGTTGGAGTTTTTTACTTTCTCCAACATTGGGTCAGGAAGCCTAGGAAGGTGTGAGTCATTTTTTTCTTCTGGAGTGGTGGTGAAGAATCAGGCAGCCAGTCGGGATGTCCCATTCGTCTGAACTTATCCTGGATTTTCATCCAGTTTAAGTTCAGGCGTTGGAATTCCTTTTCTTTCTTGGCCTGCTCCTTTTTGCTTCTTTCTAGAGCCCACAAGATCTTAATGTGGGCTACTTCCTTCTCCAAAACTTCTTTTAATAATACCTTGGCGATGTGGAGGTTCACCTCTTCGCGCCTGACGTTACTGGGGGGTGGATAGATCCACCAATCTTCTTGCACTTGGTGAAGAAATATTCCATCCCATCCAGTAAGTCTAGGGCCGTCTTGATGACCCCCACATGACAAGGAGTTAAGGAAGTTTTTTGGGATTCCTCCACCAAGACATCCTTCACCAGCCTCCTCACTGAGGTGAGAGCGGCTATCGGGCTGGTACGTATGGCTTGGTGGCAGGGTATCTCCACCAACACTCCATTCTTTCCACCAAAGACTCCACACCTACCATCACATCCCAGGCTTCCTGCAATAATTCTATGGTATTCATGCTTCTTGTTGAGTGAAGTGTGAATGGTGCGACTGCGGAAGGCGCCGCTTTATATGCTAGAAGCACGGACGTGAAGGAAAACATCCCTTTTCCAAAAGATAAAATTTTATCAAACACAAACAAACACACACCACACAACCCATTTTTATTTTTATTTTTTAATTAAACACAAACACACACCACACAACCATTTTAAAAAAAATTTTATTTTTATTTTTTATCAAACACACTCTATACAAACACACTCTACAAACACATACCAGCACTCTATACAAACGCACTCTACAAACACATACCATGGAATTGGACATTTTTTGGAGTGGGAAGACAAACACACAAACATACACAAACACACCTATATATGGCAATCATAAAAAATTAATCTTTTCTTGATTAATGAGTGGCCATGAAAAGGGCCGTTTGGTTTTAAAGTGTATCTAGAGGTGCGGGCACCTCCCTGGCTTGGCCCGACAAGCAGGACAGCTCCCTCTCCATGTTACTGCACTCACGCAGCGCTTGGAGCTGTTATTTAGGATAAACGGAGGATGGGTTGCTTCAGACTTACAATCCTCCATCATCAGGTGAGGTCTGATGAGGATCTTCTTCTCCCTCTCCTCCTCCTCCTCCCTCTTCTCCAGGTCGTGTAGGAGGTGCCAGGCCACCTCTAGATACACTCGGATCTGTCTCACTGTTTCAGTCTTGTTCATGTTGATGAATAAAACGTGGGTAGCTCGACTAGGGAAGGTGTTGTTTTCATATACTAGAAGCGCGAACGTGAACTAAAACATCCCTTTCCAAACAAAAAAAATATCACCCAAATTCCCCGCGTCTGACGTCATCCCTATGACGTCATTCTAGGCTTCGCGGATTCTGCACTCCATGACCCCTACCCCAAAACACAGACCCAGTGCGCGGACCTAAAAGAAAATACTTTTTAATTTTTTTTTTATCAAAAGCACAAACACACCACACCATTCATTTTTTTATTTTTTATTTTTTTTTTATCCAACACACACCACAAACACACTCTATACAAACATTTTTTTGAGAAAGGGAATTTTTTTGGAAGTGGGTCAAATACAAACACACAAACATACAAACAGAAATTTTTTTTGTTAAGGCAATGTAAGAGCGGTTATCTTTTCTAGAGATATGGGTGGCCCTGAAAAGGGCCGTTGGGGTTAAGAAGTTATGTTTTAACTTCTAGTAGCAGCCGCAGCAGGGCGGCCACGTTTTGCCACGGGTCTCGTGGCTGCTGTAGGACAAGCTCTCTTTCTGGTAAAAGAGAAGGCAAACTCTTCACAATCCATCTTACAGGTGACTTCTCCGTCTGGTAGTTTCATCGGTTGTAAGAGTTGTAGCTGCTGTTCTTGTTGTCTTTGCTGCTGTTGCTGCTGCTGCAGTCTTTGTCTCTCCTCCCATTCTGTTCTGTCCCTGATGATTTCTTCTCTCAGGACTTCCACCAGATCTTGAGCCATCTGTAGGAAGATCATCGTCTTTCTCTACGGGTTGTTCTGAAGCAAATGATGCTTCACCCTCTGCATGTTCACCATGGCTTCATTCAACTTGCTTATCTTGGCTGCCATCTTCTTGAAGTGTTGAGATCTTGACGAGTCAACGAGAGTGACTACACTAGCCAACGCACCGCTTTATATGCTTTAAGCGCGGACGCGATGGAAAACATGGGGTTCAGATCGATAGTGAGAAATGGACAGAGTTTGTGACTTCAGATCGATAGAAAGATAGATAGAGTCTATCCATTGTTTATTTTTGCAAATTCAATAAACCACACAACACCAATGTTTTTTTTTCAAAAATCAACATTTTTTAATGAACAAGAAGAAGCTTCTCTAAAACATAAAAATTGCAAACAATGAACAAGATTAAACAGGAACGTATTTACAGGGTTGACAACGTTGGGAAGGCAAACTGAACTTCCAATGTTCTACATCATTTTGATGCACACTACGTTTCTGAGCTAAAGACAAGAGATAACTATAATGTTCACAAAACCATCGTTCTACTTTAGCATCGTTTCGAGCATACCCTCTATCAAAACAAGTTACTAAATGTTCTAAGGAATATCCTAGACTATTTGTGACCACGATTGTAGGCTGCCAAATGAGAGACGTCGGCTAAATCGGCTTGCCATTGATGATCGATGCCTTCCACTTGGGTTGGACTTCTAGAAAATTTTCGTCGAATGGGTTTGTGTAACGTGTACGTCGATTGTTCTTGTAACCATCGTCGTACTTCTGGCAAACGTACACTTTTCAATTTACTTTTAGCAGCTCGATACAATTTTTGAACTCCTCCGTAACCAACAGCATGGCCAGGATTGTAATAAATGGTGGCTAAAAGTTTCTCCGTGATTGATCAATAAGTCACCCACTGTTCGATGCTACTACTTTGGGTGTCGTGAGTTTTGGATGAAGTGGCTTGACGCGTTCGACGAGCCACAGGAGTGGGTAGTGAAGAAAGGGTAATGATGGCAGGTTTTTTCTTGGTGGTATCTTTTTCACTTCAGTCTTGATGTCTTTCTTTTTTTCTTCTGCTGAAGAAGGAGTGGACTTCCTCTTATGAACCCAATCTTTCATTTTTTCTCGATGAGGGGTAGGTGAGGGTGTCAACAAGGTCGCGGCAATTTTACTAGAGATACCAGCAGACGAAGTTTTAAACACTTCTCGAGGCTCGTCGTCTTCTTCTGCTGTCATCCCCGTGGCGGTGTCTGTTTTAGTGGCAGGTTTAGGTTCGCTTTTCATCAGGGTTTTGAAATCTCTCAGAGTGGGTGGAGCTGTTTCGTCTACAGCTTTTTGGTGTAAGAGTTGCAGACGTTGTAAGAGTTGACCGTACCGTTGCGATTTTTCTGTTTCTGACAAATCGCTTCGATCCAACAGCGCTTGTAATTCTTGTTGTAACTGTGACATTTCTTGGAGATTAGGATTGGGAGGTAAATGAGGTATCCGTTGTTCGTTCCAACGATGAAATTCCATCCATCGTTTGTAAGGTACTAAAGTCAGTTTTCGTCCTTCCAGTTCATCCAAAGGTACAAATGTGTCGCCTTTCCAGAGAAGGGTGTCCTTTTATCTTCTTTTTTTATTGCATGACACCTCCTAAAAGCGGTCCAGCAATCGTTCCTAACAAAGGAGCCGCTATTTTTAACAACGGTCCTATCAGCATGGGTAGAAATCCTCCTCGTTGCACCAACATTTCTTTTCTTTTGTTGGAGAGGAATTTTCTTTTTCACCATTTGACGAAGAACGTTCCGATGTTTGCCTAATTTCTGTTTCTGTATCTTGGACAAAGGTACCGTTCCTTTCAAGACGTTCAAACAACATTCGCACACGGTATTGATGATTTCTTTAGGGGCTGTTTGAATGAGTTGTTTTTGCATGGGAGGATTGGATTTGGTCAGGACAGACAAGACGTCCCAATGTTTAGCCAGACGAGGTGGAAGTCCTTTTTTGGTTTTCTTCTTTTGGTGGTGTGCACGTTTGGGAGCCATCTTAGAGGTCAGGAGTAAGTCTGAAGTCTCTGGCAGGTCACCCTTCTATTTTATACTGGAACACGTCTCCACTCATTGTCTGCACGACGTACCAACTTCATGACATGCATCACTCGACGTTGAGGTGTTTTCAATGGACTAAATCGTCTCAATTCTTCTTTGGATAAATCCACTAAACTTTGTAATATGCCGGTTCTCTCTTGGACTTTGGTTTTAGGGGACGGTACTTTTTTAGCGGCCGCTGCCATGGCCAGATCAGCCGAAGTCGAGGGTCCCGAAGTGGTGACTTTCGAAATGGGTTTCCATTTTTGCATCAAATTAGGAAACACTTGTCTTAAGTCCGGTTTGGCAGGCATCATGACGAAGGGAGGTGAAGTAGATGTGGACGCAGGAAGAGAAGGAGACCTCGTCACTGCTGTCCGTCGTGGTGACTTGCGGGTATACGTTTGCGTACTCACAGCAGTACCTCTCTTGCGTGTGCCAGTGGTGGGTGTTTTCTTCTTGGCAGGGCTTTTCTTTTTCTTGGGGATTTTCTTCTTTTTAGGGCTTTTCTTCTTCTTGGGGCTTTTCTTTTTTTTTTTGGTGTGGTTTCTTTTTTGGCTTGGGTATTAGGATCCCATTTCAAAAGTGAACGAATCATGACCCCTCCTAAAGAACCGCTACCTCCAGGGGTTAAAATGATTTGTTTTTTAGTCCGTGGATCGATTCTAGGATCGGCCAGTTGTGACAACGCCTCTTTATGTTTTTGAAAAAAACGTTGAGTTTGATGAGGGATGTGAATGACGCCTTGCAGTAATTGACGTGCCGTCAAACTAAACCATCGTAACACTTCTTTAAGACTAGCTTCTAACAAACGGGCACGGACTTGTGCATTTTTTTCGCTACTGATGCCATACAAGGCGCGAATCAATTTGGCCGAAGGATGAGCTTGAAAGGAAGTCATCTCGGAGACTGAGAAAGAAATGACGTAGTGGATGTTTTTATAGTTTTATTTTCAGAGAGTGGCTGAAGGGGACGTGTAAATGACGGGACCTCCTTCTTGACACCAATGGTGAAACAATTGGATACGAAATCTCAAATAGTCGGGAGTGGTAGGTTTTAAGTCGATGAGTAAATACGCATGAGGTGTTTGAGTGGCATCGTCGTACGCATAATTCAGCCAAGGAGTGCCTAACTGTTTAGCTAACACTTGCACTTGAGATTTGTCTCTGGGGCTTTTAAACAACACCACGTAATGAGCGTTGAGACTGATGGTACGATGGGCTTTACTTTGTTGAAATAAATTTTGAGTAATGTAAATGATGCTGGCATTTCGATGATGTCATTTTCGTGTAAACCAAAGTTTAATTTCTTCTTCGTCTTCTCCTAACATGTCGTCGAAGATGACCAGATGTGTTTGACTCACGTCAGACACGATCCCATCGTCTTCGCGAGGGATGCCTTCCACAAAGGAAATGGCTTCTCCTTGACTTTCACGAAGTAAGGTGTAAGACGATTGCCACTCTTTGTAACACCACACGATGCGTTGAGGTGGATGATCGAACAGATGAGATTTGTGTTCGATCAAACGTTTAACTAATTCGGTTTTGCCTGAACCACTCGGTCCAGCAATCAACATGTTTAAAGGATGGCGCAGATACAAAGCTTCCCAACTGGGACGATCTAACTTTTCGTCAATCACTTTGACCACAGAGGTAGAAGAGGCAGACGAGGCAGAGGAGGATGAAGATGTAGCCATGACTGAGGTAGGAAGAATTCTGAGAAGAAGACAAAAGACTCAAGACATTTTATACGTTTCATACACGTTTATTTTTTTAAAACAACCAACACAACCAAAACATATTTTTTTTACAAGTCATGAAGGACAAAAACACATACCGCAAAAATGGTCAGGTACAATATTAAGGCTACCACTAAAAGAATCAAAGTTCTGTATAAACAAGTCAATGTACAACAAGAACAAAACACTGTCCTACGAATGGAAGGCACAGACACTGGTGGTATTCTTCTGGTCGTCTTTGTTTTGGTGGTAGAAGAATGAAATGTCTCTGACGGAAAGGAGGTGGTGTGTTCCTCAGGGGGTTGTATTTGGACGACGGTGTAGTCTTTCTCTGTGTCGGGTTCTTCCAGGATTGTTTCTAAAGTCATTTTTTACTTGGATTTCAAGTAGTTCACTTTAGGAAACTTAGTGACGTGCCAGGTCTTTGGCAAATTGTGCCACTTCTTGTAGCCAAACATCGAAACCAATACTTTTTCAGTCACGTACATCTTTCCAATCGTAAAGTCGTTGGTGTAACCAACTAGCAATGCACACTTCTTAAAACGTGTGAAGGGCAGATAAAGTTTGACAAATGTCTTCTTCACACGGAGGTACACCACTCGTGTTCATCACCACCCTCAACACTTTGAGTACAATTTGTCTTTCGTGTGCCGATAAAGCATGAATTGTCATGTTTTTTTGGTTAGTCCGCCAAAAACACTGGTCCTCCAAAATAGTACACAACGAATGTCCTGGAAAACGAAATCCAAGAAATGAAGTCACCAAGATACACACGGCATAGCGTCCAAAATTCAATGGAAACAGTTCTTGTATCAAGTGTTTATAATCCTCTAAGGTCTGAACACGATCGTTGACTTACTTCCACGGAATACGTTTCACGACTGTAGACCACAGTCCTGGCATGGTGGGTTTTTATATCCAGGCTCCCAAGGTTGGTATCTTTTGTGAAAGTCTACTCCAAGGTGTCTACGATAGTTTCTCCCCAGAATCAGTCTTCTTATACTTTGGAAGTAGCAATGGTTTAAAAATCGAGTAATGACTTTGAGTTTGCGTTTCACTTGTATCTGGATCAACTCTCTGTAAATACGTTCTCGCAGCTCTAAAGGCAAACAACGAATGTGTTCTTGTAAAGTATTCGACGTGGAAAGAAGTAACTCTCTTTTGTATTCTTCACAATAGCTGTGATAGTTTCTCCCCAGAATCAGGCTTCTGATACGGTGGAAGTCGCGATAGTGCGCAAATCGAGGAATGAATTTGAGTTTGCGTTTCGCTTGTATCTGGACCAACTCTCTGTAAATACGTTCTCGCAGCTTCAAAAGCAAATCACGAATGCGCTCTTCTAAGCTAGTCTTCTTGGTTTCAAAATACTCGCACGCTAGCCAAATGGAATCGGTGGGTAAAGGATATCCAATATGTTCAGTGAGGACCTTACTACACGTCAGACGACGTAAAGGCGTTTCGTCTTGAGGTGATACTTTTTGTAAACGTTTTAGGTATTCCTGTAAGTTGGTTGTTTCCTCCACTTCGTTCCATCGAATTCTATGTATCACTCCCACATGGTAGGTGGTGCCATCCAATCTCTTACAAGCCCAATTTCCTATTTGATCAATGTCTGACCATTTGAAGAACTTGGTACTAATCAGTATTCTTATAGCATTCAGATACCAATGGCTAAATTGTCTGTGTCGTAAAGGATGTAACTATTTTTTACGTTTCACTTGTATCTGAACCAATTCTTGGTAAATGCGTACTCGCAGCTCCCAAGGCAAAACACGAATGTATTCTTGTAAAGTATCATCCGACATGTTACTTCTTGGTATCCGGCTCATCGTACCCGTACTCTTCTAAGGCAACTAAAGGCAAGTACTGACAGTGCGGAGACCATCTGGCATGTTCGATGGAAGCTGAGTCGGTAGGCTCCCATTGGTGAAGTCTCACACCGCAACTGAAACACTGAACTTTATCTCCTTCTCCCAAGTAGATAAATCCAGATATGGCTAAAGCTTTGGGAGTAGTTGCTTTTAGTAGATATTTAGGCCACTTGTCTTGGAACGTCTGGAGTCGCTTTTCAAACTTGGAATAACCAGCCAAAGCCACAGGTATCTTCAATTCTTTACCCATGTAGGGATGACATTCACAGGTACGTTTAGCATTCTCAATAAAGAAGAAAGGGCATCCTGCATCGCTAGAGGGACGGTGAGGCACACGCACCGCAGCATCGCTGATGTCAAAGCGTACGGAATCCGTCTCGTCGCATGGCACCGCATCGCACTCCAAGTCGTGATCGCACTAGGAGTTCACACTAGATTTCTCACTCGGTGGGTGGGTGGCATGAGTATTCATCATCTTCTTCATCTTTTTTCTTCTTGCTCGGTCAACGTTGAAAGTCCTAATGAATGGTTAGGCTTGGAAGGGGGCCCTTTTTTATACTGCAGATATGCGTGTCCGTAAGGCAAAGTGGTGTGGTCTGGAGGTCTCACTCGTTTCTGGTACACAATTTGGTAAACTTTTTGTAAAGGGCGACTGACGATTTGATCATTAGGTAACCGTACGATCTTGTGAGGTTCTAACGTTTTCACTCGAAAGTCTTCCACTTGTCCAGACAGCAAAGCATTTTTCAAAACCTCAAAATTCACCACTCGCCTGGTTCGATAGTTTAGGGTTAATCCTTTGACTTTGCATTGGGTGTGAAATTGTCCTTGTGGGTCTCGGTATCGGTAGCCGTAATTTTTAGGACCGCCGCTGGCAAAACTCAGAATGGTGTCTTCAGGGTGCTCGTCCGTCCAGGCTCCTAAACGATCTCCTTGAATGGTAGGGTGTGGGCAACCGGGTCGAAGGATGTAGATACAACTGTCGGTGTCAAAGTACAGGACACGATCTCCCAAGACTTCTAAAGCTTCGTCGTACAATTTCAAGCGAGCATGAGCTGTCACGTAAGCTGCAATGACCACGTTGCTAAAATGGTCGGGCTTTACAAACTTGCATTCTTCTTCGAAATTGACTAAGATCACATCTTCACGGACGATTTCGACGTGTTTGACTAGTTTACTTTTGTCGTCCACCAGTTTAAAGTAGGCACTGGGATCGGTCAAGTATTCCGTCTTGGGCAAGATCGTACGTTGTGCCATTTTTCCCCACAAGCAATTGAGCATGACTTTGGCAAACGATCTTCTTCCTTAGTTTTTTTCTACGTCTTCCAAAGTGATCCCTTCGATGTCACGGTACTCTTCTTTGAATCGGACTTGGTCTTCGGGAGTCTGACACCACGAGGGATAGCCGCTGGCTTCTTGTTTGAGTTTTAAAAATTGGTTAACGTACCCCGAGAAAATACCTTAATTCGAGGCGTCGTCCTTTTGGTATTGTGCTGTGGTTGGAAAGTGCCAGATTTCGTACACTTTCAACAAAAGGTATCCTCGATCCAGAGCCCGAAACAATTCGGCGCTGACCCACGTTCCTGTCAAAGCGCGTTCTTCCTCCGTGTGGTGACAGGGGTGATCTTGGTTGCATGTTTCGGCACACGTACGGCATAAAGGAAACATCAGTTTTCCTTGACAATGATGAGGTAAGATATGATGGTACAAGTTTGTCGGGGGTAAGACTTTACATTTGATCAATCCTTCGTATTGACGAATGTGTTCCACGTCGATGTGTTCTGTCAAGATTTCAGGGTGTCCGGTAGGAAAACGAGCATATTTGCACACCCAAGGATACAACGAACACACGTCGATCTATTTGATTTCTTCTCCTCTTGATTTGTCTACGTCGTACAGCAAGCGAGTGGCATTGGTTCGTCCTCCAAATAAACTGTGGCGTGGATCCAAAGGTTCGATGTTGGTCACGTCGTAACTTTCGGCAATGCTCTTAAATTCTTAACCGGTTTTCAAACGGCGATCGTACTCGTGCTCCCACATTTCTACCACTTGGTATCCTTGACTTTCTAACTTGAGTCGTCGTTGGTAAGTGTTCGTACAACTCTTCCATGCTGGCTCCCGTGAAAGGACTTTTCAGGTATCGTTTAGGAAAACAGGTAGGGCATCCGTGAAACAAGCAACCCTGAAATTCGTAAACCGTGTGCGGGTTTTCTAAATCCCAACCATCCACGGAATAAGATCCAATCTTCTTTTCTCCTCGTCCGTTTCTGGCATGTTGTATCCATTTGTCTTCTTTTTGGCACAAGTAATGGAGCCAACGCAAAGCTTTGGCCGAGTATTGACAGCTGGCAAAGAGAGACGTGTTCGGGTCTATGATGGCTAGTTCGTTCTCTGGCATGAAGTTTTTGGTGTACACTAAGGCACAGGCTTTAGGTAGGGTGGACGCTTCCTTCAAAGGATCGATGTCTCCGTGATCTAGAAATAACTGTCGAAACTTTCCACATCAAAGGCGCAAAATGTCCACATCGGATCGGCAATACTTCAGCATTTCCTCTTGAAAGTCAAACAGTTCTGACTGGTGAGCGCGGTACCAAGCGTGAAAGGCTTCTCAGTGTTCGGGGCGCATTCCGTCAGGGTCGTAACAGTCGACGTCAGGCAAATGCGGTAGCACGGCATGTTGATTGGCTTCCGTATTGAAGAAGTGGGGAAAATATCCTATGGCCATTTCTGTCATGCCAAATGTTTTAGGCATTCGACTCAAAGGCATGGTCAAATAACTCATGGAATCTTTGAACTGCACTTGTCCCACTTGCATGTAAATGAGTTTGGCTCCGTTCATGGTGTCTTTAGGACATTCGGTACCTTGTTGCGAATAATATTTTAACAAAAACTGTCCATCGTATCCCGAGAAATTGTGAGCTATGACGGTCGCATAGCGGAATAATAGTCTCCGTAACGTTGAATGTTCTCTTCGCTCTAAGTGTGGTCGATAGGGTCTAAAATCCATTGAGCAAACTCGGATAGAGTGTTAGGACCGCGAAAGATTTTTTCACGTCCTCCTGGAATCCTACTACAATGAGGACAGTGAAAATGGATAGGTTCTTGGATGCACTTCTCACAAGCCCGATGAGCCACGCAGAAATTGGGAATGTGAATGCCCGTTTCTTGCATGCATTCAAAATAAAAAAAGATGAAATCCATTTGGTTCTTGTTCTGATCCGTCTTTAATTCTTTCTTCAGTGTTTGTCGTACTTTTGCATGAAACATTGATGATCATAATCCACCATCTGCTCACAAATGCGACATTTTTTCTTACCGGTACAAGTGTGTGCTTTGGGGCTGTTGGTTCGAATCAGTTGTCCACACGTGGAGCACAATTTCAGTAAGTCGCAAGCACATTTTTGTTGGTGTCCTTGTGTCCTGCGATGTTGTTCGTAACAAGAGGGACTGACAAAGGTTCGTCGACACGTCGCACAATGGACGTGTTGTTCAGGAAGGCATGACTTGGCCGCTAAACACCCCCGACATCTCTCTCCGCAATGAATGTGTTGCGCCCGACTGTTAACTCCTCTGTCGCATTTCTCGCAGTAGTTAGAGTATCCCAGAAATCCTGTGATACTGGTGATGGCATCGAAATGTTCTTGGTGGTAATAGACGTGAATGTATTTTCCTTTGGGGAAATCGGGGCCTCGAAACAGCAGAGCTCAGCGCACTTCTTGAGGGTGTACTTTCAAAGTGTAGCCAGGAGCCAAGACGTCTTGAAGTTGTTGCATTTGAGAAATGCCACACACGGTCTCTTTGGGGATGCCTGCTTGTCGTAACAGGAGTTCTGCTTCTTTTCGTTGTTGGGGTCTGTACGATCGTCGAATGTTCTTCCAGGCTCTTTTCCATTCTGAGGCCTCGTTCTTGTCGGCATACGTTCGCCCTACCACGATGGCGCGGGCCAAGCACATCTGGTCTTGTGCATTGTCGATTTGGACGATACTGCGTTTGGTACTGCGAAGGTCGTCCACCAGTAACGCTTTCCTGCTTCGTCCGCTCCCTCGAGGAGGGGAGACGTGAATCATGTGAAGTGTGGCCTTTCCATCCGTGATGGTAAACTTTTCGTTAGATTGTTGAACGTGTTCTATTTTGGTCATGACTTTGGCTGGTGTTAATTCTGCCGGGGTGCTGAACTCGATCCACACAGGTGACTTCAAACTGTCGTGATGGATGGCCAGTCTCAATCGATCGTCTTCTTTGGCTCCGCATTGTCGTTTCAAGTTCTGTAACACAGAACCCCACAAATCGGTAATGAACCCGGCAGCTTTCTCGGGAGCCACTTCGGACTTGAAGTCTTTAAAGTGAACCGTGTGAGTGTATGTCGTGCTTCTAAATTTTCTAGAGGTTATTTTTTGTGTCTCTCAAATACGATAGTAATTTTCGGGAGCCACGGTAGGTCTTTCTTGGTCAGGGGTGGTAGTGGTGGTCGTTTTTTTGGATTGGGTAGAAGTTTTGGTTTCAGGCTCACTCATCTCATCTTCGAAATCGCTAGCATGGACTTGAGCTAGCAGTTCAGCGAGCGGTGTTTCAGGCAGTACGGAAAGTCTTCGTCGCCGTGACTTCTTCGTTTCTTCTTCTTTTGGTTTTTCATGGATTGGGCGTGATCTTTTCATCTTGAAGTCGGATTCGAATCTGATTAAGTTTCACACAATAGACTATATATAGAGAGACCTTCTTACCCTCAGAATCAGTAGTTGTGATTACACTTTCAAACTGTGAAGATGGAAGAGTCAAGAAGACAGATAGTCTTTTTGGTCAGAGATTTGCAGACAGTCCTTAGAAAGTATACCAGTAAGACTAAGGACTACTCCTCCTCTCGAGATAAAAGTCAAGATACTTGTTATATCTGCCAAGAGAAAGGACATTGGGCTCCAGAATGTCCACAACGTCAAAGTAAAGAAAAGAGAGATAAAGGGAAAGATACCTGTTATCATTGTCAAGAGAAATTACATTGGTCTTCGGAGTGTCCTCAGAAACAAGAAAACCTACCAGAGAGGGAGGAAGCCGAGGGATCTTCAGTCCCAGAAGAAGAAGAACCTATAGTCAAGAAAAGTAAGAAAGCTAGACGACTGGAAGACAGTGAGGAAGAAGAAGAAAAAGAACTCTTGATTCCTATGAAGAAATTCAAGAAGAACAAGAAAGACAGACAGTGAACAATGAACTTTTTTTGAGTGTGGTGTTTATGTTCATTGTAAACAAAAAATGAGAATAGACCAGAATGGAAAAAAGTAAGTGCCTTTGTGTTTTGTTTTTAGAGTATGGATGCACGCACGCACTCACTCACTCTTACACAAAAACCAAGGAATGTGATTTTTTAAGTTTTACTTGATTTTTTTGGCAAATTGAAATGATCATCTTTTCTAGAGATCTGGGTGGCCCTGAAAAGGACCGTTGGGGTGTTTGTTTTTAACAAACTTATGGACTGGACATGATCAACTTCAACTGTCGCAATCCTTTTCCACGACCCACTCCTATTCCTCCTCCTGCTGCTGCTGCTTTGGTGGTAGTAGTAGTAGTAGTAGTGAATGGTGGTGGTGGTGGTGGTGGTAGCAACTCACTAGTAGTAGTAGTGATGGGCTTATCATGTTTGGCCCGTGATGGTCTCTTTCTCTTAGGTTGAGTTAAAGAATACTGATACAGGTTTCTCAGATGCTTTAACTCCGATAAAATGTCTTGTAGTAGACTCACCGTTTTATCTTCATCGCTCTCTTCTTTCGGTTCTTCATTCTTCTCCTCTTCTAACTTTCTTATTTCTTCATCTCGCTTTCTCCTTTCCTCTTCTTGCCGAAGAAAAACTTCTTCGGCTTCTTTCTGTCGCTGTACAAATTTTTCCATTTCTTCTTGCTGTCTCTTTTTAAAATCCTCGATGACAGGCAAAGAGGCTGATGGTATAGCAGCAGTCGTGGTAGTTTCAGCCACAAATTCTTGAGAAGAAGACAAAAAATCTACGAAATCTAAATTAAAATCTTCCGGTTGGAAGTTCACTACGGCATTGGTCGTCGTTGCAGGCTCACTCCAATACATGGTGGTCTTTGCGGCCTCCATTCGGATGCTCAAGGTAAAACCCTACGAACGCTGTGATGCCTTTATACTCAAGATGACGTCACACCCCCGCTCTCTTCCCATTGGAAGAAAAACCTACCCGCTTGTAACGCGTGTTTGGATTGGTAGTTCATTTCGATCCATTTCAATCCACTCATAGGGTATATATACCACCGCTTGTCTCGTAAAGCTTCACCGGTTTTCTCCAAGACCACTCCAGAAGAAAAACAAAATGTGGACTAGTGTTGAATCATCCAGTATCGTCTCGGGGATGTTGTTTGACCCAGACTTCCCCATGTACGTTAGAGCTTCATGGGCGATCACGAAGATGACAGAGACAGCTCTCTGGAAACGTCGCATCTGTGTAGAAAGACAAGGCTGCCTGAAACGAGTGCTCCTCTACGGACCTGAAGTCCGTAGAAGTTTAAGGAAAAGAAGACCCTGCAGGAGATGTCTTCTCTGTTAAACCAAAAAAAAACTCCAACGGCCCTTTTCAGGGCCACCCATTTTTCAAGAAAAGATTAATTTTTTTCCATGATTGCCCTACTTGTATTTTTTTTTTAAATCAAACACACAAACACACCATGTTCATTTTCCTGTACGGGCACAGAGAGGCCCATCCTTTTCCAGTCCCGTTTTGGGCCTCTACAGGCCCACCATGTTCAATTCCCGTACGGGCCTATAAATTTTGGACCTATAAATTTTTTGACTTTTTTAACATGGAGGTCCCATAGGGGCCCCAACACCCCCATATAACTACTAAGGTCGCATTGACATGGGGCTCTTACTGAAAGGCTTTTTATGATGTCTAGTTGGTACTAAATGAAAATGGCGCCAATCTGACGTCAGATATGATCATCGTGGCAGCCATTTTGAAAATCTTGATATTGCTACTATTCCTATATGCATGGTCATATAGACATGGGATTTTTACCAAAAGACTTCTTGTGATCTCTGGTTGGTCCAAAATGAAAACGATGCAAATCTGACATCCAATATGGTTGCTATGACAGCCATCTTGAAACATTTGTATCGCTACTTCTCATAAACGGTAAGTCATATGGACTTTGGGTTATCTACAGAGGACATCCTGTGATGTCTTGTTGTCATCTTGAAATTCATTTATCGCTACGTCGCCTAAACGGAAATTCATATCGACATTCTATTTTCACCGGAAAACTCGATATGATATCTAGTTCGCCTGTAATTAAAACAGTGCCGTTCTGACCTAAAATTTGGCCGATATTGCGGCCATCTTCAAAATCTTGTTATTGCTACTCCTCACAGATGAATGGTCTTGTCGATATTTCGTTTTCACAATACACTTTTTATGATTCATAGTTAGGCCTGAGTAAAGTTGTGACAATCTGACCTCCAAGATAGTGGCCATATTGTATATCTTCGTCTGTATGAATGGTCATATCGTCATGGGGTTTTTTTTCAGAAACATATCTTATTATATATTGTTGGTCCTTGATAAAAATGGTGCTGATCTGGTCCCTAACATGGCCACCCAGACAGCCATCTTGAAAATCTTCTTATTGCTACTCTTTTTTACAAGCAGGTATGCGGTAGCTTAATTGTTAGAGCGTCAGACTTGTAAGCAATGGATCGCGGGTTTGATACCCACTCAGGCTAGCCCAGATCGGCTGCCCCGGTGTGTTCTAGGGAAAGGCACTAAGCTCCCATTTCCTTTGTATGATATAACCAATAATGTGTTAAAAGTGCCCTTGAAGCCCACAAAAAAACAAAAAAAAAATAAAAAACTTATTTTACAAATTATGAAATGGGGTCGTATTGAAGTAAGGTTTTCACTAAAACTGTTCTTGCAGGATATAGTTGGTCGTAGATGAAAATAGTGATGAGCTTACCTCCAACTTAGCCGTCATAATGGCCATCTTGATAACCTTGTATATACTGCTACTCTTTCTGGACAGCTGTCATATCGTTATGGAATTTTCACGGAAGCACTTCCTGCAAAATGAAGCTGGTCCTTGACGAATAAGATGAAGATCTGACTTCCAGCATAGACACAACGGTGTCTATTTTGAAATCTCAGCGCTATCCTCCTTAAGTGATGGTTGTACTGACATGAGATTTTCACGAAAATGCTTCTATCATAGTGTAGTTGCTCCCAGATGAATGATACTATCTAATGTCCAACTTGACTCTCATAGTGGCCATCTTGAATATCTTTTTAATCTTTCTCCTTCTAATAGATGGTCATATTGAGATGTAGTTCTCATGAAAGGATTTTTGATGACTTATAATCGGTTCTAATCAATAATCAATTTACCATGGTTTGTGAACGTCATAACTTCAACAAATAGGAATATATATATATATATATATATATATATATATATATATATATATATATATATATATATATATATATATATATATATATTGATCAAGCATAGTATCTTTGTGTATCTAAGGACTATTGGGAATGAGTTTGAAATCCTTCATAACTTGACCTTGGGGTCGACATCAAAAGTCACCTCCTAGATTTCTGAACTTCAGTGAGCTTCTGAACACAGTGACTTGTACATATACAAACATATTTTGACCAAACTTTGTATTTTATTTAATTTCAACAAATAAGGTGATTTTCATCACTCTGATATCAATTTCAAGGTCAAAGGTTATAACTCAGGATTTTATCATGTACTGGATTGTGCGTATGATAACACAAACATTTATGAATGGACTTTTATCAAACTTGGTTCGTGGATATATCTGAAGAATATCTTGAATAAATGCTAGTTCAGTGGCCATAGCTTAATGGAATTTCTAACTATAATCGCTTGTAAATACACCACTTCAAACAAATAATATCTATGAATTGTACCTAAACTTTGTGTGTGGGTATATCTTGTCAGCGTCTGAGATAAGTTCAGTGAGCTTTAGTCTGGGACATCAGGTTCAATGTATTCAGCTATGACAAAGATCTTTTAAACTGCTTTTATCCTGTGAGTATTTTAAGTCAAAAAACTTTTTTTTAAACCTAATTTGACATGTTAGAGTTTTTTAGTACTCGGGGCAGTTAAAAAGTAAAAAAGGATTGAAGAAACAGACTTATAATTGATTCCTACAATTTATTTTCGGCCAGAAGAGCACCTGCCCCTTTGAGGGACTATTGTTCAGAAAGGTTGGCGTATATTTTGTTAACGCTAGAGATATTTTATTTTATGAGGTAAAACTGACAATACTTTATCTTGTAATAGAAGGAATGGTACACTCTTCGTGTGCACATATTGGCAGAGCAGTAATTATTAAGATAATTGGAGTTGCCTAAAATAACGAATTAAATGTAAACCATAATGGGTAGAAATCGAATATAAAAAGCCTGCAATTCCATATTTATTTTCCAATAGTTCTCACTATTGCCTGTATCCTACTTAATCGACTGTCAGTAAGTTGATATATCTATTTGTAATTGTGGTCTTGCCATGTGACCAATCGAGCTAGTGGGAAATGCGGGAGTGTGGTGAAGGAGTGAGAATGAATAAATATCTCTGAATTCTATCCGCCTTCATTAATACATAATCAAAGTGGAGAAAGTTGCAGTCCCCCACTTCTTTCAGACTTTCTTCCCTTAAGTCTATCGTTGGCATTTGAGAGCTCTTAGACGTCGATATGGATTGGAATTTAGGGGTAGAGAGCACCATATCAGCTAACCATGTTTGATTGTTTGATTTCATTCCTCTTTTCTTAAAAACATATGTAATTTACATTATTAACACCTGTAACTTTGTTTATTTAGTTACTTAAGTCTTATCAATTCTTCCTGTCTAGCATGATAGTGTTGTTTCTTTAGTTTAAAAATGAAGTTTTGCTTATACTTTTTTCCCACAGGAACGTTCATTTTTAAGAGACTGTCACAAATTTATGGGCCAGAAGTCGAATGCAACAACGCTGAGAAGCTTGTTTTACCCTACAATGGCACCCAACTCTAGTATGTAATTTATATACATCATCATTATATATACAAACAAAAGGGTGGAGTTGGGACAGCGCCACATCATAAAATGTTCTGCCTTGTAGAGGATTATAAAATACAATATACAAATATAGTTTGGTTTTTATATGATACAATAAAAACTCGGTAACTCTGTGTAATTATGTATATATATATATATATATATATATATATATATATATATATATATATATATATATATATATCGTTTTTTTTCCACATGACAACTTTATTTCTAGTATACCTGACGAAATTTTGTAGATGGTTCATACTTGGGTTTACGAAGAAGCATGTTGATCATGAGTGGGACAAAATTAAGTGTCAGTGTTACAGTGACTTAAAGAAGAAAATGATTTCTGCACGGAGACTGGTATCCGTGCTTACCTCAGATCACATATTTTAGGTATTTCCCACGTATGTGCAACCTATAGTGTATGCTTTTCATCCTTATTTCAATCTTTACTCAGCATGGCTTGCATGCTTTTTTTTTCTTCTGTTTTTTTTTTTTTTTTTAGGATAGCTGGTCATGGACTAGAATAGCTCATGCAATGGCCTATCAAGTGTCCTTAAGCACGATACTTTTTCAACAACTGGAGGCATTGCCATACAACTTCACGCACACATTAATCTCATGGTCCAGTTGGTCCTATGTAAAAAGGTGCCTGTTGGACATCTAATATGGCCCCCATCGCAGTTATATTGAAAAGCTCGCAATTACTACTCATCCTAAATAGATGGTCATATCTACATGGGGTTTTCATTAAACGACTTCATAATATCTGGTTAATCTTAAATGAAAGTGGTGCCGATGTGACATCCAGTATGGCCACCGTTTATTAAAAATATTGTTGTCGTTAACCCTCCTGAATGGATGGTAATATCAACATGGGATTTTCACTAAAAGTCTTCTCATGATGTCAAGTTAGTCCAAAACGGAAGTGGTGCCGATCTGACATCCACTATGTTCGCCACGGCAGTCGTCTTAAAACCTTGTTATTACTACTCCTTTTAAACGGATGGCCATATTGACATGGCGTTTTCACTAAATGACTTCTTATGATGTCTTGCTGGTCCTAAATGAAAATGGTTCCGATCTGATATCCAATATGGCCGCTACGGGGCCCATGTTGAAAATGTTGTTATTGTTTCTTCTCCTGAACGTATGGTCATAACGACATGGGGTTTTAACTTAAAGGTTTCTTATGATATGGTGTTGATCCTAAATGAAAATGGTGCTGATCTGAGTTCCAACATGACCGCCGATACGGTTATCTTGAAAATCTTGTTTGGCTCTCCTTCTCCTGAACAGATTGTAATATAGATTTGGGATTTTTACTTACAGACTTCTTATGACACCCAGTTGGTCTTAATGACAATGGTGACAATGAAGTTTCTTCTTTGGAGTCGCTTGTTTCACAGGGTTAAAAATGTCAAGAAACGGTATTCCCCTGATTTTCCCAACTGGTGATTCTTGTTATAAAGAAAGAAATGGGTATACTCAATGAGAGGCTGAAAGAAACTGCATATTTCATTATTTTGATATCAGAATGATGGGAGTTGATTTGGGGTTGAGAATACACAGCAGCAGAGCTAATCGTTACTTCTCATGTGCATCTTATAGAAGATTGCTAGATCTGTATGGTTGTTTTCACTTTCTAAAATTCAGAAGTAAATTATATATATGTGAGCCGATAACTTTTTTATATTTCTTTTATATTTTCAAAACTTTCATTAAGTGCACTTTAAGAAAATAGTAATGCCTACACTAAAAATTAATTTCTGTATATCAAGGACAGGTACAGTTACTGTACTTTGTGCAAATTTCAAGTACATTTCCAGAGTTCACAGAAGCAGTAATTTTCATCAGCTGTCTGCTTTAGACAGCACTCGAGCTTCCTAATAAGGATAAAATGATTTTTTTTTAAAAATGTCAATCCAATTAAGTGAAAGACATGTAAGTGTTTGTTAACTTTCTCTACATTATGAGAATTCTGGAGTAAACTGCAAGAGTGGAACCGTAGAAACATTTTTGTATTGTAATTTGGGTGGAATAATTGGAAAAAGGTGAATAATTATAATACATTTCTTTCACTGAAAGACTTATCATGATATGTCATTGGTCCTAAATGCAAATGGTGTTGATCAGATCTCCAGTATGTCAGTCATGGTAGCTATCTTAAAAATATTGTTACTGCTACTTCTTCTGAACATATGGTCACATAGACATGGGTTTTCACGAAAATACTTTTTATATCTAGTTGGTCCAAAATGAAAATGGTGTTAATCAGACCTTGAACATAATGGTCTTGCGTAGGCGTCCACGGAAGGGGGGGGGGGAACAGTTGCCCCTCCCGATTTTTAAAAAAAACTTTGTGCAGTATATATATATATATATATATATATATATATATATATATATATATATATATATATATATATATATATATATCACCTTTCATTTGGGCGTTGCCCCCACAACCCCACCCCAAAAAATCCCATGCGGATGCCCATGTAGCCTTGGCGACCATCTTGAAAATTGGTATCACTGCTTTTTTTGAAGGTATGGTTGTATCAACATGGGTTTTTCACTAGAACACTTCTCATTATAGTATTGTTGGTCTCTTGTGACAATGATTCTGATCTGACCTCCCGAAATGTGAAAACTCTCTTTTCAGCTACATTTCACTACATCAGTATTTTTATTTTTATAACCTCTTCTTTCCAGCAATATATGGTTGTTCCTATAGTACAATGATGCTGGTCCAACCCCCAAAATGGCTGCCTTGACAGTCACCTGAAAATCTTTATATGATCAACACGAAAGCATTGGTGTTTGTAATGTTAGCCTGTAATTTCATACCTGTAATGCAAGTAATTTACTTTATCAATAAGCGAAAGTTAGTGTTAGGAATACAATCCAGAAAGCTAGAGACATTATCAATGAACAGGAATGTTTTGGGAGTCTAGGGCATATGTACACAGACAAGGGTAGCGCTATTTTCGTGGAGCGGTATAAAAAAGAAAATTGCCAGTTGGAAGGATAGTAAAAAAAATAAAAAGTTTCAATTTGTGCTTTTGATCATGACAAAGCTTTCAATTACTTACAGATATCAAATCGGGACAGGTGAGATGCGGAGAACACTCGGACTATGGAAGTATTACGCTCCTCTTCCAAGACGATGTTGGCGGTTTGGAGGTACGCATAATGTTTGTCATATTTTACTGATATGTAAAGAACAGTATCTGAGTAGATAGATGCAAAATCTAAGGAGAGTGAAGATTACAGTACAGATGACAACATTTCATTTATCTTGCTGATTACTGTATACGGGATGACTATATCTAAGATATTTTCGGAGATGGGCGGAAACAATTAGAGAAAGACTGATAGATATACCAACTCACAGATAGGTAATTGACATGCTTGGTTAGATTTGCTTTTGTTTTTAACAGCACATTAGCAAATGGAAGGCTATGTCATGTCGAGGCAATTGGAGTAAAGTGCCTTGCCAAGAGACAGCACGCCAGGACCACCCCACCTGGTATGAGAGAGAGAGAGAGAGAGAGAGAGAGAGAGAGAGAGAGAGAGAGAGAGAGAGAGAGAGATCCATTAATCAAGTTGACTCACCCATAAACCAACCAATAATTGGATATAAAAAAATGAAACGAATAAACAATTCTCTTTACAGGTAAGAGGTGTGGATGGCATTTACATTCCTGCAGTCCCTCTTCCTGACACAGTTCTAGTCAATATTGGAGACCTCATGCAAAGATGGACGGCCGACAAGCTGATAGCAACGGTTAGATCCAATACTTTATTTATTCATTGCCTACATACAGTACACGCATCGCGTTTTTGCGATTGCCACTCTATCCGGTGGACGTGGACAGAGGGGCAGGGTATTAATTGCCCACTATGAGTAGTGGAAGTCAACTCAGTCTGGTGGATTTTCCCCCAGTGAAGTGTAAATCCACTCAATGTAGTGGAAGTCCGCCACGGATTTTATTGCAGCCGTAGTGGGTTTTATAGCAAACCTCGCTGATTCTATTCTATTCACTCCGCGAGTCGACACACTAAACAAACAGATGGGAGAAACTCCGACACCGTAAACCCGAAGATTCCAGGTGTCAATTTCATACCTAAACCTGAACAGTGGTAACATTTCTTGTGGTATTTATCAGTAGCCTGTCTTGGATATCTTCCCACCCCTGCCCATGACAGAGCGTACATCAGAAAAAATTGCTAAGTTACAACGTACATCAATGCTGATTGAATACATGTATATGTACCTGTCAGCGTAAACAGAAGCGGAAATTTACATTTTGTTCTGCATGTTCTTTCTCAATAAATGATATTTCATAAAAGTGTCTTGTGTACTCGTTATTAGTTTGTCATAGTTTCTCTTTTATTTCCATAATACTTCCAAGACCCACTTTAAAGAAATCATAGAAAGCAGTAATACATCCAAACACGAAAAGAGATTACAAACGAACCCGGTAATATTTATATCGAACATGTACGGTCATGAACGCTGGATATTATGACATGTGTATCATAATTCTTTCCAAATTATATTAAAATAAAAAAGATACACGAGCTATACTTCGAAAAGGTTTTTCTGTACTTTTACCCTTAAACTTTGAAAATAACATTGTTTATGAGAGAGTACGGCAATATTTTAAATACACGGAATTGTGTACACTGTATTAACTCTTGCGCTCTATCAGTGGCTATTCATGTCATAAACAAAGTGATTTCAATTAGAAAAAAAACTACTTCCTGTCCTCACTTTTTTCACGAATCTACATTGCATCACTAGGCACTGGCTGAGGAGTGACATTCTTACTCTGAAGCCAGCCGCTACGCCTGTTGCTGTAGTTTCTTGCCTCGAGTCAACAACAGTCAGTCAGGACAGTTCCTACATGTCACCAGCTAATGTTCAATGTCGCGCTTCGATATTTCAAAATGTATAGTACATTAACTGTTGAATGAAAATATCACAAAACCATACACCTTAAAACAAAAAAGATGTTAGTTTGTGAAAAACAAATTTGGACTGAGACAAGCATTTGATGTTAAGTTCTCATATTATCGTGTAAAACTGGTCTCTAGCGTTATACGAAAAACTAAATATAATTATTTTTATTTTCCCATTTAGAGACCTACCATTTAACTTAAATTTAGGGGAAAATAGTGTAATGGCCCCGATGCACGCCTAAACTTTGTTCTTTTTGTCTAAAAATCAGAACAAGTGTATTTGTTTCAAGCTATATCCATTTCCCTCCGTCTCTTTTCTCTCCCAGCCTACCCACCTCTAACTCAGTTACGTAATAAGCAAACATAGTAGAAGTCTTAAATGGCTTAAATTAGGACAGTTCCTAGCAGCTTCTGGTCAGTGTCAAGCTTCGTTTTTTCAAACTTAACACTGTCGAATGAAAATGTTTCTTGTCACAAAATCAAACGCTTTAAAACTAAGAAGATATTAGTTTATGAAGAACGAATTTAGACAGAGAAATGCATAGCCATTAAGTTTTGATATTATCGCGTAAAACTGGTTTCTAGCGGTATATAGAGCAAACTATATATAGTATTTTTATTTTCCCCGATAAAGGACCAAGCATTTAAATGTAGCAAGCTGCAATGGTCATGATTCACATCTAAAATTATTAATATTTTATTTTCTAAAAATCGCAACAAGTGTAATTTTGTTAAAGCTAAATCCTATCACATTACCACCCGCAGTAGCGCATCGAGTAGAAGTTAAATTACTTAAATCAGAATTCAAGCACGTCATGGGAATAATGTTATGAAAACATCAAGGGTTTCTGTTTAATGAAGCCACTTAAGCTGGGATAATATCATATAATGCAAGCGTTCAAAGGACGTGAATGAAAGAGCGTTAGATAAACAATTAGCGCGTCAAACCTGTCCCTGGGCATTACTTTTATACACATATCAATATCCATGTATGTGTATATAAATATATCTTAGTAGGCGAAAGACTACCAGCTGTATGTGAATGCATTTTAGTGGGCGAGTCTTTGAATATTTACATCTACATAGTTTTTACATGTACTGTTCTGCATCAAGCGGTAACTTCAGTGTTTTTCGCAATAAATGATATTTCATAAAAGAGCTTCTTGTACTAGTTATTAATTTATCATAGTTTCCCTTTAATGTCTACACTGTATCCAAAACTTTCTTTAAAGAAATTATTGAAAGCGGGATACAAATACTTTTATCCGTAGACTTAGAAAATGACTGATTATTTGAGAGTATGATAGCTTTTAAATGCGCCGAATTCGTCTACATGGTATTGAATGCTGCTCTCTTTTAGTGGCTGTTCATGCCATAAACGAAGTGATTTTTTGAAAAAGGTTACTTTCTTCGTCACTTTTTTCGTGAATCTATCATCAAGCACCATCTGAGGAGTGACATTTTTACTTTGAAGACAGCCATTACGCTTGTTAACAATGGCCATTCAGGAAGGTGTTGAGCTTCGATCTTATTTTGTAGCCGGGATGTTTGAAAAGAAGCGTTAACGTCTGAATGAAAATGTTTTTGTTGTTTGTGGAAAAACGAATTTTGGACTTGTAATATGGAGTGAGAAACGCAATGTGGTCAAGTTGTGATATTTTTGCGTAAAACTGGTTCCTATCGGTATATAAAATAAACCATATAAAATTTTTATTTTTCCAATTAATCTTGCAACGCAGTGCATGTAAGTCTATCGCAGCAACACAAAAGTATGACATGTTTACGAAAGCTGTATTACACTACAGGCTTTCTTTTTCGTATTTTTTTGAATACATTTAATGCAATAATAAGTTTATTACATGCAAACGTCAGAGAGAGAGAGAGAGATTATGCACCATAACTTTCGATTGACGTTACCCGCAGCTTTTGTCGCTAACTTGAAAACAGGCATTGATAATTAGAGAGTATATATTTTTGAAATGTGCTACATTCATCTTCATTTTGGAATTCGTCTAATGTTAAAATCTAGAAATAAAATTTGGATTCCACTCTTTATTTAAATAAGTAAATAGGTAAATTGCTGCTTAGCAATTCATTTTGTATTAGCAAGAATTTATATAATTCATTAATTACACAATTAACCTGTTATTAGTGTGCTTTTTCTTATTTTCTTATTATCTATTGTCGAATCTGGTCATAATTAACCATATACAAACTTAATGCTTGAGAAATTTATTAGACTGAAAGTTTAATGAATAAGCATTACTGCAATAATCAAGGTGAACCTGACAATATTTGCGACGACCTTAGAATTAATATGAACGGTTCAAAATAAACAGGAAATAATTGGAATTTACAACCTCTGAAGCCGATACCTTTCCACCTCCAGGTCGGAGTAGTTAACGAAGTTCTACCAGGGATACCAGTTTAAAGTCGTGAAAAATCAGAAACCGCATATTTACAAGGGGGAGAAAGAAGTATGAACAAGAAGAAATTTCACTTAGACAAAGCTAAACCCATACCGAAGTACAAAACTGGATGCTATTTGTATTGTACAGTAAATACAATCGTGTTAAACCGCAGTGCTGTTTGGGCAATTATGGGCATAATTTCAGTAATTTCACATTGTTGGCCAAACTGCTCAACCCGGAATTAATACGCAATTGAATCCATGTTCTTTGGCGACAAAATGTTTTATTTGTATTCACGTCAACTTCTTAAAAAGGATAATTGGGTCAAAATGTAACAAATTAGTAGCTAAACTGATAAACAATATTCGCTTAACATTCGGGGACAGTTTGCAGTATTTATTATGTGGATTGAAAGAATGTACTGTTCCAAATAAATTGCATCTGCATTAACTGAAAATAATACATACAAGTTTATCTCTTACCGAAATTATTTAAGTGATTACACCCGTTCATTTGGTATTAAACTCGTCAAATGACCAAACCAGCAATTCTAAGTATATATTTTTAAGCTGTTGGTCATAGAATGCAGCATCACGTGCTTCATAGAGTCTAAGTAAAAACAGTAGGTCTACTGTAAAAGTTAACACTTGTCTAGTTCCTGAGAAAATGTGTCTTATGGACATATATATTTGAGTCGCAAGTACTAAACATCCTGGACTAGTAGAGGTTGTATATTGGATAGCGCCGTGTATTTCATTGTGTGGGAACATGTTAAGCAAACAATTTAAAAGTTACTGGGGGAATGCAAAAAATAAATCACTGAATTTCTCGCATTCGTTTATTTTAATAACGGAATGAAACCCGCTAATGTATTTACGTGTGATTCCTTTTATTTGTTTAAAAACAGAATATCTCTCTCTCTCTATCTCTCTCTCTCTCTCTCTCTCTCTCTCTCTCATTAAAATTACTATAATTAAACTTTGTATAATTTTTGAAGCACCTGAATTGTCTCATAACTCTTTGTTCGGAAATGTCTCTTTTCTCTCTTGCAATACACGCATGTGAATGCGTTTTAGGGGGAAAGTCTTTGAATATTAAACGGCATTGTGTACAACTTAAAAAGAACATTCTGCACTGTGTACTGTAGCTGAGCCGACAGGTAAGTTCCACGCCAGGTAGTGGGCCTCCACTATTACATAATTATATTGCTACGACTTTCAAATGGGCAATAAAACTTAATCCGTCCACTACGAGACACATCGTGGACAATCCACGATCAATAAAACTTAATCCGTCCACTACGAACCACATCGTGGACAATCCACGACGACCACTATATCCGGTCCGTGACGGGCACAGCGTGAAAAGGATTAAGGTCCACCGTGGGAACGTGGATTTTCACTAAAACGCGATGCGTGTACGTACATTGCCTATATACATACATACATGTATGATTGCATGCATACACATGAATACAACTGAGCCTTGTCATTATATTGTACAAAAGGTCAGTTGTCCATACTTACTTCAAAGTTACCATTAAAATATAAAGAATAAAAGCATACACTTCAGACCATATTTTCCAATATGTACTAAATTTAAATTGTGATCACTTACACAAATACAGGCACTCGAGAATTGTACATTGGTGCAATATATATATATATATATATATATATATATATATATATATATATATATATATATATATATATATATATATATATATATATATAGTTTAATAAAAAATAAAAAAAGGTTGAAACTGCTAAAATCGTTAAGAAGATAATCATTGAGTAATAACAAACATGTATGATAAAAGGTAAATATGTAAAAATCCTTAAAAAAAATACATTAGAAAAAAATAAAGGTTGGAAAAGGTAAAATGCAGTCAACAATTTATTATATAAAGCACGTATACATGTATGTTTAAAACATAACATCTCTGTTTCATTCTGGAACGACAGCGTTTTCACTTTATGTTCAAAATTACATGATTGCTTTAACAAAAAATGTTTTCTTTCTTAAAGAAACACAGAGTATTGATACCCGAAGAAGAACTGAAGAAGTACCAGTGTCGTCAGTCGTTTGCATTTTTTGTTCACCCTGACGATGAGTGTATGATCACGTGTTTGGATGGATCCAACAAGTACGAACCCATAACCAGCAAGGATTATCTGAACTACCGGTTTAGCCTCACATACTGAAAACAAAAGTTAAACCGCAACATTAATATGGACTTTGACCCCAAGGCTGTCAGTGGCATTTATCAAATTAAATATAGTATAAAAGGGAGTTCAGTGAACTGCTGACTAGCAAATATAATAACGAATAATTATGTAATTGCATTTTGACTCCTAATATTCTTTAAGAGGAATACCTAAACACGCTTCATTTAAACTTGACATCTTATTTAGGCATTTCGGTCGTCTGGCGAACAAAATGTCTTGATGTGTTACAAGTTACTATTCTGTAAACATTCGAGGTACAATTCTGAGATTTGTTGGAAGTGACTGACATGTTGCAATCACTGAGAAACTTTGCAGACAAAAGATTATGAAACAGTTCTCGAAAGATGATACAGAACTATATAAATATCTTCCTTGCAATTATCGTCGATCATTTTACAGGTTATCGTTTCATTTTCAGTGTACTCAAGGTATTTTTTTTTATAAATGATTTTAATTCTTACCATGAAATTAATCTGATAAAATTTATTTTTTAATTGATACAATTCATAATAAGGGATTGAAATCTTGAACTTATTCTATTTGTGCTTTATATACATGTGTCTTTTGATTTTAATATTGATAAGATATAACTTAATTTTCTCAAATAAAATCGTCTAATTTATTTAGTGCGTGTAGTAAATTTCCTTTTTCTCTATGATGAACAAAATGTGGTTCCCGTAAAAAATGACAGGTGCATCTTCAGATGACCATCAGTTGGGTTGCTTTTAACTATATTCAGTATTTTTTTATTATCCTAGCACAGATGACTCCCACTATTCAGACAGATTTGGTTTTGCCAAACTTTTTAAAAACGTATTACTTAACCGTATACCTCATAGTTCTGGGAATATTAAAATTTAATATCTATGTTAGCTTTTAATATAGCTAAGGTTACTGACTCCAGTTTCAGTACTGATAACTGTTGTCAAGAAAGGCTTGTATTAAATAACAATTAAATATTTTAAAGGTAGAGGTTTCACGATTAAAGGGAGATGATTTCTACCTAGTCTTAGTCTGAATATTTCTATAATCAAGGAAAGTTGCTCCTTCTCAGGATCAGATTGAATTGCTGGTATTATTAACTACCGGACACAATCGTTAACATTGAATCATGACACCTATCTATCAATGTCATTTGATGGATTGCCAGAGCAAATAGCTCCAGTTACAAATTACCATGACAATTTAAATACAAATCAAAGTCACTATTATGACCAAAACTTACACTGAAATTCAAACAGATTTTCATTATATACAGACAGTTTCTAGAAAATTTATTGGGACATTTTCGAGCTACGACTGCTTGCAATTTTATGTTATAGAGTGATAATGGTGAAGGTGTTGCAATTGCATTGACAAGCCAGGCAACAAGCTTTCAATCTGGTTTGAAATTACTTATCACTGTATGCGTCAACTAATGACCACATTATAATGGTGTTGGATACCGAGATAAGAATTCAACCACAGGCGCAAAATTCCTGACATGTACCAAATAGTCCCACAACTGTGAATTTGACTGGGAAAAGTGTGAGCTCTTTGTCAAACAGTTATCATCAATACTAATCAGTATAGGAAGAATAGATGCAGTATTAAGTATCATGAATACTTGTCTATGCAGACTTACTAAGAAAACATAACTGTCCTGTGCAGAATGTGTCAGCATATTGGTAAGCAAGCTTCCGGTATTTGGAAGTAGAGCTCATATAACAAAATACATTCAGAACATCCTCGTCTCTTTCCGATGCGAGTCAAATAACTTCGAGTCTCTGAAAGATACTCGGAGGTAATCGTAGTGATACTTTGCAAACTGATAAGTTTTTGGCGAACAAACATTCGATTAGATGTGCCAGAGTATATTCTTATAAAATGATAGGTGTTCAAAAAGACATTCAACAGCGTTTAAACAATAAATGAAGTACCTGAACTTTTAATTTTTAATGTTATTCATGCAACTTTGTAATCTCAAAAAAATAAAAATATCATTCGGTTTTAAAAGCCAGGAACTGTTATTTATGTTGCTGTTAGTGATGACACTTCATCTAGTCTTTGTGAGATGTCATCTAGTCTTTGTGACATCAATGAAGTTATTATGCCATAATAACAACCTTGAACTTAAAGGCAGTTTAAAATGGCCTTTATTAACATCCGATGTGTATTTCTAGCATGCGGTGGGAAAGGTCGAGGACATTCTGATTTGAAAAAAAATAGAAGCATTTTCATACTCAGTTCGGATACCTCAGCTTTCGTCCACAGAGTAAAATGACAGATGGGTTCTAAGTTCAATATGTTTAATTATTTAGTGATGCAGCCTATCTTTATTCCTGTGGCAAAAGTTGTCGTTTCCAAATTAAACGCTATTTCTGTCATACTATGGACACAAATTCTCGAGAGGGGGCGCTTGTGTTTGAATAATGATTTCTCACTAAGAACATTTAGTTCGTTCGGGAGGAGGTTAGTGTTTAATTCTGGAATCATTTTCAAATCAACAGGTATGTACTGTCATCTTCTGTATTATTTGTTTACAAATTATTGTGGTGGCGATACGCAGCAAATCGAGTTTAAATCAATTGGAAAATGCTGGACTTTCTAACCCTGTCTCTTCTATACCACATAATTATGTGCTTCCACGAATATTAGAAATAAATCCTTAGATGCTACAAAGAATGATACAGAAATATAAATTTTGAAGCATCGATATATACTATCAAAAAGGGGTATCAGAATCTTCAGTCTATTTTTAACTGTTGTTGAAGCGATTTGCAGAAAATATTTCGTTACCAATGTTGGAATATTTTCCGTTCTGTTACCAACAGCATCATATGTATTTAAGAATAATATATACAACCCCGTAGAATTTTTTTTTTTTTTTTTTTTTTTTGATTCCAATTTCACTGCATTTTTTCCCATAGATTTTAAGAAGACAGTTCAAAGAGTGACTAAATTACAGTTAACTCAGCCGAAGCATGTCTTATCCTTTTAATGTGCCTAAAATAGTTGACTCATTATTTTACCAATGCAAGTCATTTATTAAATTACGAGGAAATCCTTTAATAAAGATGTTTCTTTTCATAGTATTTACATATTTGTATGCAGTGAATTTGAAAAAAGCACAACTCATCTTTTTTCTGCTAATACATGACTTGATAATTCAAAATTTTGTGTATAAAAGCATGCAGCATTTAACAGGGGTCACGTTACCAGGCGAAGTGGGCGAAAAATGTAAACTTCGCCTTCTTCTATTAGGAAAGCGAAAACGTCTTCGCTCTGTCATTTTTTTTTTTAAGATCTACACAGAGTGAGAGTAGTTTATGGCTTTAGAAATGCTCCCTCAACCCAGCCAAGTAGTTGTTATGCCCTAGGCGAAATGGATTGCATATTGCCTTGGCAGGTGTTCATATCAATTGCATCAACAACACTAAGTCTTGCACATTCACAGGCATGTGTTTAAAAAGCTGATTGACCAGTTAACTCTTCACCCCCACCCACCCAGATATTGCTGCCCGATTTCATATGATGATGAAAACTTAACTTGTGTTTCGAAACTAAATCGTCTATATGTAAATAACAATTTATTTGTGAGAATAGAATTGGTGACAGAACTTTCTAAATCTATATTTTGAAGATTGTAACTGCCGTGCTTGCATTATTTTCTTCATAAAATCAGTTTGAAACCGTAAGTGAACCTGCTAAGGGGTAATAATGGCGGACATCGCTGTGTCTTGGAAGTACGTCTTCATTACACTGTTTTCGTATTCAATGCGCACATACATTTAAGGAAATTATACAATTCGTAAAAAGCAAAGTGTAACTATTATGTGATAAAAGATTTAGCCTAAAAATAAAAATGTATTGGTCAGAAACGGAGTGAACAATGCTAGTGGAATCGATAAGCGCTGTAACTTAAGGTCAAGGTTGTTTCTTACAATACCCAACCAATACACGGCGTTATTACGAGTACGTAGACAAATATTAAAACCATAAATTTTCAATCCTATCTTGGGAATGTTGTAACAAAGCTAGAAAGTGAGTAGTCATAGGAAGAAAATCAGTTTCTAAAAATAGATCCATCTACTTTTTAAAAAAAAACTTCAGCAAAAATGACGGTCAACAGATTCACATTTAATTTTGAATGAGCTCCCTCAAAATGCAGTTGTAAAGTTGAGATTACTCATCAGTGACCACTGTTGTTGGAATGGATGAACACTATGATATTAAAGACACATGTACATGTGCTCTCGTGCGTGTTATAGCCTAATATAGGGGTTGTTTCAAACTAGTTTAGAAATGTTTTCGACTGCCATTTTCGAGTGAAGAACTAACAAAAAATTACATTTGTTCTTTAAGTGGCAGTTACTTAAATATTGTTACCTATTTGTAATTACAATAGTGTAATCTAGGTACTTTTGTCAGTTAAATTTAATTACAATGTATAGTTTCTGCTATGCTTTTTTTAAGTCATATGGCCAAAATACATTGCATATTTCTCTCCATATAAGCATACACACTTTCAAGAATGAATACACTGCATGAGTATGATAAATTCATACACTTACAAATTGTGTTTATAATATACATACAACATAGAGAATTTTATTTAAAGATAAAGTAATGCTTAAAACCAATTTTAAATGCAAATATGCATAATGAGAAATACAGGACACACTTCAAATAAGAGAACCAGAGTACACACACACACACACACACACACTATATATATATATATATATATATATATATATATATATATATATATATATATATATATATATATATATATATAGTGTGTGTGTGTATCTTGCTATGCTGCCACTTCTCCTTGTTCAGCTGTCACTTGTTCCTATTCCGTCCCAAAGAAGAATCATTTCTCCTTAAAATTCAAGTCTAGCTTGACCCCTGATTTAAACCACAAAAAATTGACACTTTAAGTTTTGACCATATAATAATTCACACTTTACTTTGTAAAGAAGAGGCAAGTACTTAAGTGTATGAGCTAAACCATTGGGGGACTTATCTGCTTTAGTGAATCATATATACTTGAATGAATCAGGAGAAACAAGATATTATAATAATTGCATCAAATTCTGCAGCTGGAGAATACAGTGAAATTTGATTATCTGCTTTATCCTTAATTTTGAAAGATTGCCTGTAGTGCAGTACTTACAGACATAGTTCTGAAGTTGTACATTTTGCGGTCTGATTCAACGTATTCATTCACAGTAGATCTTCAGAAATAGGATAGTCAGTACACGGGGCAGATAAGCTATTTTTACAGAGAGGCTCAGGAAGGGAAATAGTTGCTTAATTGACATTGTTAGTAAGTAAAGGTTTAGATTTCGAGTCAAAACGTACCCATGCTGTAACGTACTCCAGTCAAAACGTATTCAAGTCAAAACGTACTCAAGTTAAAACGCACTCAAGCTGAAACGTACTCAAGTCAAAACATAATCAGACAAAAGCATAATCAGTCAGAAATGTTATCGATTCAAAACCAAACATATTGACAACAATGAATATATTTTCAATTGTACCCACCCTACTCGATTTAACTTTATTTCACAAGGATGGTTTGTCTGTTGGGTTAACAGAAGAAGAAAAAAAACTTCTAAGATAACAGCTTGCAACAAGGTACACTCACTGGCACCTGAGACAGAATAGTATATTGAACGACACGAGTTTTTTTCCCCCTTACCGTTTTTTTGTACCTTGTACTCGGTTAAAGTCAATCTAAAGTATCCAATGCATTAAAAGTAAAGCTATCATACATAATTTCCCAGTACTGATACCTAGATGGCATCGACATCGACAAACACGTCCCAAAACCAGTTTTAAATTTTCACCCAAATGCCAATATATATGTATGTATTATAAAGACAGAGTGAGAAACAAACGCAGTCTGTGCTCGGTAGTTGGTGCCTCTCATCAGAGATATATTACACTATGTGCTGTATATGTCTCTGCTGTCGTGTAGATTTTTCCCCCCAAGCTGCACAACGCACACAAACAAATCAATGGTGCAGAAGTAAATGTACACTTTTCTCTATCAATCCATTATACTGCATTTCATATAATATTTGTACCCTTTAATTTTTTGTTCACAGTTCATCCATAAAAGTCGTAATTATTTTTTTGTTCTGAACTTGTTCATACAAAAAAGTTCCTTTTTATACACATGAATATTGCACCAATATCTATCAAAAAGCGGACTTTTGTTGAAAAGTTGCTCTCTGCATCACTTATTTTTAGTTGACATTTTTATGTATATTTCCGTTCTTAAGATTTTTCTCTACAATACCAGTGTGCTATTTTCAATCAAATGTACATTCAACTGAGATTAGCTTCAGCCTGTTTTTTTTTTTTTACATTTAAAACATAAGGTATGTTTTGACTTGGACACATCTTTGCTCAAAGCACGTTTTGACTTGATGTTTTGACCTGTTACCAAGGTTTGCGAATTAGTCATTTTAAAATCTTCAGCAACTATATTTTCTTTGTAAGTCAGACTTCTTGATACCCGAGGGGTAGGGGTTGAGAATATCTGCCACTGCAATGGGGTGGTGGTTGTGTTGGATATCATCCATTCCCCAGGTGGCCGTGAACACAGTCAGCATAATCAAGGGATTTCAAATAAACTCGTCAACTTTTAAGCCGCTGTATGTACAATAATAACAGTATAAACAATCCAATTGAGAAAAAAAAAAAGATGACATTTAAGCCAATTTGTGTAGACTGAAACCTAATGATGACAAAATTGTGTTATATTCGGTATCGGACCACTAATTATTGCAAAGCCAGGGAACCAGTCTACTGGTGGTGGTGGGTTGGGGGTGGGAATTAAAAAATAGAGGTCTAAATCTTTTGAGATGCGCCCATTAGGTAATAAATGGGTTCAATTTTGTTCCATTATTAATTTCACAAACTTCAATCTATGTACCATAGCTGACAAAAAATATTTACTTTTATTTTGATATCCTGTATTTAATTCCTAATGACAAAATATCATATTTACTCTTGGTGCGAGGCTATGTTATTAGGTGCAGACCAGGGATCCCCCATGTATAGCATCACGAGACTCGAAAACATGCTGCGAAGCACCTGTTTTTTAAGGCTGAAAAAATGTATCTAACTCTAATGAATGGAACCATGTGTGGTTTGTATGCCTAGCTAATGAAGAAGTTACTTTTATTTTTTAATATATTAACATTAAGTTCTATGGGAAATGAATTAGTGGTCCGATCCCATCCTGCATACGAAACTTCAGTGTGTGCTCAGGCATCTGAATCTCAACCACAGAATTTGATAAAAACGACCACAAACATCGTCAGTCATCAGAGTCGTCACAGTCATCAGAGAGTAGCAGTCATTAGAGTCGTCACAGTCATCAGAGAGTAACAGTCATCAGAGTCGTCACAGCCATCAGAGAGTAACAGAGTGTTCGGAGTCACATTACACTAACCTTCACGTACTTCATGCAAAACACTCAGAGGTATATGGTGTATTTTAAATGAACATAATACACTGAGTTGTGCAACAGGATGGTGTACTGAGATATACCATCCGAGACATTGTACTGAGATATACCATCCGAGACATTGTACTGAGATATACCATCCGAGACATTGTACTGAGATA
Source organism: Margaritifera margaritifera (assembly GCA_029931535.1). Classification (NCBI taxonomy): domain Eukaryota; kingdom Metazoa; phylum Mollusca; class Bivalvia; order Unionida; family Margaritiferidae; genus Margaritifera; species Margaritifera margaritifera. The sequence goes on along the minus strand of JAQPZY010001402.1, from coordinate 270,430 downwards.
TACCATCCGAGAATATGGAAACTATATACCAGGAATGCTATTCAAGTAAAACATTTGTGAAAAATGCTAAAGACAACTAATATGAAACAGATGCTCTTGTGATTTATTGCTCCCAGTCAAATAGGATCTTGTTTACTAGTTCTTCGCTTACAGGGGTGATGTAGTGTAGACCATACATGCTTTTAGGTTATTTAAAGTTTGAAATCTTTATATAAATCTTTATATATTTGTTAATTTGTTGCAAACAGCTAGGACATGTAATTTCAGCATATTCTGTCCGACCTCATGTCTCTATCTGTAATTTGTGTATACATACTCTCATTACGACCTCACACTTCAATGTCTAACCCCTACTCGCACTTCAGTTTTATATGACTTTCAAAAAGTTTCAATGATCTGGAGAAAATAATGCGCTATGGAAAAAAACATGGAGTGTTTGGACAGAAACAGGAAAGGATGCTCCAGGACTGCAGCAAAGCAACAATTGCCGCTTCGACTATTGCAGTTCGGAGTGTGAGTGTGTGTGTGTGTGTGTGTGTGTGGTGGTGGTGGTGGTGGGGTTACAAACATTCAGAAAGAGTTGAGCACTAATTCATACAATTACGATTATTTACAAACAGTTAATCAAAACAACAGACAAGCAGAGATATTCGGAACAGTTCTGCAATAGTCTAAGTTAACAACTGGAAAAAGTCGGAGTTTATTTCTTTAACGAAACAAGGAAAAAGATACTAATGTTGATGAAAGCGATTATGCAACGTTTGAAAAAGTTATTTCATCTTTACCGTCTTCGGCATTCATCTGCTCCCATCGCATTTCAACCAACTGATATGTATGTCAACGGAACTTGAAAAGGTGTCCACTTGCTTGTGTCAGAATTAGATTCCGTTAAGAAAAAGACATCATAGTAAGTACAGTCCGACTAAAGGAAGTTGACTTTAATTTGTGGAAAAGTGTTAATATGGACTGCCAAGTGTGTGAGATATTTCTGAAAATTTGGCCTCTCGTTCCCCTGTTAGTCAACCGGTGATTACGCTACACAACGCCGTTTATTTAAGCAGTAAGACGTCGAGCCAAATAACATAAATATCAGGGTTGACGTCTTACATTCTTGGACTAGTCACAAGACAGTGTCCATACGAACGTCAATACTATATATAACTGCCGTGGACGCGACAGGTACGACCACTTTGAACCTAAACCTAAGCATTGTAATATCTAGCTCATGTTGCTAATTTAACAAAAGATGTTGCTAAATTATTAGGACAGGAACACGAGAGAAGGTCAGATTCATATCACAAAAAGAACGATCAGTACTTCTTACTGTCAAAATCGCCATTTTAAACCAGTGCATTATTCATTAACACGCCCGAACTGTCTACCTCCAAAAATGTGTACTTATTTCTTCAGACAGTCCATGATTGTTACGACTCTATGGTCTAAGAAAAATGTAACAGAAAGAAAGTGAATCCAACAAATCAAGTAAAAATCAACAAGCAATTTATTACTAGATAATTAAAATGAAAAATCAAAAAGTCACTTACAGTAATGTGTTTTGAAATCCTAATAATCCAATAAGAATGATTGTTCTAATCACAAGTCCTAAATATAGAATGTTCCGAATTCACGGCTGTGTCCTTGAATGTTATTATGTGCCAATGGTCTCCAAAGTCCTGATGTACTAGAAATATTGATGTGCTGATGTCAAAATGAAGTATTCCAAAATCTTTGAATAAGTTCACATAAATTCCAAAATCATCAATTAAAAATCCAAAATCCAAAAGTTTATGAGCACTGTTATAATCCAATGAATATTTAAAATAATTCCTCTCTTAGAATTTGTAATGAATTTTCACAACTGTAATAGCTCTTTACAAGACTGATGGTAATGTCAAAACTGAAAAAATGTCCACCAAACATGGTATATATAAAGATTGGTCACATGACAGAATGTTCTAGAACATGTGTCATCTTAATGGAATTTTACTTGTAAACAAAATTCAACCTTGACCTTCAAATTGAGAAAACATATTGATCAAAACAACCTAATTCAAGGACACTAGTTAAACATGTTTTTCCTGATAAACATTAAGATTTAAGCAAATATTAAAGTGAAGAAACATTTATAATTTCCTAAAATATTTATAATATTATATAAACATCATACATAACACCTCCCCTCATAAAGAAAAAGAAAGATTTATATAATAAAGCTTTCTTTTGAATATACATCTAATACTACAATAACCAAAATTACATAAGAACATGTTTTATGATACTGGACTTAATTATATCAAGCAATATTACATTTCTAGGCACGTGAGAGTGCATCTGCAATCACATTGTCTTTTCCCCTGATGTGTTTGATGTCAATGTTATATTCCTGCAATATCAAACTCCATCTCAACAATCTCCGATTTTTATCTTTCATTTTGTTGATGAAAGTAAAGGGATTGTGATCACTGTACACAATAATTGGAGAAAGAGCTGAGGTAACATACACAACAAAATGAAATAAAGCCAATATCAAAGCCAAACATTCCTTCTCAATTGTGGAATAATTTTTCTGGTGCTTGTTTAGTTTTTTAGAAAAATAACACACAGGGTGATCCACACCACTTTTGTCTTCCTGAATCAATACTCCACCAACCCCTACATCACTTGCATCAACAGATAATTTAAATGATTGGCTGAAATTTCGTGCAGAAAGAACTGGTGCATTCTTAAGCATGGCCTTTAACTTGTCAAAAGATTCCTGACACTTGTCAGACCAATAAAATTTGGCTTTCTTACTCAATAAACTTGTCAAAGGTTCAGCAATTTTGGAAAAATTGGAACAAAATTTCCGATAATATCCAGCCATACCTAGAAATCGCATCAGTTGCTTTTTACAAATTGGAACTTGAAATTCAGAGATAGCTTTGACCTTAGCTTCTATAGGTTTAACTTGACCTTGTCCCACAATATGTCCTAAAAATGTGACACAAGCATGGGAAAACTCACTTTTGCTCAAATTAATTGTCAGATTCGCATCACTGAGTCGATCGAAGAATTTTCGAATGGTTTCCAAATGATCTTCCCAGGTGTTGTTGTAGATAATGACGTCATCGATATAAGCGTCACAATTATCAAGACCAAATGTTATCATGTTCATCAGACGTTGAAACGTTGCAGGCGAATTTTTCATTCCAAACGGCATGACTTTATATTGATAAAGTCCATCTGGAGTTACAAATGCTGAAATTTCTTTTGCCCTTTCCGTCAGTGGAATTTGCCAGAATCCTTTTAAAAGGTCAAACTTGGTGACATATTTAGCATTTCCAATTTTATCAATGCAATCGTCCATTCTTGGGATTGGAAATGAATCAGTTTTGGTGACACTGTTGACTTTTCTATAGTCAGTACACATACGGAATGTATTATCTGGCTTGGGAACAAGAATACATGGTGAACTCCAGTTACTTTTACTTGGTTCTATGAAATCATTCTCCAGTAAATAATGAATTTCTTTCTTCAGATAGTTCTGTTTGAGAGGATTCACCCTATAAGGATGCTGTTTCACAGGCGCAGAATCTACAATGTCAACGTCATGATAAATTTTACTTGTTCGTGTTGGAACATCAGGAAACAAGTGCTCATAGTCATGTAATAGCTGTTTTAGTTCATTTCTTTCCTGTTGTTGTAGATGTGAAAGTTTCTGGTCTAGATTGTTCAATATTTCTGAATTCCGAAGATTGGTTATACCAGAGTCACTATAGTCTGATCGTACTCCATCGTTGATATCTTCACTGTGTGGGACAGGTACAACTAAATTAACTGAATAATTAGCTGGGCTATCTCTGTCAAAATATTCCTTTAACATATTTATATGACAAAGTTGTTTCTGTTTCCGTCTCCCAGGAGTGTTAATGATATAATTTAAGTCATTTACTTTCTTTGCAACGGTATAAGGACCAAAAAATTTAGCCTGAAGAGGATTCTGAGGAATGGGAAAGAGAGCCAGAACTTTGTCACCAGGTTTAAAACTCCTTTCCTGTGAATTTCTGTCATACCTTAATTTCATTTTTGACTGGGTAGTGTGAAGATTAGTTCTTGCTACTTCACAGGCCTTTGACAACTTGTATTTGAAATCAGAGACATAATCAAGAAGATTAATCTTCGAATCTTCATTTGAAAGAAGTTTCTCTTTCAATAATTTCAATGGTCCACGGACAGTATGACCAAAAACTAGTTCAAAGGGACTAAAACCCAACGACTCTTGAACTGATTCCCTAACAGCAAACAACAACAAATGAACACCCTCATCCCAATCCTTTTCTGTATCAAAGCAATATGATCGAATCATATTCTTCAAAGTTTGATGAAATCTTTCCAAAGCACCTTGACTTTCAGGGTGATAGGCAGAAGATTTAACTGTTGGATGCCTAATTCATGCATAACTTGTTGGAAAATTCCAGACATAAAATTTGACCCTTGATCCGACTGGACAGATTTGGGAAGGCCAACAAGTGTAAAAAACTTCACCAAAGCTTTCACAATAGTTTTAGTTTTTATATTTCTCAGAGGAATTGCCTCTGGAAATCTTGTAGATGTACACATGATGGTCAACAAGTATTGGTTGCCTAACATGGTTTTAGGTAAAGGACCAACACAGTCTACCATTATTCTACTAAATGGTTCATCAAATGCAGGAATAGGTTGTAAATGAGCCTTAGGTATTTTCTGATTGGGTTTTCCTACCATTTGACAAGTGTGACAAGATCTGCAGTATTTAGAAACATCACTTTTCAGTTTCGGCCAATAAAAATAATTCAAGATCTTGTGATAAGTCTTACGGACTCCTAAATGACCAGCCAAAGGAGTTTCATGGGCTAAATTAAGAATTTCCTGTCGATATGACTTAGGAACAACAATTTGATAGCTCACTGACCACTCGTCACCAGCGGGTACATCAGGTGGTCTCCATTTCCTCATAAGGACCCCATTTTTCACAAAGTAACACACTGGAACTTGTGTGGCTTCAGTTTCACTAATAGCCCTCTGAAACAAACAAGATATCTCGGGATCTTGCTCCTGTTCAACGACAAGGGATTGTCGTTTGTCATCCTGATTAGAAAAAAGAGAATGAGTTGCCAAAAGAGGATCACTGTGATCAATACCATTTGATTGATCAATACCTGAGGAAAAAGTGACCTCATCAAAAAACTGACCAATACATGTGTCAGCTAAAGGAATAATATCCTGATCAACATCACTCTCAAGAGCTCTTTTTGCCATAGCTCTAGTAACTGCACAAAAAGGGTACAAATCAGGGATTTCAGTTTCGACAGGATCAACTTTCTGGTCCAAACAAGGCTTGTCAGTTACAAGTGGATTAACCACAACCTTATCTCCAGCTAGGTCATTGCCTAGTAATAAATGAACACCCTCTATGGGTAAAGAAGTCACTGCCCCAACAGTCACAGGTCCAGAAACTAAGTCTGATGCCAAATTTACACAATGAAGAGGAACATTTACAAAGCCGCACTCAACTCCCTGAACAAGAACACTTTCACTTGAAGAAGACTCCTCAGACAAAGGCAAAGTACCTGATAATAAAAGACTCTGAGAAGCTCCAGTGTCTCTTAATATTTTAATTGGGATAGGCTTGGCAGAATCACCAATAAGTGATATAGAACCTTCTGACATGAATGGTTCATAAGCCTCCAAAATAGAATCAGACTGGGATCTGTTTGACCCAACAAATGTATTGCTTTCAATACAAGACCGTGACCTTGACCTCGTAGAAATAAGAGCATTTGGAAAAGCTCTGTCTTTTCTCTGTTGCTTATTTTTCAACTTGAAGCAATCAAAAATAACGTGCCCTTTCTTTTTACAATAAGTGCACGTAGGAAGAGATAAGGATTTCTGATCAGTCTTATCAGATGTTTCATTCCTAACAGTTGTGCTGTTGTGAAATTTGGAAGTACTCGAATGAGATTGAAATGGTTTTTTACCAGAAAACTGCTGAGAGGACGATTTATTACCAAATGAAATTTTGTGAGTCAAGGAATAATCATCAGCCATACGAGCAGCATTTTCCAAAGTTTCCACATTCCGCTCGTCAAGATAGGTTTTAACATCACTATGGATGCACCTCTTGAACTCTTCAATTAATACGAGCTGTCGGAGGTTATCATAACCTTGATCAACTTTCTTGGTTGAGCACCACCTATCAAATAGTTGTTCTTTATCCCTTGCAAATTCGACATGAGTTTGTCCAGTTTCTTTTCTACAATTCCTAAACCTTTGTCGATATGCTTCTGGTACCAACTCATAATCTTTCAAGATGTACTCCTTAACCACATCATAATCAGTGCTTTGTTGTACTGACAGTGAAGTGTAGACTTCACGAGCTTTGCCAATAACTACACTTTGTAATAACAAAGTCCAATGCTCTCTGGGCCATTTCAAGTTTTCAGCTATTTTCTCGAAATGAAGAAAGTATTTATCTACTTCTTTTTCCTGAAAAGGGGGTACTAACCTAATCTACCTAGTAACATCAAAACCTGAACTTGTGTTTAAAGGAGTGGAGTGTGCTCTGTTTGCCAGTTCTAATTCTCTTAACTTAAATTGCATTTCCCTTTCTTCTCTTTGCATTTGTATCTGCCTCTATTCTTTTTCTCTCTCCATCTGTATCCGCATTTGTCTCTCTTCTTTCTCTCTCTCCATCTGTATCTGCATTTGTCTCTCTTCTTTCTCTCTCTCCAACTGCCTCTCTTCTTTTTCTCTCTCCATCTGCCTCTCTTCTTTCTGCATTTGTATCTGCCTCTCTTCTTTCTCTCTCTCCATCTGTATCTGCCTCTCTTCTTTCTCTCTCTCTCTCTCTCTCTGAATCTGAAGCTTTGCCAATTCTAAATCCATCTGGTTCTTTAACTCTAATTCCCTTAATTTCCTGTCAGAACCAGATACGGGCTTTCTCTTCAAACTTAAAGCACTATTTTCAAAAATTCCCTTTCCTACTAAATACTGAATCAAAATAATCTTTATCTCCTGTTTTGTCAATGATACTTTTGCCTCAGATAGACTGTATTTTCTGGCAAGCTCGAGCAACTCATCCTTTCTCATGCACTCTAACCCCTCCTGGGTAGGTTTTGAAATGAAATTCTGAACATTAGATGCCATTGTAAATGCTTGTTGGTTTCACACACAAAAAAAATTCTCTATTAAAAATCTTTGCCAAAGACAAAAAAAAAAATTCCAAGACAAAATCAATATGAATTTCAAAGATAAATTTAATATCTCTAATATGCTTTAAAGAAATTCAGATCCCGGAACGACGAGCCCCCCAATTTCTGTTACGACTCTATGGTCTAAGAAAAATGTAACAGAAAGAAAGTGAATCCAACAAATCAAGTAAAAATCAACAAGCAATTTATTACTAGATAATTAAAATGAAAAATCAAAAAGTCACTTACAGTAATGTGTTTTGAAATCCTAATAATCCAATAAGAATGATTGTTCTAATCACAAGTCCTAAATATAGAATGTTCCGAATTCACGGCTGTGTCCTTGAATGTTATTATGTGCCAATGGTCTCCAAAGTCCTGATGTACTAGTAATCTTGATGTGCTGATGTCAAAATGAAGTATTCCAAAATCTTTGAATAAGTTCACATAAATTCCAAAATCATCAATTAAAAATCCAAAATCCAAAAGTTTATGAGCACTGTTATAATCCAATGAATATTTAAAATAATTCCTCTCTTAGAATTTGTAATGAATTTTCACAACTGTAATAGCTCTTTACAAGACTGATGGTAATGTCAAAACTGAAAAAATGTCCACCAAACATGGTATATATAAAGATTGGTCACATGACAGAATGTTCTAGAACATGTGTCATCTTAATGGAATTTTACTTGTAAACAAAATTCAACCTTGACCTTCAAATTGAGAAAACATATTGATCAAAACAACCTAATTCAAGGACACTAGTTAAACATGTTTTTCCTGATAAACATTAAGATTTAAGCAAATATTAAAGTGAAGAAACATTTATAATTTCCTAAAATATTTATAATATTATATAAACATCATACATAACATGATATAGTGTTGATATCTTAACGTTATTAGCAAGTAATGATCAGTGAAGCTTCTTCCATATCAAACTTGGCGCCTACTCAAAACTTCCGGTGTCATATTCGTTTTTTTTTACTGGGTCAGGGCAAACTCTGATGCGGAAGAAAGCGATATGTTTACCGGTGGATTGGCGAAAATAATGAAGAAAAAATCAATAATTATAAAACATATTTGATATTTATAACAAGTGCGAGGAGGAAAGTACTATTAATGGACATCTGATGCCTTTATTGTCATTGGAAAATTTCCAACTAATAATAAGGGTATTAAGTTTAAATTTAATCATGCACCTATCAATTTTCTATTGTTTCAAAATGAATTTAAGATCATCCAGGAATGAAACTGAATGTGACATTTTGTGTGTATTCTATCATGAAATATTTTAATTTGCAGTATTTGGAGTTATCTATCAGTGTCTGCATGCAAGCTGAATTAAATGAATTTTGCACTGTAACTTAAGCATGAATAAATGCTTGGCAAAATAAGATTTCTTAACTTTGCTCTTGTTACGTCTAGGTGTTAGAAATAGTAACAAAAGAAAGAACGACTCAAACAAGCTTTCACAATTTATTAAATATAAATTTAATTTCCTAAAATATTAAATATTTCAAACAAACAAAGTGAAATAATTAAAAATAACTTACAGTTTAGAAATTCCTAAATAATCCTAAATGTTCTATTGAATTTTGATAATCCGGAAGTTAATCCAAAGTATTTGGAATGAAGTCACTAATGTGTTGATATGCCACAAGAATCACAGTTTTAAATCCAAATGTTGTTAATCCCAGGTAAACTCCTGTGAATGTAGAATATTGTTAAGTTCCTTGAAGAATAGTACTTAAATCCAAAATGTACTGCATATATAATAGATTTTCACCAGCTGATTTTACAAACAATAATAATCTTCCTCATAATAACCTTAAGATTCTGGAGAATTGCAAAGAATGAAGATTCCGTGGTTTTATTGGCATATATAGTCTCTTATGGCGTAAAAGAGAATTTAACTTCTAATACTGCGACTTAGAAAGATTTCTGTCAACAACCTTCTTTAACCAATTAGAAACTAGGTCATGCATGATACTGTTAAAAGTGCCTTTGCACTACAATGAAAAATACCTTATTTCAAATCAACATAATATTGACATAGGATTCAAGGTCATATAATCTGCGCGTGCTAACATATTTCTTCTTCATTGTGGGTTAAGGTGACCGACATAATTATTGATTTTTCCAGGACGTAGCATGACTCATGTAAACATGTTGAAATACATTGTACTTTACAAATAGCATATGCTACTGAACTTAGGAATTATAATACAATGATTATAAACCCAAATGAAAACTATTATAATTTAAAGATAATGCATAATGCCATAACACTCTTATTTCAGTTGGATAAAATTACCAGTCCAGACACTTCTTCCTTGGAACAGCAATGCCAGGCTTGTTACATACACGAAAAGAAAAATTAATATTTCCTGAGTGTTTCTGTTTTTCATTGGTAAGAAACAAATATGTGAAAAAGTGAAGAAAAGCAAAACGCTCTTCTCAAAATGAGCTTATGCTTTTATTTTTGAATTTATCTCCTCTTGTCTGTAATCACACGGTAATGGATTACAAAAATCAAGATAGAAAATCCAATTATGCAAGTTCCTTTCTTACTTGAAAGTTTTTTCTTTTGCGTTCATTTACTAAACGCCAAATTTTCCGTGTGCAAAGTTTTCAAGGTCCACATTCTACGTGTGTGGATTTGTTAAAGACTTCAGTTTGTTTCCATGTTTAGAGTACGCATTCACATAGTTTTTTTTTTTTTTTTTTTTTGTTTGCTTCTAAAAATTCAGTTTGTCCATGCTATTTGCATGTACTCGCATGCTGCAAGTCTCCATGTGATTTCCATGTTGCTTTTCATGTTCCAAATACGTGTCAGCACGTATTCAATGTTTTCTCCACGTAGTTTCCATGTCATTTCCATGTACTCCATGTTGACTGCATGGAAAAGTTATGGAATTTTCATGAAGATTTTTATGAACAAGGAAAACTGAAGTGCGGGTTTAGTGATCACATTCATCTGTTAACCAATGGGGTTTCTCAGGGTACCTTTTATGGCAAAAAATGGATTTCAGCCAAATTTGGTATGCAGCATTACACGGCATTTCTTGCCATGATATAGAGGAGCTATGGTCCATGATTACCCGTCTCCCTAACTTTGGCTTCTACAACAAATTGCTGGATTTTGTTTACATTTGTTATGGTCCTCAACATTGATTTCGGTATAACTTTACTTAGAATTGCTTGATTTCTATCAAATTTGGTTTGCACCTTTTGATTGAAAACGCGTTAAATGAGTTTGATTTCAAGCATTAGTTGTCATCATTGACAGAATTGTTTTCCTCTGGTTGCCCATTTTCCAAACTTTGCTTTTCACGGTATGACATTACACTGATAAAGACCTTGGATAAGTTCACTTTCAATGTTCCATCATTTACATGAGTTTTAACCCTAAGTGTCGTCCTCCTATCTTTGGTATCAGCAGCATAGCTGGATTTAGTATTGAGAAATATACAAAATTTATAGTGATCATAATATTCTTCTTCCGGACACGTGCTTCTTTTATAATATGCCTGCACGAGGCCTTGCCAAAACATAAGCTCTACATGATGCCTTGCCAAAACATAGACTATGTTTCAGACTGTTTCAAGTCTCAAACAGTCGGAATGATGCCGAACTGAATTTCACCATACCAGACCAAATTGTAATCGTTTAATTTGCCACATTACAGAAAGTGACTAGCGCTTGATAGTCACGAAATTGGAACAACATTAGTTGGGTTCTTTTATTCTAAATTTGGCGTGCAGCTTTATGTTGATAAGACCTTGGAAATGTTTGATTTCCAGCATTTCACATCTTGATTTAAAGTAGTTATGGCCTCTGATTGCCTTTTTTAATATTGATTTCTGAAACATAACTTTATCACGGATTGTAGGATGTCAACTTAGCTCAGCATGCAGCTTTTTATTGAGGAGACCTTGGATGATTTTGAACTGCATAATTTACAGTCGTAATGGCCCTGATTGCCCATCCTCCTTGCTCATCTTCCTAAACCTCGGTGTAATAACCCCGCTACCGTATTATAAATAATACTGCAGATCCACTACGTTATTATAAATAATACTGCAGAAGGTGTGCATTAAAATTGAATGACTCAAGAGCCTCCAGTCAGCAATGCCGACTCTCTAAATACATATAACAACTCAAGGTTGAATAGATAACAATTTTATCAAATATACGAATTAATTCAAGAATTTCATCGACATAAATCTTCAGTTCAATATATTTTGACACAATTTTGGGCCGGGTTGACCAAATGCCCTTTACACTTTAATTCGTCATATGGAAATTACTGTCCTATTGTGAGAGAGTCTCTGTTCAGTAAGTTGTCCCAAGTACTCATCTGTTCTAATTTCTCTTCCTTCCTCCTTCCTTCCTTTTCCTCCTTCTATACACCGTGCCACTTGTGTACACCCTGGAAGTCTACTCGGCTTCCTTCGGCCTTTCTCCCTTATGTTCTCCTCCCTACTCCTTCCTTCTTATCCACTTGATGTCGTCACTGCGTACACCCTGGGAATCTCTCAGCGCCGACTCTCACGGGCACACTGGGAGCTTCCTTTTAGAAACTTGTTTTACCCAGTTCAATTCCCTTCTTTTTACGAGTTATGTCTCGGAGTGTCTTTTAGCTAGAATTCCCTCCTCACATAAGCTTCCGTTCTACTTCAGACAATACGTTTCTACTCTTGGAGAATTAGCAGTTCACTGATGTTTCTCTGTGCGTTTACGAATAAGAATGACTCATTTTCCTGACTAACGGCTTAACCCCTCCCACCGGTAGGTTTAGCTTCTCTCATCCCTAATTGGTCAACACGCCCTTCGTTTGATGTTCTTTCAGACTGGGTCCAGGTTTCTTCACACCTTCTTGGCGCGCCACTGGGTATCCGGCCTGAATATGCCCTTCGGGAATAGCCCCGCTGCACAAGGATTAAATACCTTTGAAGCCAATTCAGAGATCCGAAATTACGTAACTCCTAGTAAGACGTCCGGTCCACATGCTATGATTTCCGCAAAATTCTGCCCTTCAGTTCGTTACACTCGGATTATGAAGCGTAACTTGACAAAGAATTACTTATTTTCATCTAAATTTGGAATGCGCTTCAAAATAACGAGAACTCAGATGAGTTCAATTCCCCGCGTTCAAAGTCCTGATTTAGAGGAATTATGGACCATGATGTAACATCACCTATACTGGTTTCAGCAGCATAAATTTGACTATGAATTCAAGTTGATATGTGACTTTATATTGATCAAAGCCTCGATGAGTTTATTTTCAGTCATCTGCTGATCCCATGAGATTAATTTTCAGGATATATCTGATTAAACTCGAGATCTTCGACATAACTAAGCTCAGATTAACACAGATAATAAGTCATGTCGATTCATCAATCAAATTACATCTTTCATATTTATGAAAGTGAAAAACTTCATTCAGAACATGTCGTTTTCAACGATGTTTCACTAACACGAAACATAACGCTTATTCTGACAGGTTACTAAAAAGAGTGGACCGGACATTCCAAAGGTCGGTATAACTTTTGTATGTGCCTTTTAAGATCTACTTATTACAAGTATATCTTGATTTTATTCGGATTGTTGTAAAGATATGATATCATTAGTTGGTGGAGTTGTAACACTTTCTTCAACTTTGGTTTATTACTCTTGCAATACCATTACTTATCGGATTTAGAGCAAATGTCTTGTACAGCTTTATCTAATTGACCTATTGCATGAAATTGATTGCCAGCATTTTGCATTATACCGAGTTATCGCTCATTATTGGTGGATATACCCTCTTTGTCTCTGCAAATTTCCCCTGTTTAAGGTCCTCAAGAGCAAATTGTAGAAAGCGGGTCCTTTGCAGTGCACATATTACTACTAGCTATATCTTTATGACAGTAAACACTTGCATAACATTGCTATTAAATAATTTTGGTGAAGTAAAGTGAAATTTTTTTGTAAAGACCTTACGAAATTTTTTTATAATTTATAGTTTATATAATTATTTTGTTTGTAATTGTATTGCTTTTTTAGTGCAGATTTGGTTTATTCTGCATTTGACTTTGAAGCATTATTTACTACAAAATTCTTATCAGTGCTGAAACTTTCTCTTCTTCATTCCTGCCTCTTTTTTCCAGGAGCAGCTGTAGCTCAGCCGCTAGAGAATCTGACTCGTAATACAAGGGTCGCGGGTACGATAGCAGTCCAGGCCAGCCCGTGTCGACAACCTTGGTGTGTTCTTTGGAAAGTCAATTAGCTCTCATTTCCTCGACATGATTTAGCGTGTGTTGTGTTAAAAGTGCGCTTAAAAAAAGCAACAATCAACCAAACAACCATCCACTTCTTTTCACTATTCTCTTATGACTAATACATCATTATCGTGGCACTTAATTAACACCAAACCAGCGTTATCAGTGGTCAGCGGGCAAATGTTAGTTGCAGTCTCCTAAAGTTTGACTTACAGGTAGGGGAAATCAGCGGTCTATTAGTTGGCTGCCTTCAACTCCAGGCAAAACGAGAGTAACCAATAGGTGTTAGGGTTTTCTTATTTTGTTTAATAATGGCAGATAACTAAGTTCAGCCTTCTTAACATATAATACATGCCACCTACCCTTTCTAGCTCAAGTGGCCAGTTTTGAAACTCTGCATTTTATTTTAAAATAAAACACGAGGCATTATTTCCATACCAAAAGACACAGAGGAATTCCTATCAGAAGCTTTTGAATTGTCCATATAAATATTCATGCATACTATCTATCTCTGTATTTATCTGTCTGTTTGTCTTTTGGTCTCTCAGTCTGTCTTTGTCTCTGTCTATCTGCCTTTTATATATATATATATATATATATATATATATATATATATATATATATATATATATATATATATATATATATATATATAGAGAGATAGAGAGAGAGAGAGAGAGAGAGAGAGAGAGAGAGAGAGAGAGAGAGAGAGATTGTATTTTAAGGATTTAAAATATTTTTGCTTTTACCTTTGTCTTGAATGCCTTTTAGGGGATACGTAAATTTACTCGGCACTATACATACATACATACATAAATGAATACATACATACGCATGTACATACAGACAAGCATACATACAAAGATACTGTCTTTCGGTCTGTCTTTCTCGATTCATCTGTAAGTCTAGAGGTCAACAGCGCGCAGATCGTGATCGTAGATGTTCAATGGATTATTATTAGTTTGTGTAGATCATCGTTGATGAAAGGTTTAAATGTATGTGTGGTAGGTAGATAAAACATATATCGGTTGTCAAACACTGCACACCAATAGTACATCACAAGCATGTGACAGATAACTCAAGATATATGGAAAGAAATTGATGATCAAAAGAATGAATATATGCAACGCAGAGATAAAGAAACTAAGGAGAAACTGCACAATTGAATGATAAAGGAAAACAAACAAGTGAGTAAATGTGTAATAGTTTTTATTTAATTGAAATGTGAACGTTTGTGATGATTAAATAATGGACTTAAGATTTACACCTTATTCTTGTACTGCAACTCAGTTTAACGATCCAGTTAACTTAGACGTTGTACAAACATTTAAAGAGGTAAAAACACTCTACATTGAACATAATTGTTTCAGATACAAGCCATTTAACATTTTTAATAAATACGCTTTAAGATTTTACAGTGATGATTTAATGAACATATAGAGAGTATATTGTAACATTACATTCTTTCAGAATGAATCAAACTGGGCAGAATGGATGGCAACAGCAGGATGCGGAATGTTTTATTGACATTAAACAGATGATCAAGGTGTACCAGAGTTAGTTAAATCGATATAAAAGTTTCTGTTTCTTTTTAAATACGAAATTGTTGTGTGAATGTACATCTGATAAACAAACGCTTAATACAACCAACAACAACAACATAAATCTAAGACAATTGAGCATTAGCTGTGATAACTTTTACATTCAACCAAATCATGACTGGAGATGGATGAACGAAAAATAACGAAAAACAATAAAATAAAAATATATAAAAATACCTGATTGATAATGGACCCTAAGAACATAAAACTGCACATCAGGGTTATAGAGAGCTTACATCTGATGATGTATTAAGAACATAAAACTGCACATCAGGGTTATAGAGAGCTTACATCTGATGATGTATTAAGAACATAAAACTGCACATCAGGGTTATAGAGAGCTTACATCTGATGATGTATTAAGAACATAAAACTGCACATCAGGGTTATAGAGAGCTTAACATTTAGAACAACCAATTAACTCTCTGTTGTTTTAATATCCTCATTTCAATAGATGGCAAAACTACATTTTAAGATTTCAGTGGTGGTATTTTTGGTGAGTGTGATAGATGTAATACGAATGTTGCAATTGAGCAAGAAGATATATAAAAAGTCTATGTGATTTGTGGTTTAGAAATAATTACAAAGCTTGAAGGAAGACGAAAGGTAAAACAACAAATCACAAGTCAACAAGAAAATTGATGCATTTAAAAGGAATAACAGAACAGAATTTAACATCGATCACATTTCTAAAACACTAAAAGAAAATTATAACATCAAGGACTACAAATTCGTGTATGTGATACTGAACAAATTAAAGGGAAATGAAATAAGAAAATGTCTATTCATATGGCGGCCGTATACTGAATTTTACAATGACTATTCGCACGGCTGCCGTGTACCCACTGTAGTAAAGACTACCACGGCGACCAGAAATAATCTGACTGATCTTGCATGAAATCATCCAATCAACACACAGTGGCGGCGTGAGGGGGGGGGGGGCAATTGGCGCCTTCGGGAGTTTTTTTTTAAAAATTATTTATTGCTTCTGTTGCATTTTGCAGCTGTAACCGGGCGTAGATGCGGGGGGGGGGGGGGACGTTGGCAACTGACATAAAAACTGTTCTCTGTGGCAAAGTAGGGTCGCCACTAAAGAACATTGCCCCGGGGCGCCTCGAACCCTCGCGCCGCCACTGTGAACACATGGTCTCGTTACAAATGAAATTAAGAGTATCGGTTAATAGATAATGTAATGCGGGTGTACAAACTTGTAATGCCATTGTTACAGCTTTGAGCCCCTCCCTCCAATCCCGCCATCCATCATCCGATACTCGTAATTGCGTTGGTAACGAGCGCCTGTGAAATGAAGGAGTTTAACATTGTACTAGTTTTAACTATAATGACTTGCCAAAAAAAAGGTGCTCAGGAGCGAAAATGAATGAATGAAGAAAAGACCAAACGCATCCTTTTCTGACAATTTCAATTATAACATGGGAAAACTGAACGTTCGTCATACAAAATACGCAACTGCTGTGTGGATTATGCTAGTTATTCCCGCGATTGCTACATAGCCGTGTGAATACCCTTCGCATATCAGTACACGCAACCATACGAATTACGTAAATTATGTACATCGTGGCCGTGCGAATAGTCTTTCCAGATTTGTTACATTTCGACCGTCTGAATAGTCTTCCCCAGTTAAGATACACGGCAGACGTGCGAATAGCCTCGGCCATGAAATAAATAGAAAGCGCATTGGCCTGGTTTCGGCCATGAAATAAATAGAAAGCGCATTGGCCTGGTTGTGGAGGTATTTAACTTTTTTGTCAATTTTGTATCAGATACGATAATCAAACCATATCCATTCTTTCTTGGACAAGATATTTTCCATGTTTGATTTCGGCACAACAGCTATAAATCTTTCAAACGAAAGAACTATCATAAATTAGACCACAACCAATTAGTATGGGAGGAATTTGTACATTATATCAAGAACATCAAGATATGTATTATCATACCGCCTTTACGACAGCGAGAGAAACCATTGCAGTTTCTGATAGCCATATAGAGCTTTTATCTGACATTCGTTTAGCGTAAGCATTTAACACACGATGGAATTTATCTGTTTGTATTAACGTTTTCCGAATTTCGGGGGGTTCGTTTAAGCCCTAGCCCGAAGGGCGAGGGTTTCAACACATCCGAAGAATTTGGCGAACGTTGATACCAGACCACACACACACACACGGAAAAAAATACGTATGATCGCTATTTTTGCATGAAAATAACACAAATAAAAATATATGTTAAAAAAATTGGGAGGATATTTTCAGATACAATTTAAAATTTCCCCAGTGAAGATGCTGATTCGCTACGTTGATTTAATCCTCTTCCGGAACCGGTGCGTGTCCCCAATCAGCAGATGTAAACGGTAGACGTACGTGAGCATCTCGTCAGAGATCGAACTTCGAAAACCGATTGAGAAATAACAACTTTGACAATCGTTCAGTATAATACATGTAATTTCTGAGGAATAAAGCAACTACCAGATGTTTGCCAAATAAATACATTAAAATTACACAGATTTTAAACGGTATTTTGATTCATACGCATATGAGAATACACACCAGTTACTGTGGAGCAGACGAGTTGAAAATCCTCTTTGCGTGCATCGTTTTTTCTATCGCTCTGAGTGAATAAGCTTTATTAGGGCAAGAGAACACGTCTTATTTTTAGACTCGGAAAATATATCACTTCTGTAAAACTGGAGAACATAACAGAATTTGATGTTTCAGCCAATACACATACGATGTGAATGCAGAGTCAATTTTTGGGGGGCGCGACCTGTAAAAGGGATAAGTATTAAAAAAACCAGGGAATCAATGCCGCATGAAATCCGATGCTGATCCATGGATACGGCCACATTCATTCAAATTGTCCAACAATGCTGGGCATGCATTTTTATGTAAGAATGTATTTAATAAAGCTCGTAACATAATTATATGCTCTGCTTGTGGAAAGACTAATTTTGCACTAGATTTATTTCAAGCGAAATACAAGAACTTTTTGACCACTACTATGTTGTAATCATTTGTCTAACCTTTGTGAACTACTAGATTTACAGCAAAAAATGTCTATTTAGAGATGACGATGTCATTAAGATAGATCCTGATGACAAATTAGGCAAATGTTTAGTATTACTCATTAGTGTCTACCAAGGCAGTAATACTTTGTTTCTCAAAGACAACTGTGCTAGCATTGAAGATGTCAAAAATAAGGCAACGAACCTAACCAAGTGAGCATTCAGTGGTAGACATTACTAGCATTCAGTGGTAGACATTACTAGCATTCAGTGGTAGACATTACTAGCATTCATTGGTAGACATTACTAGCATTCAGTGGTAGACATTACTAGCATTCAGTGGTAGACATTACTGGCATTCAGTGGTAGACATTACTAGCATTCAGTGGTAGACATTACTAGCATTCAGTGGTAGACATTACTAGCATTCAGTGGTATATTCAGTGGTAGACATTACTAGCATTCAGTGGTAGACATTACTAGCATTCAGTGGTAGACTTTACTAGCATTCATTGGTAGACATTACTAGCATTCAGTGGTAGACATTACTAGCATTCAGTGGTAGACATTACGGAATATTATGTGGGTGCTAGCACAGAAATACAATTCTGTTATAAAGTATCTGCATGAAAATTTTAGATTTCTAGTGGTATTTTATTCCAAAAGATAAAGAAGTCGATGAGAACGTGTTTGAGGTAAACAATTTGATACCTGTGGTTATGAGAGATGAGATAGTTAAAAAGTTGAAAGGTATTTGATGAATTGGTAAGTATATTTTTAGCTTTGTAGCAAGGCAACGATGTCGATATCTGAGAGTCATGTTTATTTATTTTCAAGTTTAGAGGAGGTCAAAGTATTGTCCAACATAGCAGTCTCAAAAAATAACTTGCGAGAGAATAAAGCCATTACATTTCGTATCTCCAGTAGTAAAAAGAATATTCTTCCAAGTTTTAGAAAGACCGGATAATTGCCGATAATTTGCAGTGATAATGACATGGAACTCCACAGCAATTTTTTCCACGCAGTGTAGAAAGCAAAAATTTCAAAAATTGCGAGGTATAATACAGGTATTCATTTCACATTTGACATTATTCATTTTTTTATATTATTTTTTTTTAGCAGTCTTTATATTACAGTTTCAATACCTTTTAGCTTCTGCCAGATGTCTCTGCAACGACTCGCAGAAACAGAAATTTAATTTACTGAATGCACTGATAGATTTAAAACGATCCTCAGAACTTCAGTTTGTGAATTGTAGCTAATAGATTGAACGTTGGAAGAAACAAAATTCATTATATGTATGAAAATCATTTATTGCACTGCGAGGAATGAAAAAACGATATAAAATAATTTAATGTTAAAGTTCCATTTTTATATGATTATCCTATTGTCAAATGTGTAAAGTATTGATTCATGTAATAATTCTGTTTGATGAAATATATTTCATACTTCTCGTCGTTTTTTTTTTATCTTTGAAATCTAATTAATAATTCCCGCCGTTTTTTAAGACCAAGAGGTCACACACACACACACACACACACACACACACACACACACACACACACACACACACACACACACACACAAAACGGCGCGAATAATGTTTTGTAACGTTCAATTTATTACCTTATTTTCACTTTTGGTTTTTTTCATTAAATCTGATTATTTTCTACATTCGTCTTAGAACTCCAGCCATGTTATGGCCTTTGACATATTATCATTTAACCTTGTAGTTTCATCGTTTATTACCTTTCGCTCCAATCTGGAATTATATTCAGCCTGCAATATCTGTATAAACACGGGTGTACAAAAAGAAATAAATATCTGATTTTTATATTTTAATTAAAATATGGACTATTACACATTTACTCTCTTGCTTATTTTCCTTCTTTAATTCTTTATGTAATTCCTCTATAACTTTTTTATTTCTGCGTTGCATATATTCATTTTTGTGACGCTCAATTGCCATTTCTATAGGACATTTGTCAACAAATCCTCTACCTTTTCAGAGAGAATGCAATGAATCAGAGCCTCCTGTCTTGAGCATGCTTCTCTGCATACAGATGGCTCGAAAGACGGCGACAAACTTGAACACCCCATGACACCATCTCGAGTCAATTACCGTATACAGCCGAAATTTTACCGCAGAAATCCCAACCATACTCAGATCTACACTGAAACCTCTCAAAAAACCCCCAGATTTCATCATCTGTCCGGATTCTCTTTCCACACCGAAAGTCTTGCAAAACCTTAAATTTGACAACCCATTAATATCCCAGATCTTACAGTAACATGATTGGCTCATACAGTCTGGAAAAAATATTCCGTACTGTTGGCTGTCTAGTCACATTGTTATTAAAGGTAATAAAAGACAGATGAAGGGGCCGAAGGTGCCCTGCAATCACCCATTTATGAATGGAAGATCCCAGATACTGACTTCATATATTATATAACTCGGTGTTTTATATACTTGGCAAAACATGTGGTATGAAAACTCCACAAACAAGCTTCGTAACTTTGAACCCGTCATTGGAAAGTGGCATCATTTTGTTCGGGCACGAAGAATTTTAAATTGACTTCCATCACAATAAAAGTGTATGAGAACCTGAGGCATTTTTTTTTTTCTAAACGTGTTTCAATTCTATACCTAAAGAATCAGGTGCTAATTTCAGTCATGACTGTTCCAAAGCCAAGTTTGTAAAAGGACTAAATGATCTCCATTTTTTTCAGGTACAAAAGGATAATCTCTCCTCAAAAGATTCCTTTCACTAAAATGTTACTTTCGTTATCGACCAACCGAGATCCTCCAAACCCATATATACTGTTTTTTTGTTCATAAAATTTCTAGAGTGGCTCCCATTTTTCGCACATAATTAGTACCGTGAGTCCCAAAATGGTATATACATTTTTTTCAACCTATATAGTATTAGTCTAACCAGGCCTTACTTGGGTTTAAACATTTTAATCGCTAAGCGCTTCCACTTTATGACTCCTATTGCCATAGTCGAGCTACAAGGAAATTAGCATAATAGGTAAAATTCCGGTGATCCACCAAGAAGCCGAACTTTTAATGGAGGGTGGTTGGACTTATTTCGAGCTAGGACATTTTTTCCCCTCAAAATAATTTCTTTTGTTCAACTTATACAATGGATATGATAGATATTATTTTGGTTATAAATCAGAGCAAGAATACTTTTAGCAAGCTATTTTAGAGCCGGAAATTATTTTCCCAAAGTATCACAGCCCCCCTCTCCAATTAAATGTTTGGTCCCCAATACATCGTCGCAAGCCCGGAAAATTAGGAAACTCAACTAGTTCATGGGCAAATATCTATAAAGAGGTACCCTAGGGATCAATTCTTGGACCCATACTATATAATATCTTTATTAATGACATCTTCTCTTTCATAGATGATTCTGATCTATACAACTATGCTGATGACAACACACTTGCCTACGCTCAACACGACTTTAATACTATGAAAACTACTTTGGAAACAGAGTGCAATACTTTGATTTGGTGGTTTACCAACAATGAAATGAAAACCCCTGATACGTTCCAGGTTATTGCCTTTGGAAAGAAAACCAAGAAACAACTTGAGACTTTCTTCTCCAGCGAGGCCAATATATCTTGTGAAGATTCGGTAAAACGACTAGGAATCACTTTGGACTTTATGTTAAATTTTAATCAGCAAGACACTGAAATTTGTCAGAAAGCATCTAAATAATTAAATGTGCTCAAACGAATTTAAACATACTTTACAACCGAAGGAAGACTGGCTGTGTACCACTCTTTCATCATGGCAAACTTTAACTACTGTCCCATAACCTGGCGTTTCAGCAGTCTCACCAATATGAACGGACTTGAAAAACTCAATGAAAGAGCTCTGAGATTCGTCTTTATTGATTTCAAGAGAAACCTTACTCTGAACTCTTGGATTTGGCACATGTACCAACTCTCCACATCCAATGGATGAAGACCATGATACTTGAAGTATTCGAAATTTTTAAAAAGAAATGTCCAGCATACTTAACTGATCTGGTAGTTTACAAACAAATCTTCTTACTCTTTTAGGTATGTAAACACTGTGGATATCACTAAAGTAAGAACATACAGGTATGGGCTAAAATCTTGTAGGTATGCAGCAGCAAAACTATTGAATTCTCTCCCCAATAATTTACGAACACCCTCTGATTTTAACAATTTTAAATCCCCATTAAAGGCCTGGTCTGGGTGCTTACTGTGTAAATGCTCTCTGTGTAAAAACAAGTAAATAAGTTGCTGCTGCTACCTTAATCGGCTGCATTCTTAGCGTTTTACATTCTAGTCTTGTATATATGCTTGTAGCTATTGATTGCCCTAAATTTTGACTTGTATCGCTTACACATGGTTTTGGATGGATTTTCATCCCGTTTAGAGGATACATTAATTAGTTATATGCTTCTTATGCATTAACACTTATCGTATATGTGTGCTTTTGTGTGTTTTGCATAGTCTTGTCCTTGCCTTTGTATATTTCAATTCCGTATGCATGTAAATGGTATATTAAGGATGTATTAGCCAGCCATTATTTTAACCAGTAGATTTTAACACTGAATGTAAGCGCCGAGTATATATACTATCCATGTAAACTGACTTCTCTGCATTGAATTTTTAAATAGAAATTATGAATTGGCGGGGGGGGGGGGGGCGGGGGGGTATCTTAAGTGTGTACTGGCCAGACATGACGCATGTATATTTTAATACTGCAAATGACTGAAGAGGGAGTAGAATCTTTTCGTGCAAAATAATTTTTCTGCATTGATTATTAAGATATAAATTATAAATGGGGGAGGGTATGCAGTTTTAGGTTAGAATTGTAGTTTTACAAAAAAGAAAAAAAAAAAAAAAAAAAAAGGTATGATTGTAAGTACTGTATGTCTGGTGGTTGAATTAAATTGTTACATTGTCGTTTACAGTCGGTAAAATAGCTCCAATCATCTAATGTTTCTTATTATGTAATTCGATTCCGCTTTAAATAAAATTGGTCTATGTCCATGTCTAGGGCAACAATCCGCTCCACTCCATTATCAGCCGTGCCTGTCTTTGTTGACATTTCCTCGATTAAATCAGCACGCATAAACAAAATACATCATCAGCATGATGTAAGAATCTTCTACACATTGAACAAAGTGTCCGTTCAATCAATCGATAAGTGACTTTTGAGCATGATACCCTGATCACGTTTGATCATCCTGTGCATGTGGGGCCTGGGTACAAAGGCTCGCCACACGGTGCATATCATACTTGACCTTGGAAAACAATAACGTCAAGTCACTGACTGAAAGTGTTGTCGAGTATGGCAAGTCATACGAGTCATAGAGATGAAAACGTTTCACGATCTTGAGACCTGACTACGCGAATCTTGCGATATGACTACGCGAACCTGAGAGAGAGAGAGAGAGAGAGAGAGAGAGAGAGAGAGAGTTGTATATTATGCGAAATCGAAACTTTCCACTTCGCGTAATCGAACGACCTGTCAAGTCAGGTTTGGTTTTGGATGTTTAACGCCATTTTTCAGCACATGATAGGCTATACACGGCGGCCAGTATATTTGGTGGAGGATGAACCCGGGAAGGTCACAGAGGCGAGTGTCGAAGCCACACTGACAGAGGTGAGATGTGAGTGATCTGTAAAGGCTAGCGCCTTGGACCACTCGATCACCCGGGACCCCTGGCAAGTCAGCAGGGTGATAATGCGAAAATATTTCACGTTCTCAAAGCTCGAACGAGCGTATTTGAAGCTTAGATATAAGATCTCAAAAAAATCAATTGGATAGTTGTTTGAATCACAAAATCACAACACGAATGTGTGTTCTTGAAGATCAAAGACGCGATCTCGAGAGAGCTAATCAGATTTTTTTTTTTTTTATCACACGAGTTCTCTGCTGATTGTATATTCGAAGACGGTGTCACGCTTTTAAGGCTCGAATACATGATTTCGAGTATTGAATACGGGAGCTTTAGAGAAATCATTTTACTAAAACCACCTTTCTCATTTACTATCTCGAAGTCGGGTATTCGAACGTAGTGAACGACCATTCATGTTGTTTCGAATACGTGATCATATGACTCTAACGACTTTTCCAATTGGCTCTGTAAAGATCGCATATTCGAGCATAGATTACACGGATTCAAGCTTCAAGAACGCAAAATGTTTCCACGTAATGGTCCAGTTGGAACGTCCTCGGTGACTGGTCATGGCTCTGTTGGTCTACCAGGTAGATCGGTTTCGCGAAGTGGAGAACTCGATTTTGTGTAATGGAGATATCAATTACACGAGTTACAGAAATCATGTGATTGAAAAGTAACTTCTGATTGACTCTCTACAGTTCGCGTAATCGAGTCTCGAGATAGCGAAGCGTTTCGACCATATAGCCCCGCATCATCGCTAGCCAAGGGTCGTCGATCTCTATCGTTATTCATCAACCAATAGCACAGTGGTGTAGTGGCCATTGGGCATACCGGGACGAATCCCGGTGGGCCGCCGCAAAAAAAAAATCCGTTTTTACCGGTGTTTTACTGGTGTGAGCAAAACCCCGGGCCTGTCCCGGCAGATAAGTCCAGGGCCGAGTTGCTTACCCAGTACACTCCTGCAATAGCATAGTTAGCTAACTGAAAAGGCATTCGCAACTTCGAGGTCAATCCTATGGATCATACATCGAATGTATATGAATTGTTTGCCATTCGGATTACTTCAGCTATTCACGAAACAAGGATCGACCGAAAAGTAACGAATCATCACATTTTTGTTTCATTCGTAACATCTCGGTCTGTCGTACAGTAAATCCAGTCGTAGAAATAGCCAAAGTGGTTAGAATAGATTAGGTTTATTTTTTTTTTTTTGCGGAGAAATTTCCGGCGAGTCACATTTGTGTCTCGCAGAAATAGCCAGATTAGTTCTGAATGCTGAAATGGTATATACTGTTCCGCTATCTGATTGGCTGCAGCTGAAAGAAACTGATCCAGTCACATCCCTTGTTACGTTTAAAGTGGAAGATTGTTATGAATAATCTTTGAGGCTACCGTACACAACGTTCATGTTGCACGTAAGTTTCTCCAATTTAACCATTTTGAGCAACTTTTAATTCCGAATCAGTGCATGTGCACATCGTGGAAATCACCTTATTGAATAACCTAACAAGGCACCAAACAAGCTCTATCACTGACTATTGATTTCGCTTGCTATGGGCAGCGACTCTTATCATCAAGAGGGCATTTGTTCAAAACACCGTTTTAATTAAATTGGCTAAGGTTGATGTCCCGAATGGTTTGCCATAGATGGCCTTGATCCAATATTAGCATCATAGGTAAACATCGGTTGACCCACAAACCTCGGGACGTGTCAACGTTACATTGAAAGAGGTAGGAAGATTGATTTACATTTCTAAAAGCATTTTTCGGCATTGTATTGAGGACAATATCACACTTTCAGACTGTAAGTAGTCAGTTTTTGTCGTTTATTACACTTCTAGGTTGTAGTATGGATGTTCGAGCAGTAGGGATTTGTGTTTCATGGCCCGATTGTAACGAGTTTTAAGCAAATTCTGAATAGGTTACTCGCTTTCTCTGCCGGGCACGGATTTAAAAATAATAGATAGCTGCCATAACGTATTTTTAATTTTTTAAACATTTTTTATTTATGTTTTCGGGGGATTGGTGGTGGTAGGTAGCAGGAAATTTTATTTTGAACCCGAGTTTCCGCTGAACCTTCTCGTCGCATTTGAGATATTTTGACGTTTATATTGACCCCAGCATTGCGACTCTAAACAATCCGCTTTTCAAAGATTGTTTTGATGCATGTTGCTGATTTTATAGTGAGCAGGTGTTAATTGTTAATAATACAACTCGTGAGATTTTTTTGAGGTGTGTTTGGAAATAAAAGGCCTTGATCTCTAATGATTAACCACAAGAATGATTTTGTTCAAAGCGTGTTTGATGTTTCGAAAATGTAGCATCCACAAGTGGTGTTTATGATCTGTCCTTTTCATAATAATTGCAGGAGACCAATGACCAATACATATTTACTGCTTGGCAAACAATTAAATGGGCAAAAATAAGTGTTCTCAAATCATTCTCAAAAGTTGGATTTTAAATATTTTAATGCATGATGCTGATTTCAAGGTGACTAGATACAGATTGTTAAGTAAATTAATAAAATAAGTGTTCACAAATCCGTTAGTTGTGAGTATAAATAAATCATTACAAACAGTCTAGCTTTCATTCTCTCTCTCTCTCTCTCTCTCTCTCTCTCTCTCTCTCTCTCTCTCTCTCTCTCTCTCTCTTTCTCTCTCTCTCTTGGTTTCATTTAAATATCTTCATGGTTTCATTAAAATATCTTCATGGTTTCATTTAAATATCTTCATGGTTTCATTAAAATATCTTCATTGATTCAAAAATTATACTCTGGGCAGTGCTACAACTTACAGAATCACATTTTCACTTGACATGACCTTGACTTTCAGGGACAGTTTGTGTATTTGAGACCGCTTAGTCGTGATATATACTTGGGGAAAGTTTCATGAAAATCTCTCCAACAGGTGCAAAGTTATGGGCAAGACAAGAAAATGTTAACAGATGGACAGATAGTCAAAACCACAGCATAATATGCCATACTCAAGACAGGCAGAACAAAGTTCATTTTCCATCTGTTTCCCTATTGTATTCTATCTGACAAGGCCTATGCAGTTTCTAAGGTACATTAATGGGATCATAAATCATAATATGTCTGGAGTGGAGTAGGGTTTCATAAAAGACAATGGCACCCTTATACTGTGTTAATGATGATGATGATTATCATTATTACTATTATTGATATTATTATTATTATTATTATTATTATTATTATCAATTTATCATTGTCTAAACAATAATTATGTTAGGTAACTGCTAACATCATCATCATCATCATCATTTTACTTCTTTTATTTGCATGATCATGAGCAAAAAAATGTATATGAAAAAAATCTAGTTGAGCTCATGTGTTTGTCAACAGTGTTATTTATTGCCATGTTTGTTAACAGTGTTATTTATTGCTGTGTTTGTAAACATTTGCCAGAACAGCCATGTTTGTTAACAGTGTTATTTATTGCTGTGTTTGTCAATAATGGTATTTATTACTGTTTGTCAACAATGCTATTTATTGTTGTGTTTGTCAACAATCTTATTTATTGCTGTGTTTGTCAATAATGGTATTTATTGCTATGTTTATCAACAATGATATTAATTGCTGTGTTTGTCAGCAATGTTATTATTGCTGTGTTTATCAACAATGTTATTTATTGCTGTGTTTGTCAACAATGTTATTTCTTGCTGTGCATCAAGGTTTGAAGTATATTAATCTTGAACCTATTTATGTAGATGTACCAGAAATCCATATAAGTAAAGACATGATTGGCAGAAGTGATACTCTGACATACTGGTGAAGAACTAAATTATTGTCTCATGTTGGTGTTAAGGTAGAGCATCGAGGGGGGGGGGGGGGTGTTGGGTTGTTACAGCAGTTTCAGTTTGCCAATAAAGTGTCAGCTATGCTTACCCCACTAACAACCATGGCTGTTCTGGCAAGCATGTTGGTATGTAGGCAGTTATAACTGCAGCATTACATATGGTCTATAGGACAGAGAGTTTGGTACTTTTTGGTATTTGTTATTGGTTATATATAAAATCATCATACACAATCTGTAAATTCAGGAGAGGGCAGTTTAAAAAGAAAGCTTAAATTTATTTCCTAAGGGAATGCAATAAAACCTTTTTTTTCTTTTTTTTTTTACACTTGAGAGTATAAGAATATTATACTGTATGGGTGACATATAGTAACAAGTCATGTAAGTTCAGTCACTGACAGTTCTATGTTTCATATAGAGAACTAATTATAAAAAAGTAATACTTGAAAGTCTATTTTTTGCTTTTGGAATTAGTTTTTAGGCATTTCTTTATGGCACCTCATTGATTGCATAAATGAAAACTTGAGGGTCTACAGTTGACACATTTTAAGATCTGTACATCCTGTCGTGCAGGGAAAGAGAGAGAGGGAAAGAGAGAGAAGGAGCAGAAGAAGAAAAATGAAATCGGCCTAAATATGTAAATACACGTTTTAATAACATACATAAGGGCAGATATATGTCCT
Organism: Margaritifera margaritifera; assembly: GCA_029931535.1. Taxonomy (NCBI): domain Eukaryota; kingdom Metazoa; phylum Mollusca; class Bivalvia; order Unionida; family Margaritiferidae; genus Margaritifera; species Margaritifera margaritifera. The sequence continues at coordinate 242,166 of JAQPZY010001402.1, read as the reverse complement.
AAATGAGAAAAAAAAAGTAGTTCCAAAAATGATATTGCCACTTTAGTGATAAAAGTGGTATTGCCACTGTGGTGATATCCTTTTTCTTCCACTAATATTTTTCAGTATCTCACTATGAAATATATAATAAAACCTGATGTTTTTTTATACTCGACAGTATAAGAATATTTCAACTTTTCTTTGTCCATCTTTTCTTCCATCAAATATTATAATTAGTGCTGCGAAAAAAATTTGAGATAATGAAAACTATGGAGTTGTGTAAACTTACTTGTATTAAGACTCTTGTGTTAAATCAGAGCAATTTGACACATCAAGTTAGGAAATAGATTAACTGACCTACTTGCCACTAAACTTTAAAAAAAAAACGTTTCTTTCCAAACCAAACAATTAAATGAATATTGTGGAGCCTTCAAATTTTTCAGAAAGCTACCACATATACTTGCTTATAAGTTGGATTCAACTACAAACTGCACTGACCCAGACCTACCATCCTACAAACCACTTGCAGATCTGGGTCTATGCTGTTTTTTTTTTTAGGACTAATCAGTAGAACAAACAACATAGACCCTGATCTATTGATACATTATGTGACAGCAGGTCAGGATCTGTATTTGCAGTTGGACCTGACCTATAACAAGTATAGACTGTAATACCTGCTGCTGATAGGTTAGATTGTGTTAGTACCAAGGCATCTGGTTAGATTGTGTTAGTACCAAGGCATCTGGTTAGATTGTGTTAGTACCAAGGCATCTGGTTAGATTATGTTAGTACCAAGGCATCTGGTTAGATTGTGTTAGTACCAAAGCATCTGGTTAGATTGTGTTAGTACCAAGGCATCTAGTTAGATTGTGTTAGTACCAAGGCATCTGGTTAGATTGTGTTAGTACCAAGGCATCTGGTTAGATTGTGTTAGTACCAAGGCATCTGGTTAGATTGTGTTAGTACCAAGCTGATAGGTTATATTGTGTTAGTACCAAGCTGATAGGTTAGATTGTGTTAGTACCAAGCTGATAGGTTAGATTGTGTTAGTACCAAGCTGATAGGTTAGATTGTGTTAGTACCAAGATGATAGGTTAGATTTTGTTAGTACCAAGATGATAGGTTAGATTGTGTTAGTACCAAGATGATAGGTTAGATTGTGTTAGTACCAAGGCATCTGGTGCTGTGTATTGGAATTAGATTGTATTAGTACCAAGGCATCTGGTGCTGTGTATTGGAATTAGATTGTATTAGTACCAAGGCATCTGGTGCTGTGTATTGGAATTAGATTGTGTTAGTACAAATACATCTGGTGCTGTGTATTGGAATTAGATTGTATTAGTAGCAAGGCATCTGGTGCTGTGTATTGGAATTAGATTGTATTAGTACCAAGGCATCTGGTGCTGTGTATTGGAATTAGATTGTATTAGTACTAAGGCATCTGGTGCTGTGTATTGGAATTAGATTGTATTAGTGCCAAGGCATCTGGTGCTGTGTATTGGAATTGGATTGTACTAGTACCAAGGCATCTGGTGCTGTGTATTGGAATTAGATTGTATTAGTACCAAGGCATCTGCTGCTGTGTATTGGAATTAGATTGTATTAGTACCAAGGCATCTGGTGCTGTGTATTGGAATTAGATTGTATTAGTACTAAGGCATCTGGTGCTGTGTATTGGAATTAGATTGTATTAGTACCAAGGCATCTGGTGCTGTGTATTTGATTAGATTGTATTAGTACCAAGGCATCTGTTGCTGTGTATTTGATTAGATTGTATTAGTACAAAGGCATCTGTTGCTGTGTATTGCAATATTTATACCCTGTATACCTATGTTTTGATTTCCTCAGCAGTTATAAGAGCTAAAGAAAGATTGAGAGAATACAGCTGTTATAAGAGCTAAAGAAAGATCATGAGAGAATACATGCAAGCATGTAAGTTTAGGGGGAACACAGCAGATATATAGAAAAATGTAAAAGCAAAATTGGGAAAATCAGTTGTCTCACTACAGGTATCAAACAGATTTTGAAGAGTTTTCTTTCAAATGTTTTAGAACTGCATTCAGTGAATTGCCTGATTGGTGCTAAAAGATTAATGACAAGTTCTTTGAACTGGGAGCAACAGTTTTGTTGAACTTAAAGAATAGCCAAATACAATTATACTTTGAACAAGCATGTTCACATTTAATGATAAATCCACAAGATTCCACAACTGTTGCAAACTCCTACAACATAAATTAGCAAGTTGTGGAAAAATCACACACACACATATATATATATATATATATATATATATATATATATATATATATATATATATATATATATATATATATATATGACAATATGACAGTCAACAATGATCCTCTAATTTGAAAGTCTCAATACAGTTGATGCATTATGTTATCCTACAGCGATTAAGGTAATGTGCTGAAGGTTGTTATTTTAATTAATTACCTGTCTCAAAAGTGTGTGCATTTTGAACCAAAGATTTTCTCCTTGGTGAGCAAGTTTTGGTCATATATATCAATTTCAAGACAAGTGCACCATCTTACACGTAAACCTGTTATTGTCAATCTGTTTCACATACAGTAAAGATGATGATTGTTGGATAGGTAACAAGCTAATGTTTTATATGCCTGCCTTTTGTAGGCATGGATCATGCTATGACACTGTCTGTATGTCTGTCTGTTAACCTTTCCTTTTCTGAATGATAACTTCAGTTCTACAGTACCTACCTTCACCAAACTTTATAAGTAAGATCTTTATGACCAAAAAGGGAAAAACCATATTGATTTTAGGGTTAAAGATCTAGGTCACTGAACAAAAGAAGAAAAATGGTTTGTGAACAATCACAATCATGTATCAAACTTTGTGGATTGTTCGCACTTAAGGGAATGAAGAAGCCTGTTGATTTCAGGGTGAAAAAGTCAAAGGTCAAGGTCATTGAAAGAAGAAAAATGGTTTCTGCACAAATGATTCAGTTCTCGATCATGTACATTCACCAAAGTTTGTAGCTATGTTACATGCTGGGTAAGAAAGATGTCATTGATTTTGTAGTCAAAATATCAAAGGTCTAATTCACTGTAACTGAAAGACAAAAAAAATGTTTGTACATAATAACTTTTATTCTAGACCACATACCTTTGACCAAAGTTTCTGGAGGGCTTGCACTTAAAGGATGGAAGAGGCCTATTGATTATGGGGTGAAAGGTCAAAGAAAATGGGTTTTGCAAAATATATTTTGTTCTAGGGTAAGTTTTTTGACCAAACTTTGTTGATGGCTTTCAGTTAGGGTAATAAAGAAAATATCTGGGATATAAAGATTAGAGGTCAAGTCATCAGCATTCCTACCAATGCAAAATAGTGCATAAATTATGCAGATTTGACAAAGAAGACGCAGTAAATGCTCATTGTGCATATTACTGATACAGAAATCAAACCAAGGTACTGTGCAAAATATATCTCAGCAACAAGAGTTTCAAGTGTCCCAGCTTTGCTAATCGTCATGTGGATTACTTTTGACTTTCTGTGTTGAGTTGCCAATATCTGTTAAGGTGAGTACTGAGAAAACACCATGTGTTAGTGATATTTTTAGATACCCTACACCACTGCATGACTGTCAGTCAGGTGCTGAAATCCATATTGGCGAATACTGAACAAATGCCATGTGATAGTGATATTTTTAGCTACCCTACTCCACTGTGTGATTGTCAGTCAATTACCATATCCCTCTGGATGAGTAATTGAGAAAGTTGCATTTTAATACGGTATTTTCCAGGTATAATTAGTCTGTGTCACTATGGACAGCATACACTCTGATAATGATCTTGCTGGTCAGCATCTGTCCTGTTTTTTTAACTCACCTGGTGATAGACCAGAATAGCTTCTGTAATGGGCTGTTGTCCGTCTTCCGTCTGTCCGTTAGCACAAGTTTTTTATCGCTACTAATCCTAAACTACTTGGAGGATTGCCTATGGTCTAGTTGGTCTTAGATGAAAATGGTGCTGCTTGCAAATCCAACATGGCCACCATAGTGGCCATCTTGAAAATCTGTTATCGCTACTACTCCTGAATGGATGGTCATATCAACATGGCATTTTCACTAAAAGACTTCTTATGATGACCAGTTGGTCTTAAATATAGTGCCGATGTGACATCCAATATGGCCACCAAACAGCAGCCATCTTGAAAATCTTGTTATTGCTACTCGTCCTGAATGGATGGTCGTATCGACATGATGTTTCACTAAAAGACTTATCAACATGAGGTTTCACTAAAAGACTTCTTATGATGTGTACTTGGTCTTAAATGAAAATGGTGCCAATCAGATGTCCAATATGGCCACCACAGCAGCCATATAGAAAATCTTTTTAGTGCTACTCTTCCTGAACAGAAAGTCATATTGACATGGGGTTTTCACCAAAAGACTTATTATGATGTATACTTTTTCCTAAATGAAAAATGGTACTGATGGGGTATAATGTGGCTGCCACAGTGGCCAGTTTGAAAATCTTGTTATCACTACTTCTCCTGAATGAATGGTCATATCATCATTGGGTTTTCACTAGAAGACTTCTTATAATGTTTTGTTGATCTTAAAATTAAATTGGTGCTGATCTGAAGCCCAGTATGTGGCCATCTTGAAGATCTTGGTTTAGCTACTCCACTTTAAGGGAAAGTCATTTTGACATGGGGTTTTCATCAGGAAAGTTCTTATGGTGTCTATTTGGTCCTAAATGAAAATGACTAACCCTCAATATGGTCACCATGGTGGCTATCTTGAAAATATTGTTATCTCTACTCTCAAATGGATGGCTACCGGTATATCAACATGGGGTTTTCACCAATAGACTTCTTATGATACATAGTTGGGCCTAAATGAAAGTGGTGCCAGTCATACATCCAGTATGGCTGCAATGATAGCTGTCGTGAAAATCTTGTTGTCACTACTCCCTCTGAATGGATGATTATTACGACATGGGCTTTTCACCAAAAGACTTCAAATGATGTCTATGTTGTTCTAAATGAAAATGGTGCAACTCTGACATCCAATATGTCCACCAGTTAGCACCTAACTTGAAAATATTGTTATCGCTAAAGAATATTTAAGATGGTCTCAACACTTGTCAGTTAAAAGGATGAAATGGTCTTATCTTGAATACCTGGAAATTCTTTTCACACAGTAGATCGTCAGTCCCTTTGAGGGACTCTTGTTTTTTATTCTGATGATTTGAATTGAACTGTATAGACCAGCAGCAGTCCATTATGTGCCAACAGATTTGAGTCTATTGTTGGCAGTCATGTGTGTTTTACTAACCTAGGAAATAAGGTACTCAGTTATTAAGATGATGAACCATGTCAGCTGGTACTGGTTAGATATAGATGGTAAGTGATTTGATTAATTAGGGACTGACCATTTATTGTTTTTTTGGGGGGGGGGGCAGGGAATTTTTTTTTAGTCCTTGGGGGCCATCCATATATGATGTCACGCAATTTGGCAGATATTTTACCTCTCCCCTCATCACATTTTGTCACAACACTCAGACCCCCTTATATATGATGTCACAAAGCTTTGCCCCCGCAAAGAAAGATTTTCAACAATAAAATTGGTTTGAAATCACTTTGTATTAGAAAAACACTCATTACAACACTGCATTCTGAATTATTTAATACTTTAAAAAAATATCTTTATCAATCTGGGTTTAGTCCTCTGGATACCTATACTATAGAGAAGAATTATGGTTAGGAAAACGACTTAAAATCCAAGGAATAAAGTTTTATACATCTCATCTCATGAATTTATTTCTCAGTGTTCTCTTCCTCCCATGGCTATGTAAAATGCTCCTTCTTGGAACAAACTGGTAAACCTTACCCACTGATGGCGCTGGTGTTGTTTTTGTGATGTCACATTTTTCAAAAACCCCTAGGGGGATAATCGTCACACAAGACAGACCCCACACGGTGCGAGATGTCATATATGGACGGCCCCTTGGAGGTCAATTGACTTCTTAGGAATTGCTAGTGGGAGCTCGGTGTGATGGTAAGTCAAATAATGGTTTCTGCACAGTAAATTTAGCTCAAGACTGCATACATTAAGCAAAGATCCAGATGATTGAGACTCCTTGGTCAATAATCTCCAGCATACCTTGACCAAAGGACCAGGTCATTGCGACTTGTTGGTCAATAATCTCCAGAGTTAACCATGCCCCCCTACAAGTGCCTACATAAAATATATTAAACAAAGAAAATTGGGCTGGGCATATGAGGTGCTGTTCATTGTGATCTTGTTATAAGTTTGTCTTTATTATGCGAGTGATATATATCAGCATTTATAACCAAGGACACTTAAAAATAAAAACAATGAAAAAAAACAAAAAATTATGCATCCCTGTGATGACTTCCTTCTCGTGGCATTGATCTTCTATTGTTTGCTTCAAGAATTCTTTAGCATCTTAGGGTATGTTCGATTTGCTGACACTGGTAATTTCACATTGTTGTAAGCCACAGGCAAAAATCCTCTTCCACATTAGGCATTTTATTTGGAGCTAGCATGATACTTGTGTAACACTGATGTTATGGTCATAGACCATTCAAACAGATGTAATAAGTATCCCAATGAATAGTACAGCCATTAAATGATTACAGTGCAAATGAAACAGATGGCCATTTTTAAAAAATAAAAAAAAGAAACTTAGCAGTTATTTGGAAACACTACACAGAGTTGTGTGGCCAATTTTGTTGTTATTAAAGTTGAGAAAAAAAACAGTGAATCAAACAATCCAATTTGTGTAAAAAGTAACATAACTGTGACTTGTCAAACGGCATACACATACCATATATACATGTAGTGGCTTATAAGTTGGGTCCAACTGCAGACTGCACAGACTCAGATCTGCCATTGCATAATGTGCCAGCAGATCTGGATCTGGATCTATGGAGTTTGTTAGGAGTAATCTGTAGAACAAACAACATAGACACTGATCTGTCTGCACATTATGCGATGGCAGATCAGGGTCTGTGTTGTTTGCAGTTGGACTCAAATTATAATCAAGTATAGATGGTAATAATGATTGGTTTATGGTTGAAAGAAAATTGAGTCCCATCTAAATGCTGAAATAAATAAAGTACAGTACAGTATGATTGTTACACCTGCAGGTACACTAGTAGGACAAGATGGCTGCACTCCCACGACCTGGAGTCTTGTCGTCTGCAGTGAACAAGCTCAGAGGTTTAAAGGTGCTCTTAATTTCTGATGCTAAAAACAGCTTCACCAACAGAGTGGAACAAACCCTTGTAGGATTGAAGGTAAGAAATACATATTCTGAGACATATCACAAAGGTAGATATTGTGAGACCTGTCACAAAAGGGCTGAGAAATGATTAGTTGCCAGATAAGACAAGATTATATTTGAAGCTTGTTGCTTCATTTTCTCTTTACAAAATTAAAGTGTGTACAATTACACCTGAGTAAAGCTACTTATATTAAGTTGAGGACCAATTTCTCAAACGCTAAAAATGTCTCATGTTAATGCATGATCGACTTGTTAATATTGTTTGACCTTACAGCAACGTGCAAGACAGATATGTAAGAAGCAAGGGTTGTTGTTGTTGTTGTTGTTATTTTGGACATGGGAGCTAAGTTTTTAGCTTATGTTATGGCCTTTTCTCCATTGTGCTTCGTCCGTCTATCAATCAGGAATTGCTTGTGAACACTCTAGAGTCCTCATTTCTGATCAGATTTTGATCAGATTTGTTATGTAAGCTTATGTCATCAAGGTCTTGGATGAGTTTGATTATCAGCCATATCCACATATTAATGAGGTGATCTTGCATCCGATTGGCTGAGCTTGTTATAGACTCTAGAGATCATATTTCTGATCAAAATGTGATCAGATTTGGAATGTAAGCTTATAAGCTTATATCATCAAGATCTTGGATGAGTTTGATTACGAGCAGCATCCATTTATATTAATGAGGTGAAGCATCTGATTTGCTAATACTCTAGAAGCCATATTTCTGAGGAGTGGGATGTAGAATAGTCCCGATACATGCTCCCGCATGTTATAAGAGGAAACTGGGTGGAGGCAACCTTGCATCCTGTGTCGTTGGAGGAAGGGATCCTGGTAGTTGAGCAGACTGGAGAGTTGGTTAAGTTCCTTCCTTATGCAACATATCATTTTGGCCCCAACTTCAACCAGACAGGTGGACAAGTGAGCCTGATTGACAAGATGGGAATCTTGGTTGAGTACCTCCCTTATGCAGCATACCATTTTGGCCCCAATTTCAACCAGAAAGGTGGCCAAGTGAGCCTGTTTGAGCAGATGGGAGTCTTGGTTGAGTATCTCCCTTATGCAACATACCATTTATGCCCCAACTTCAAATAGACAGGTGGCCAAGTGAGCCTGGTTGAGCAGATGGGAGTCTTGGTTGAGTACCTACCTTATGTAACATACCACTTTGGCCCTAATTTCAGCTAGACAAGTGGCCAAGTGAGCCCAACCTTGGTCAATCAGCTGGTTAAGCCAAGCACAAGGGCATTCACTTTAATCATAACCTTTCACTAGTTTCCCTGTAATCATTTTAAAATTGTTTTTCTAAAATACACAATTTTATACCTTGAATTCATACTCTGTACTTTTTAGATCCATTTGGATATCAGTAATAAAATTGTTATTTAATCATGTCAGCAAAATTTTGTGTTTGCTAAACATAATCTTATCACATCAATTTCATAACGTCCTTGAAGGCTAAGATTTTCTTTCGAACCAGGGTATATTTTTTTCTATAAATCAGAGCAAGAATATTTTTTTTTCAGTTATTTGAGAGCCAGAATTTTTTTCTCTAAAATTTTGCCCTAAAGAACATTGCATCATCTGTTGATGACCCAGTTCCATCTATGAAATTAAATACGGCCAACTGGGACCAGTTTAAATACTTGTGCAATTGAATCCAGTTCTGGTGATCCTACATACAAATATGTTTTCTTGCCTAAATACAAACCTTTGAATGCAGAGAGAAGGCTATTTGACATTTCAGCCTTCAAATGGAAACTCCTATTGAAATTTAAAACTTTGTTTGGAAAGTATACAAACCTTCTTGATCCCGAAAATACTGCCATGAACTTTGACACAACCAACAGTTTATTTGCATCTTCACAAAGATAAAAGGTCAACTACATGTCCTGTAATTTGACTGACATATTTGAGGGACTCTAAGGATGATGTGAATGTTGGAAGTGCTGCTGTCAGTCTCTGCACACTTCCAAACTCCACCATCCAGATAATACATCAATTTTTTCTGCAGAAATTAAAGCTAATAAATTAGCTCAGTAAAATTTGGCTGTCAAAATAAATTCATGTTTTTTTCTTCTTCAGTATTTTTGCTTGTGCTTCAGTCATTAAAAACCTTAAGCTGGAAAACATTTTAACTCAGAAATTTTTATTGAAAGTTAATGAATTTTCAGCAGCAAAAATAACTGTCTTCTGTTGCTGCTCAGTCATGTTGGCATTAAAGGCAACGATGATACTGATGTGGCGGCAAAATCAGCTTTAAATCTTAATCCATCAAACTGTAAGATACCTGACACAGATTTCATCTTAATCCATCAAACTGTAAGATACCTGACACAGATTTCATCTTAATCCATCAAACTATAAGATACCTTGCACAGATTTCATCTTAATCCATCAAACTGTAAGATACATTACACAGATTCCAAAATGATGATTCACTTGTATATCCACTCCAAATGGCAGACAGAATGGAATGCTGATATTAACAAATTGTATTGCATCAAACCATAATTATGCAAATCCCATTCTGCATACAGAACTTTCTGTCAGGAAGAAGTTATTCTAGCCCAGTGCTGCATAGGACATACATGTGTTACACATTCCTATATCCTAAAAGGCAAGGGGCAACCTGAGCGTATTCCCTGCCACGAAAGCTTTACTGTCAAACATTTTTTGATTGATTGCATTGATTTTCAAGCTATAAGGTGGAGATTCTTTCAAATAAATGCACTGAAACAACTCTCTGACAATATTGATAGCAGTAGGGTCATTAATTTTGTAAAGGAGTATGAACTTTATAGAAAAATCTGAATTTACAACCTATTGCATAGATTTACCATCACTCACCATTTTACAAACTGTGAGAACACGATGGCTTTTTGAATTTAACTGTTACCTTTAGACTCGTTTGCATATTAATGAGGTGATTTTGCATGTGATTTGCAGAACTTGTGAACACTCTAGAGGTGAGGACATGTTCGTGATAAGAATTTGATCAGATTTAGTTTGTAAGCTTGTATCATCAAGATCTCATTTGATTTCAATTATGACTGAGATTCATGCATTTTAATGAGGATCCAAGATGATGAGATGGTGGAAATCAAACCCATAACCATCTTGTCACAACTTGAATACCTAAACACTGAGCCACCATAACTCCTTTGGGAGGGGATCACAATGGTTTCTAAAGTTATGGCTCCAGGAATGGGACCCCAGGGGGTAAGGACAGACCATGTAGTCCATGCGGACTGTACAGATGAACTCCCCTTATAATGCCAAGTAAGTGTATGCACCACAACAGTGTGACTATGAACAGTTTTTAAGTTATGAATCAGCAGGTCCTAGTCCCAGGGGCAGTACTAGATCCAGGGGAGAAATGCTGATTGTATAAATTACTTGTCTGTTTTATGCAGAGAAAATGATCCTATATATATGGTCTAGGAAAGAAGATAAATTACACCAACATTTACGGTCAACGTAGGAACTATGTGCTCCAAGCTTTTCTTTCCCTTCTACAGTTTCAGTATGTGTGTGAATTTGCATTCACAAGCTGACAAATGTAACTACCCAGGTGAGCTATATCAGGTCCACTTGGGTCTCTTGTTCAGTGAGGCTTTGCTATAACAACACCCATGTGGACTTGAACCCTTAACTGCTGGAATTAAAGCTACCTGCATTAACCTAATATTCTAGACTACTAGGCTACTAAACCCTTAACTGCTGAATTAAAGCTACCTGCATTAACCTAATATTCTAGACTACTAGGCTACTAAACCCTTAACTGCTGGAATTAAAGCTACCTGCATTAACCTAATATTCTAGACTACTAGGCTACTAAACCCTTAACTGCTGGAATTAAAGCTACCTGCATTAACCTAATATTCTAGACTACTAGGCTACTGAACCCTTAACTGCTGAATTAAAGCTACCTGCATTAACCTAATATTCTAGACTACTAGGCTACTAAACCCTTAACTGCTGGAATTAAAGCTACCTGCATTAACCTAATATTCTAGACTACTAGGCTACTGAACCCTTAACTGCTGAATTAAAGCTACCTGCATTAACCTAATATTCTAGACTACTAGGCTACTAAACCCTTAACTGCTGGAATTAAAGCTACCTGCATTAACCTAATATTCTAGACTACTAGGCTACTGAACCCTTAACTGCTGAATTAAAGCTACCTGCATTAACCTAATATTCTAGACTACTAGGCTACTGAACAGAGAAGAAATGTTGTACTCTTCTTTCAGCTGCAGATGCTGTACACATCTTCTGCATTGTGTACTTGTTTAAACTGCAATATATATTGATATTTGGAATCTCAATGACTAATAATGAAGCATATATTGTCCATTAGTTCAATAACACTATAGTATTAAAGATTTTGCCTTTAATTTTGCAATAGAAAATTTGTGGATAATGTGAATAAATTCTTCATTGTATCAGTTCATCCCAAAAATTCTTGGATTTACCATAAATTATAACCTGAATTTTGCAGAATGCCATGTCTCATAATCCAAAAACTTTGCTCAGTGAGTACTGCAAGAAAGTAGATCACTGTGACCTTAACATTAGGTCATTGAGGTGGTTGATATTGTTAATATAAATACACCCATCAAATTTATTGACTGTACTCATAGCAGTGACAAAGGAACTGAGCTAATTGCAAAAACTTAATATTTGTATTACATGGGCCTTACAAGTAGGTCAGTTACCTACTTTTGCCTCTGGTGAGTAGTTCCATTCAAGATGAATATATCCATTGAGGTTATTGACTGTACATACAATGTTATCAGATAAACTAAGCTAAAGGCAAAAATGTAACATAATCTCTTGAAGAATGAAAAGTAGGTCACAATAACCTACTTTTGCCCATGGTGTGTAGTACCTTCCAAGATGAATATTAAGTTACATGATTTTGTATGCAATGGTGTCAGAGAAACTGAGTTCTTATGTAGTAATTTAATGTAATCACTGGAGTGTGAAAGGTAGGTCACCATTGACCTACTTTTGCCAGTGTTAAGTAGTACCCTCCTAGATGAATACAACCATCAAAATTCATGACTATATATACAATTGTGTCAGAGAAACTGGGCTAAATGCAAAAATGTAATCACTGGAGCATGAAAATAGGTCACCATGACCTACCTCTCCCATGGTGAGAAGTACTTCCAGATGAATACATCCATCAAGTTTAATGATTGTACATAGTGATGTTAGAGGAACTGACCTAAATACAAAATCTTGATGTAATCACTGGAGCATGAAAATTAAGTCACTGTTACCTACCTATGCTAGGTAGTTTCAAGATGAATATATCCAACAAGTTTCATGTCCGTGCCTGCATTGGTGTTAGAGGAACTAAGCTCAATACAAAAAAACGATGTAATCACTACAGTGTAAAAAGTAGGTCACCATGATCTACTTTTGCCCATGCTGAGTAGTACCTTCCAAGATGAACGCTGCCAGCAAGTTTTGTGACTGTACATAATAATAATAATAATAATAATAATAATGAGGACTTTGTATAGCGCCTAATCTTTAGAAGCTCTAAGCACTTTACAACATTAGGTAACACCTAAAACATATATAATGATATGATTACGAAAAACAAACACCATGAAATTAGAAAACAAAAACATGCTGAAAACAGTTAAAGTAAGGAAACATTATTAAGTCTTTAAGTCTATTCTTGCAGTCGAAATAGGTGAGTTTAAGAGCACTCTTGAATGAGATCACTGTGTTTTTGTGTCTAAATTCAGTGGGCAATTCATTCCACGTTGCTGGGCCCTGGTATGCAAAAGAACGTTGTCCGTATGACCTCATTTTGATTGTGGGAATACTGAGAATACGAGTGTCGGAAGAAGAGCGTAAGTATCTTGCTGGTGTGTACACATGGGTGAGGTGAGATAGGTATGTTGGACTGGAGCCAGTCAATGAAACGTAGCACAGAGAACAAATTTTGTGTTTGATTCTGGATATAATGGGTAGCCAGTGTAGGGTACAGAGCAGGGGGAGGTGTGCTCTGTTCGTGGTACTCTAAGAATGATCCGAGCAGCTGTGTTTTGAACTTTTTGAAGTTTCTGGATTAGATACTGAGACGAACCAGATAGAATTGAGTTACAGTAGTCCAGTCTTGAAAGTACTAAGGAACACACAAGTGTTTTAGTGGCATCAACTGAAAAATAATTGCGAATGGAGCTGATGCATCTCAGCTCAAGATATGCAGCCTTGCATATGTTCATAACATGTTGGTGCAATGAGAGAGTACTGTCTAGAGTAACACCTAGGTTTCGTACTGACTGGTGTTGCTGATATTTATTGTTTGAGGTAAAGGATGTGAATGAGAAAGTCTTTGTGTTGTAATCAGAATGGCTTCAGTTTTATCATCATTCATCTGCAGCTTGTTACATGTCATCCATGATTTCACATCGGAAATGCACCTCTCTACACCTTGGTTGGTAGCATCAACTTCAGTTGGGTGGCTAGATTTGTATATTTGGGTGTCATCAGCATACAATTGGTGAGATACTGGATGACGATCTATGACACTTGAGAGCGGCTGAGTGTATAGAATGAAGAGAACAGGTCCAAGAACAGAACCCTGTGGAACACCAAAACATAGATCAACTGGGCTGGAGTGTTTTCCATTTGCGGACACAATTTGTGTCCTGTTGACCAAGTAAGACTTGAACCATAGTAAGGCTGTATCGTGAATGCCAAATACATGTTGGAGATGGTGAAGTAATATATCATGGTCTGTTGTGTCAAATGCTGCAGACAAGTCAAGGAGGGTGAGGACTGTAATCTTTCCACTATCCAAAGCAGAGAGAAGGTCGTTAACTACTTTCAGAAGGGTAGTTTCGGCACTGTGGTGAGGGCGATATGCAACTGTATATTGCTAAAAAGACTGTTTGAATTCAGATGAGATACAAGTTGGAATAGAACAACTTTTTCTAAGATTGTTGACATGAATGGGAGTTTAGAAACTGGGCGGTAGTTCTTTAAATCATTATGTACAAGTGTTGGTTTTTCAGCAGAGGCTTTACACGGGCAGTTTTGAAAAATGATGGGAATTCCCCGAATGAGAGAGAAGTATTAATAACATCAGTTAGTGAAGGCAATATTGGATCTAAGCACTCAAGCAGCAGTGATGTCAGAATCGGATCAGGTTCACATGACTTTGGGGCACTCTTCATCATGATTGTACGTACTAAATCCATAGAGACAGGTTCAAATGCTGCTAACGGTTGCCGTTGAAATTCTGTATCGCAACTGTATGGTGACGACGAGTCAATTGAAATTAAGATGTCAAGCTTATCTTTAATGGTTTGTACTTTGTCACGGAAGAAATTTGCAAACTGGTCCAGAAGGTCAACTGGAGAGAAGGTAGTTGGAAGTTGTGTACATTTGTTCCTTGGCATTAGCTTGTTAGTAATCTCGAAGAGCTTTTTGCAGCTGGAACTTTCAGTGATCTTAGTACTGTAGTGGGCTGATTTCGCTGCATGGACTCTGTTTGTGACATTCTTCTTAGTGGCTTCATAGATTTGCTTATGAATAGTCAGTCTGGTGGAAAGCCAAAGCCTCTCAGCCTTACGGTGGTCTCTTTTAGCAGTGCGAAGCTGTTGCTAAAAGCAGTGTGACACATAACAACAGTGTCAGATAAAGTGAGCTAAATGCAAAAATGTAATGCAATCACTTGAGCATGAAACCGTTAGTTAATTTTGCCTACTACCCTTCAAGATGATTATACGTATCAGTTTTATGACTGTACATAAAACAGTGTTCATACATGTGACAGAACCAGGATTTCAGACCAGTAGATTTACAAATTTTGATCAGTAGATTTTCTTCTAAAAAGGTAGATTTTTATCGGCATAAATTTTACGTGTTTTAAGGGGATTGAAAACAAAACAAGTACGTTTTTTCACATAATATGTATTCTCTTCATATTATAATAAAACACAAATTTTGAACATGAATCCGATTCAGAATCTGATGGAAAAGGTTACAATAATAGTTAGTTAATATCAGCCAATATATTGTCAATTAAAGAATGGAGAATGTCCTCTCTGTGTCAGCATTGGAATGTGGCAATGACAGGACAACTACACTCAGTCTGGAAAGAAGTTCTAACTTAAGTTTTTCTGTTGCTGGGTTTCTGAGGCTGCTGACTGATCTCCAATATTGCTCCAAGCTCATTTCACCCAGAGGAGGAAGTTCCTGGCTTGGACTTAATATGTATTCCTGAGCCTCATCCTCAAGGGCTTGTTTCTCTTCTAGGCTTAGGTCCAAAAATCTGTTGTCAAGTTTCACCACTGTAATTAATTTTAAACAAATTAGATTTAGACTTGAAATAAACAGTTAAAAAACACATGATTTTAATAATTTATCCCAACTTTAAAATTAAATATTAAGTAATACATTTTTAGCATTTCTTCCTCCATATACTATCTTAAAATCCACTTGGCATGAAACACACAATGCAAACTCAGGACCTTTGCTACTCACCTGCACACACTTAAATTCTGGTATCCAAGCGTTGTTAAACTTATTGTAGTATTTCTTAGCTGGTGGCTTCTTAGCATTGGAAGAAAGCGGACTTTTCGGCATTTTGACATTAATTGAAAAAAAAATATACAAGCTCCCCTTAAATATTTATCTTAAACCATTGTGAACAATACAAGAACAATTAAAAGACAACAAATCAAAATACTTACTCAAGTGTTTCTGCCGAGATCATTTTTGGTCACTCTCTCTATTTTATCTTCCTTCCACGACAGGTTGGCCAAGTTTTAATCAAAGACTCACGGTCATCATGGATTACCTTTGATCCTTTTATTACTTATAACACCTCAAACAACATCCTGCATTTGGCCTTAAACTCTCCAAATTACAACAATAAGGTAATAAATTAGCCGCTTGTTGCTTACCTATGCTTCACATGCTAGCTGTTCTTTAACAATTTTAATCCGACTACTCAAGCACGCATAATCGCACCGGTCGTAGCACAGGTGGAACATTTCCGGTTCCCAGTAGACTGGTTCTGGCTGGTTTATCTAATGTGTTGATAGAACACGTAAAAATACTGGGGGTTTTTTAATAAAAAAAATTTTTCCTTGAAATTTCCAAAAGCAATAGATTTCGACTACTAAACGGTATGTGCGGTAGACAGCCTTTAAAATGGTATTTTTGGCCTACCGCCGGTAGAATCACATGTATGCTTGTTAGAGAAACCGTTGAGCTAAACTCCGCCAGTGCAAAAACTTAATATTAACATCTACAACAACAACAAGGACATCAGAAAAGGGATCCCTATGGCTTACCTATGCTTCACAGATGAGAAAAATAAAATTGTAGATTGGTTCAGGCTGATCATTTCTTTTTAATGCCCCCGCCATGTCTAAGGAGGGGTTGTATAGTGTTACCCATGTATGTCCATCCCATCCCAACCCGAATTTCATTCTGTCACAATTACTTTTGAAGGACTTCTTGTATCAGACTTTACATTAGGAAGATCTGGGTCAAGTTTGATTTTCACCATTTTCCATCAAAATTTCATAATTATTGCCCGATTTTCAACTTAGAATTGCAACTTAGAATCAACTCAATAACTTTTGAAGGACTTCACGGATTAAAACCAAATTTGGTATGTAGCTTTACATTAGGAAGATCTAGGTCAAGTTCAGTTGTCACCCTTTTCCAACACAATGGAGTTTTGGCCCCTGTTTGACTTATAACTTTTCTCTTCATTTACATCATATTCAGTAACTTTTGAAGGACTTAATGAACTTAATTGACTGTAGCCAGATTTGGCATGATGCTTTATATTAGCAAGACCTAGTTAAAGTTCAATTTTTGCTTTTTCTGGTATAATTTTACAGAGTTATGGACCCAGTTTTTTACTTAAAACTTTTCCCTTTAGTTGTATTTATATTGGCAGGGGTATTTGTATCATACTGATACATTTCTAGTTCCTTTCTTCTTTTTTTTCTCTCCATTGTTTAGTCTACATTTATGGATTTTTATTTCATTGTCTTTTCTGTACATTATATAATACAATTTATCTTGCTTGCCACAAATGACACACAAGTCAAGAAATAAAGGCAACAGTATTCATCAAGCAGTTTGTTCTATTATTGTAATTTTTCTTTCTGTCCGAATTGGAGATTGTCATAATAATTTGCACTTTGATTCACACAGGACATTGAAGATCCCCTGTGATGCACAATTCAGAAGGAGAAAATGGTTTGAAATATGGAGTGGGAAACATTTAATGCAGGTGGGACTGAATTTAATTTTCAACCTTTCAGGCAGACGTTGATTCTGTTGCCACAAGAAAGGGAAAGGACATGATCTCTGCAGTCAATCATTTCAACCCAGAAATCATTGTTTGCCCCTTTTTGACTGTCCGTGTCCCTGAGGCAATCTGGAGCAAGAAAGAAAGGCCATGCTTGATTGTCCATCCTGGAATTGCTGGTGATAGGGGTCCAAGTGCCATTGATTGGGCACTACTCTCTGGAAAAAGTGAATGGGGTGTAACTGTTCTACAGGCGGTGAAGGAAATGGATACAGGTGATATCTGGAGTACGTCTAATTACCCAGTACCGAAAGATGGAACAAAAACGTCCCTTTATGTTGGACAGTTTTCTGATGCAGCAGTGCCAGCTGTTATAGATGCTCTATGTCGTTTTCAGGATAAAATACCACCGACACCATTGGACTATAATCATCTTGAAGTCAAAGGATGTCTGCAGAGGACATTGACAGATGCTGACAGGATAGTGGACTGGACCAAATCTGCAGAAGACGTTTTACGGACAATTCGAATGTCCGACACTCAGCCTGGGGCAATTGGGGAAATATTGCACCAATCTTTATCTGATGGAGTTTATAGGCTTTATGATGGTCATATGGAGACTGGTGAATCATCTGAAGCTGTCAGGATGCACCTGTCTGCCTGCAAACCTGGTGAAATAGTTGGAAAGAAACATCAAGCAGTGCTGGTGAAAACGGGGGATGGAAAAGGAGTTTGGATTGGTTGTATGAAAAGGGTAATGTTTAAGTGATTTTTGTAATTGCTTCCGAGACATCGGCAGATTGGGAAAAATAATTGAGGACCTGAGTAGGAGAATGTATCATAGTTTGAGAGAAAAAATCCTTTTGTTTTTAGCATGTATGTCCCATTTCATACCTCTAAATTTGGAGGCCAAATCAATTACATTTATGTTAAACATATTCAAAAATATGCAAGCTACAGTAAAAGAAAGAAGACTTCTTAAATGATCATTGTAATGTTTACAGTTTTCAGTGTCTTAATGCCAAAAGTAATGCCTTCATTTTTGTTAATTGTTTAACTTTTATATCTTTTTGACATATCAATTAATAATTCAACAAAAAATATGCACCATATGTACTCACTTATAAATCCAAGTCCAACTGCAAACTGCACAGATCCAGATCTGCTAGCACATTATGTACTGGCATATCAGGGTCTACATTGTTTGCAGTTGTACTCGACTTATAAGTGAGTATATGTGATACTTAACCACCTACTTTAGTGCATGCATGTCTGCATATTGTATATACAGGTATACAGACAAACTGGCATATCTTACCTTTAAAACCTTTCCCTTTCCAGAACAAAAATGAAAATCCAGAACTCAAGCTTCCTGCAACAATGGCACTGCCAAAGCAATGTGCACATGATGTTGATACGATCAGTGGACGCTGTGACTACAACAACATATGGATCCAGAAAGATGACTCTATCTGTTATGTTCATTTTGATTTCTACAATGGGGCTATGGACAAGCATGCATGTGAGCGGCTAGAGCAAGTTTTAGAGGATGTTGCCAAAATGGGGGACATCAAATTGGTAGCCTTGATGGGAGGTGATAGATTCTTTTCAACAGGTAAGTAGTGGAATGTGTATGCTATCTATTGATGTCCAGATGTATCAGTCTGTCTGTCTGTCTGTCTGTCCATTTCCATGGTACAACTGATTGAAACCAATAGGTGTATTCACATCAAACTTTAATTTTGAAAATGAACATGCCATTTTGGATATTCCTCACAATAAAATACATTTATTTTTTAAGGACCTTTAATTGACCTGGGGTCCAATAAAATTTAACTCAAATTTATCCTTCAAAGACTCGATGTTCATCATGAACACAGTGATGTCCCACTCTTGAAGAGAGCCCTTATGATAATGTGTATAGTGTAAGCTGTCTATGTAGACACCTCCATATAGCAGACACCTGTTCAT
This sequence comes from Margaritifera margaritifera, assembly GCA_029931535.1. NCBI lineage: Eukaryota > Metazoa > Mollusca > Bivalvia > Unionida > Margaritiferidae > Margaritifera > Margaritifera margaritifera. The sequence continues at coordinate 222,618 of JAQPZY010001402.1, read as the reverse complement.
AAAACACTTTTCCGGGATCCCCAATGGAAATCCTTTCCTATATGTCCTACAGTGGACTGTTTTATGATCAACAAAGTTGCGTATAACGGATACATTAACCTTGCTTTCCATGCAGCTTGCCATATGTGTTATTGAATGTACAAAGATTTTAGAAGATTAGCTATTTGTAATAGTTAACTACCAAGTGGACAATTACCATTTTCCACTAGGTCTCATTACATCATGAGTTTGCTAGCACTGATCTCATAACGGATATAATCATGCTTCAAAAATAAGAGCATAAAATGATGACAATTTTACATTTAGATTTCACCAAAATCATTGTTGATGGCACTGTGGAGTGTTGGAATCAAATAATCTTATGCTTTGCCAACTTTTGACCTTTAGGTGCAACCAGCTGTTTCTAAATGAATTGTTTGTTCATGACCAGGATTACAAGTTCTAGTGCACATTAATGCATTAACAATTTTGATACAATTCTTGTTTAACTTGTAACTTTTTGTGCATGTCATTGTTTACTTTCACTGCAACTGGAATCTGATATTTTCATTGTAGGACTTTCATCCTTTTTGAATGTGATGGTGTAGTAAATTTTAGAACCTCAATATTACTGCTTTTTATGCAACACTCAGTCATAACTGTACGAGCTGTAAAGCACATGGAGATAACTTGCCTTGTATATAAAGGACACCTGTCTTTAAAGTAAAATGTTGTTGTGTCCCTGGACAACCCTTTATATAGAGGTTGTTATGTCCCTGGACTACCCTTTATATAGAGGTTGTTGTGTTCCTGTCCTACCCTTTATATAGAGGTTGTTGTGTCCCTGGACTACCCTTTATATAGAGGTTGTTGTGTCCCTGGACTACCCTTTATATAGAGGTTGTTGCGTCACTTGACTACCCTTTATATAGAGGTTGTTGTGTCCCTGGACTACTCTTTATATAGAAGTTTCATTATATATCAATATATAGATGTTAACATAATGTATGCATTAAAAACTTCTGTCAACTGGAAGTTTGTATAGAAATCAGAACAGATCTGAGCTTTGGAAAAAAGCCAAATATTTCAAACATTGGAGTAAAGCTGTGGATCTCCAATCAATTAGATTGATTTCAATCCCTACTCTTTAGCAGAACAATACTGTGCAGCTAGTTACAAAACCATGAAATAGTTTGGAATAGGCACATTTTTGTTTTAATATAGAAAAATGGAAAATAATCAAAGAAAGATAAAGACATATACTGTACAGTGTAGTGTAGTTTCATATAGTTTCCATTGCTATGGCTAAGAATGTTCATGTGTCACATATTGCAACACATCTCCATAGTGTCACTTGTAAAGTCATTGATGTCATGAGAACCCAGTCATCATAGTTGGCGATTTATTTGAAATCAATAAAATGATGCCTCTCTCCACTCCAGTCAGTAAATCATACCAAAAGTGGGCACTGACAGTTGGTAAATCATACCAAAAGTGGGCACTGACAGAGCATGCTGTAGTATCATCAATTTTCGTGGGGGACCAATTTTCATGGTTTTCGTTGTTGCCCCAAACCACGAATTTAAATACCCGGCAAAAAATAAGCCACATATGATGATGATCAGTGCCCCCCCCCCCCACGTTTTCTTACAGTGTCTACTAGTATGTGATAAATCAAGGTCAATACTGTAATCTGGTAATTAAATATTAGCTTTTACATGTGTTTGTTTTATTTTTTTATTTTAACCCTTTGAAACAAGAATTATAAATCATTTTATATTGTTTCAATGCACACATATCGATAAGGTATCCGATAGCTGTAATTTTACACTCACTGCTGTAAATCCATATAAGGTATTCAGACAATAGTAATACTGAAAATGAAAGAAAGAATAATACAAAATAACAGTACCGTATTTTGGTGTGTATAACACGCAGTTTTTTCACCTAATTTTATTATCTTAAGTCGGGGGTGCGCGTTTTATACAAGAACTAAAAAAAAAGATTTTTTCCAGGTCGATCTGACGAGAGAATGAAGTCACTATAGCCGCCTACATGTGTCACATTCACTCCTTGTGAAATATTAAATCCGTTGCACATTGCATTGTAACTAAATTGTTTACCAGTACTAGCCTTAAAGAAATAAATAATGCTTACAAACCTTGATAGTCTTGTTCTCTGATTGCTTATGTTAATAAACTGGTTTCATTTCACATCACTGTGTAGCATTTTGTTCTGTGCCTCGACAGGAAATACATGTACATAATGACTGGTAACTTGTTCAAAAGCTGTGCAAAGTGCTGCATTGGAGCGGAACAAATACCACTGTGAGGATTACCATACCTGTTCCGTAAATGTTCAGTATTCCATAAATGTTGATCTAATACATTTTTTCTTCATTTATTCTTGGTTGAATTGAAATATAAAATGTGTAGAATTCAAGCAGTGTTAATGTTCTCATCAGAGGCACCTTTAGGAACATATTTTTTGCGACTATGGTTTCTTTGTTATGGTAACACTGACACATTGTGAAACAAAGTAATCAATTAATGTATGAAATCGGAAAATATTTTTCAAATGTTCAATATTCAATAACTGTGTATCTAATTAATTTTGTTTTCATTTATTCATGTCTGAATTGAAATATAATATTTAGAATTCAAGCAGTGTTAATGTTCTCATTTTTTGCGTGACTACATTTAGCCTGTTATGGTAACACTGACACTGCGTTAATGTATGAAGTCGGAAAACATTTTTTTTTTCCTTTGGAAAATAAACTTGTTTCTTAGTTTTATTTCTCATCTTAAATCATAGTATTTGAGATATCTTTGCGACTATACAGTGATCAATGCTTCATTGACTCAGTGTGGTCTTTTCACGGTAATCGGCGCCAGGTAAGCTTTGATGCGCTCAATATAGTTACAATGCTTTGTCTCGGTGAGCAATATTTAATTGATTCAGCGTGGTGTTTTTAACGGTGATCAGTGCTTCATTGACTCAGTGTGGTCTTTTCAAGGTACTCGGCACCGACTAAAGCTTTGATGTGCTAAACATAGTCACATTGCTTGTCTAGGTAAATTTGCAATGTATTTACTTTTCTTCAGAAAATAAACTTGTTTCTTTGTTTTATTTCTCAATTTAAACAACAGTATTTGATATGGTACTTCTTTGTTACAATACAGTGAGCAGTGTTTAATTGACTCAGCGTGGGTTTTTTAAAGCTAATCAGCGCCAGCTAAAGCTTTGATGGGCCAAACATAATTACAATGCATTGTCTTGGTAAATTCTAGCTTGAACATGGGGATATATTTTCGAGGTGTCATGTTAATCCAAATAAGTGTAAATACTGGACCTAAACTTTCACATAGCATATTGTGTTCGATCTTGAATCTGAACGAATATAGTCAAAGTATCAACATGGGTCATATAAGAAATTCGTACAATGCGAAAGACAAGCTAACCATCATTGCATTTTCAGAAGCACATGGTAACAGAGCCGCTGGGAGGGAGTTTAATGTAGGAGAGTCTTCTGTTAGGGAGTGGAGAAGAATGAAAGAAAGACTGAAGAAAATGTAGAGAACAAAACAGGCAGACAGAGGGACAAGTGCAAAGTATCCGGACGTAGAGAGTGGAGTCCTTGAATGGGTCATTGATAGAAGAAAACGGGGAATCTCAGTATTCACGACAGAGATTCGCTTTCAGGCAATATTGATTGCAAAACAGAAGAAAATAGATGACTACAAGGGGTTTGTGAGCTGGGCCTATGGATTTTTACGACGGCACGACTTGTCAATTCGGCGACGCACACATATGGCCCAGAAGCTGCCAAAAGATCATGAGGACAAACTGATGGAATTCCAGAGATTCGTCATTAAACAGCGCAAGAGACTTAAGTTTGAGTTGAGCCAGATAGGAAATGCTGATCAGATGCCCATGACGTTTGATCTTCCATCCAGCACCACTGTCCATATGAAAGGGGCCAACACCATCAGCATAACCACAACTGACAACGAGAAAAATCGTTTTACGGTGATGCTTGCCTGTACCGCTGATGGCGGAAAGCTCCCTCCATATGTTATTTTCAAGAGGAAGACACTTCCAATATTGCCACTTTTTCATTCACTATCCAAAATGACCGACTGTTGTTACACTATGAAAACGGAGCGAAATACCGGTATACACGATTTTAAAATGTATTATATCACATGTGCGTTATATGGCAGAACTACGTTTTTTCCACTCATTTTGGGTCGAAAATCGGGGTGCGCATTATACATCGGTGCACGTTATACACACCAAAATACGGTATATGAAACTTAAATTTAATACTTATTCAAATCAATTTAAATCCTCTTGAAAGCACATTTGATTTTATCCATGCATTTTTAATCCAAAAGAACAACAATCCTGTAAAATACTATAACTATTTCTTGAAACACTATTATTAATGAAACACTATGTATATACACTAATTACAGCAGAGTATTAAAGCTCACACTTCACCGATTTTCGGACAAAGCCACTGTATCAACATCATGTCAATCAAGTCTCATGGTACACACAAATGCTTCTCAGGTAAATAATCCCCAAATTGCTGAATTAAACAAGTCCAGCTTTCTCAAAACCACTGATAATTAGGTCCGATCTTTCACTCATTGTCGTGTGAGCTGCAATTATCCATTCAGCGTGAATTGGCTTGATTAATGAAGTTGCAAGGTTCACTAATACTGTGCACTGATCGTCACCAGTAATATCTTCTTTTTCCGTAATGGCGTCCATGACCTGTTTAGCATACCAATCGTGGAAGTGTGACTTTAATTGTTCTTTGTACTCTTTATTTATTATCAAGTCTAGTGGTTAGAGTCGGTCTGTACGAGAGGCAGGCACAAACAAAGGAGTGATTCCACTGTCTTTCAATTTACTTAGCATCTTCGAACCTTGGTGGGCTCTAAACACATCAAATATTGCCACTGCTTGCTGATTGCATTGAGCAAGGGGCAGCTGGTCACGTGTTTTGTTCACATATGGAATGATGACATTATCCTCATAACAAATCATAGATTCTTCGTTACTCCAGTGTGAGTCTGTTTGAGTCACATCCCAGTGGTCAGGGAAAACTACACCCTTCGGCAGGCATCTGTCAGTCTTCCCTGCGTAAATGACCTGTGGGGGCAGGCGAGTATCGGATTTTATTATTGCTAATAAAATTGTTATATGCCTCTTGTCATCAAGTGCGGAAACTGACACTTGCTTAGATCCACGGGGTTCCATCGTCCAATCTCCACCTGGCACAGGTTGGCACCCGGTCTGATCCCAATTTATTACAAGACAGTCTGGAATATTGTGCTGTCTCACTACAGTTGTAACTTTCTCCAAGAATGTTTTCTTAATGTCATCAAAGTCACGGGGCAGCTGTTTCATGCTTTTTGTTCCTTTCCGCTTAACAAATCCTATTCGGCGAAGTAGCGACTTCGCCCAATGCTTGGTGATGCTGATGTGTCCACTGTAACATGCCAGCTGGCTGCGAGGATGCTTGGCAATCACAGCCTCTGCCCCAGCCATTACAATCCTAATATTTATCACTCCCCCATTAATTCTAACTTTCTTGATCCAATCTTGTACCTCCACATCAAGCATGCTTCCTAGCATCAAAGGATTGCCCGGGGGTGATTTGGTTAGATTAGAAAGTTCTTGTTCATCTTGCTTTTTTAACTTTATGTATTTGTCCTGCATTCTCCGTACAGTGGTCTCACTGAATGTACAACTCAGATCGCTACTGAATTTGTGGGCGGCATTGGCAACACCATTATCAATGGAGCAACTGGCTATCTTTTCCCTGATTTCCTTGTTGTAACTATTATACTCTCCTTGCTTTCTTTTCCGGGACAGTGACTGAAGCAGGGGTTCTACTGCATCATTAGCTGCCTGGTAAGCAAGCGCCTGCGCCATGCTCGCAGCTTCTGACGGGTTAGGAAGTCCAGGAACCGAGGGGGGTCTAAGTTGAATTTTACCACTCTTAAGCCACTGTGTTAATGCCATGATCGTCAGAAAGTACTGATGGCGCAACTTGATAGACAGTGGTTTAATTAAGAGATCATTCATATGTACTTTAATAACCGATTGGCTTAGTGTTGTTGGCTGCGTCGGCTTCCTTTGATGTTGAGTACTCAGACGAAAACACGGTGTAAGTGATTAATCTTGACAGGTGTTTTATTTGTGCTCATAGAGGTGGTAGTATTGTTTTAGTGCTGTTAACTGTGTCGGCTTCGACTGATGTTATTCACTCGGTTGAAAACACGGTGTAATTATTGAACTTGTCAGGTCTTTGATTTTTGCTCATACAGGTGGTAGTGTTGTTTTAAACATTAAAGTGACCGCCATTTGCGTTGGCATAATTTTATTCTTTTGTATTCTTTCTTTGGGTATTTGTAGAGGTTAAATCATGAAATTAAATACTTATTAATATGCAAACTTTGACAGGCAAAACCACGAATTTAAGTACCCACGAAAATGCCTTTTTTTTTACAAAACCACGAAAATTGAGCCCCACAAAAATAAATGATACTACAGTATTTAGCTTGTTTAATCTAAATTGGGACACAGGTACAGTTTTGGAAAGTTAAGCTCAAGGGCAGTCAATGCAAACTCTAGGTAGGCAGTCAACATTATGATGTACAATGATAAGGAGTCAGGTCATGCTAACACCTGCTCTGTCTAAATATTTCAAGTTCAAAGGGATAAATGTGTTTTTCAACCAATGAATTTTATACCAACTTGGAAAGAAGAACTTCTTCCTTCTGGAAATCCAGTTTAAAATTTTGTAGTATGGATTATTGTTGTGTTTTTTAAGAGAAAAAAATTCATTTTTTGTGTGCAGTTCAGGACCCCTGCTGTGAACCCAAGAATCCCTGGGTGTAATTACAGTGCCAACACCTCACACTATATCCTGGACTATAGTTGCAGTGGAATATAAAGAATTTCTCTTTATTTCTTTTGGTTTTACGTTCTGTATGCTGCCTTGTGTTCATCTAATCTGCTGAAAAATAGTACTAAAAACAAAAAGAAAAAGGATCCTGACACTTCCAAACAATCAAGTCTTCTACCACAAAGTTCTTCAAGCCATGAAGACTCTTTTTCAGGATTTTCTTCCTCTGACATTGAAATGACTATCTGTGATCAATTTAAAGGTGCTTTCTTTAATATCAACTCAACTGCTAATGATGTAGATATCTTATTCTTTTTTCCTGCCATCTTTGACTTCTTTCTAAAGATGCTAGGTCAGGAATATTTTGGTCAAGCCAACATGAACAAGGACAAATTTACTCTGACCACACATGTACAGAGAATGACTGTACATCTAGCAGTCATCAGATGTAGTAAAACTGTTAAATATCAGGACCAGGACAAAAACTTTGGAGGGATGTATATTTTAGAAGAATTTCAATGAAGTTGTATAAAAGATTAACTGGTGAAACTAGTTTTCTCTCTCAAGAAAACCCCACCACTCCAGTCCAGATGACAAAGCATGCCAGTAGTGACCCCTGCTGTGACCAGACACATTGCTGCTCCCTTTTTGTCCCCCATACAAGCAGTACTCCCAAGGGTGAGCTTTGAATTTTCCTTGGAGCAACAAATGGCTAGTCTTATTGAGACCATTTACTAGCACTCTACACAGATTACATCATTGAAGGGACAGTTAATGAATCTCACATCTGAGGTTTTTAAACTGAAGGAAAAACAAACTTCAACTGAAGCAGCTAAGGAGAACCCTATTGTTACCACCTGTACTCATCCATCAACATATGCCAAAGTAGCCATCCATCAACATATGCCAAAGTAGCCATCCATCAACATATGCCAAAGTACCCATCCATCAACATATGCCAAAGTACTCATCCATCAACATATGCACCTGTACCCATCCAACAACATATGCACCTGTACCCATCCATCAACATATGCACCTGTACCCATCCATCAACATATGCACCTGTACCCATCCAACAACATACGCACCTGTACCCATCCATCAACATATGCACCTGTACCCATCCATCAACATATGCACCTGTAACCATCCAACAACATATGCACCTGTACCCATCCATCAACATATGCACCTGTACTTATCCAACAACATATGCCAAAGTAGCCATCCATCAACATATGCCAAAGTACCCATCCATCAACATATGCCAAAGTATCCATCCATCAACATATGCCAAAGTAGCAAGTAATCCCTCAACCACCCAACAGGGCTCTAGTGTAATTTACACTGCATCTGAGCTTCAATCTGGAAAAAGTAACAAAGCCTTTCCTGAAAAAAAAATAAAGAGACCCAAAACAAGCAGCATATAAACAAATAGGCAGAGCACAATCAATCAATGGAAGCAACATCCCCCAGGCCCCCAACATATAGTATACAAGAGATATTTGTTAATCATGGACTCTCTTGTGAAGGGCATAAATGAAAAGGGTCTTAGAGGAGGTATCCACTGTCATGGTATCTCTGGAGCATCAGTTGAGACCATCAGTCAACCTATCAAGCTCTTTAACCTGGAAAACTTTTCATCTGTAATTATCTCTGTTGGAGGCAATGCTGCCTCTAGTGGAATAGATCTAGAGTATTTTCAGGAAAAGCTGGATCAGCTTATCTTGCACATCCGAAATGCTAATTCACAATGTGAGATAAATAGTCTGTGGTGTATGCCCAATGAGACTGATGTATGAGAGGACAATCACATCATCTCTAGTCTAATCAGAGACTATGGCCTGACTTATATGAACATGGACGACCATTTTTACAAGAAAGAGGGCAACCCAATACTCTGATACTTTGGAAGGGACAGAAATCCACCTCTCACCTTCAGGAGTAAAATGATTTCTAAATGATATCAAGAAAAGCTGCCCAAACATGAAGTTGTTTGACAATTTCCACGTGTGTGTTTTACAAGACCGATGGACCAAGGACCAGGACAATATACCACACAAAGCAAAAATTCTAGTGGGCAAAAACAAGGAGTGGGAAAGCATTATCAGCTGTGCCTAGAGTGTGGTGAAACAAATCACCCCACCTTCAACTGCCGACATAAGAGCAACTTAAATGTCACTCATGTGGATTTTTTGGCCACAAGCAGTCCAAGATCTGTGGACATAATTAGATTTATAGCCAAGAAACCATATCCTTTACTACATTCAACAAATACTCAGTCCTGCTTAATACATGTGAAAATTGCAATTCCATGTTGAATAACTGTGTATGTCTAAAGACATCATTACTCAATATTGCACTTTTTAATGCCCATCTGTGAAATACCAGTTAAACTTGGAGCATGGCCTAGGTAGCTGCCATCTTAAAGTGAAATAAAGTACATGTAATTCTGTATAAGTAGTTACAAAACAGTCAGTTCAGTATATATATATATATATATATATATATATATATATATATATATATATATATATATATATATAAACTAACAAAAATGACAAAAATTTTAAAAAATCAATATATATACCATACATTATGGTATAGTGGGGTAGTTTCTTTTGCTATGCTTGGGTTGGTGGTTCTTCCCGGGTTCTTCCTCCACCAAATATACTGGCTGCCATGTATAGCCTATCATGTGCTGAATAATGGCGTTAAACCCCACAAAACCACACCAAATCTTTGCTATGCTAAGAATGCTTATGTATGCACACACTGCATTGTGACACACCATCATAGTGGCACATGCAATGTCGGTGATGTCACAAGAAGTCAGTCAGCTGCACTCATCTTTGTCTTTGCCTACTTCATCTTATGTTGTTTGATAAATAGTGTCAACTTTTAACAAACTGAAATAATGATATTAATTATTCCTTTTTTGCACACAGGCATCCACTTATGTGTGATTGAAGGAAGTGAAAATCGAGAGCAGGAAGCCTGGGAGAACATCAACAAAATTGATGATGTGATCAAAAGAATCGCAATGTTCAATGATAAGATGACAGTTGCGGTGCTACAAGGGAATGCTGGTGCTGGTGGTGTCATGATGGCAGCTGCCGCAGACATTATAATCACACATCCGGTACAGTTGCACTAGACATACATTTCATTCAGATTTGATAAATGTCTAAAACCCATCCAGAAACAATCAAACTCTACATTTAGAGAGTTACATGTAATAGGAAAAAAACAAGAATTCCATAGAATGATGTGTCTCGCCTTCACCTAAAAACTAAAAATCCTTGCAAAATCACTAGAGCAAAATAAGTGTCAGAGAAACTGAGCTAAATGCAAAAACTTGACCTAATCACATGGTTTGTACAACCTTGAACAATCCAGGAATTTGAGGGGTTGTTTGGAAAACTTGAATTTCCAAAAACGTGGTTTTATCCTTGGAAAGTCCTTGAATTTGTCTGCCAAAATTTCCTTGAATTTATCTGAGTGAATATAAAGCATTTGCACTCAATAAAATACATCATTTTTTAACTTGAAGATTTGTTATTTCAAAATTTTTCAATAAATAAAGTGGAATATAAAAGGGTGGCTGAAAAGACACATGATACCAGTAGTTACCAGATGTAGTAGTATCCCTCTGCTGTAATGGCGCAGTTCATTGTTCGTACGCTTCCTTGAAAACCTTGAAAGTACTGGATTTTGGCTTTTGTAAATTCAGGGCTTGAAATCCTTGAAAACTGGATTTTGGCTTTGTAAATTCAGGGTTTGAAATCCTTGAAAACTGACATTTTAGTTTTAAAGCCCTTAAAAGTCATTTTTTGCACCATCAAAAATTACTTTGGACCATTTCTTGTCATATGGTTTCTAGAATATTGGCATGATCGGTTCATCAACAGTCTTGCTCTTTTGTGTTGCCAGTCTCCTATGTTTCACAATTTTTTGTTTTGGTCATTTCATATATGATTTTCACTTTTATTCTCAATATTTGAGGCCCTGGAAAGTCCTGGAAAAATCCTTGAATTTTACTCGAGTGGGAGCATATGAACCCTGCAGACCTTTTGGCTATACTGGTCATAGACCAGAAGAGCTAATAGGATGGCCTGTCCATCTGCCTGTTAGTACACACACATTCATCCCTAGGTCTAGTTGGTCCTAACTGAAAGTGGTGTTGCTCAGACATCCAATATAGCCACTAAAGTTGCCATTTTGAAAATGTTGTTATAGCTACTCGTCCTATATGGATGGTAATATCAACATAGAGTATTAACTAAAAGATTTCTTATGATGTCTAGTTGGTCCTAAATATAAATGGTGCTGATCTGAGTTGGTCCTAAATGAAAATGGTGCCAATCTGACATCCAGTATGGCTGCCAAGGCAGTCATCTTGAAAATCTTGTTATTGCTACTCCTCCTGAACAGAGAATCATATCTGCATTGGGCTTTCACTAGAAGACTTCTTAGGATGTCTAGTTGATCCTAAATGAAATGGTGCTGCCTGGACAACCAATATGGCTGCCACAGTGGTCATCTTGAAAATCTTATCTCTGCTCCACCAGAATGGATAGTCATATCAATGTGGGATTTTTACTAAATGACTACTTCTGATGTATAGTTGGTCCTAAATTAAAATGGTGCCATTCTGACATCCAATATGGCCACCATAGCAGCCATCTTGAAAATCTTGTTTTACACTGTAAGATTTCAGCCACAAAGTAAATAGTGTACATCAATTATTATAGTCACCTGCATTTTTAAAGAATGAAGTTCAACACTTGGACATAATACACCTCTCCCTCGATAACTTGTGCACAACAGAGTCCAGAAAAACAGACCGCAGTATAAGTGTGAGGGCGCATGTTACTGTGAGATCTCTGACAAATTAAGAAGGGGATGCCATCCTGACTGCACATCAACAATGAGAAGATGGGGGGGGGGGGGCTGTTTAGTGGTTTAATACTTGTTTTATGATCATGTTGGGAATAATTGTCAATAAAAATTCTTTTTCAAATGAAGTTGTTCACTTTTCTGCATAAATTACCTTTATTTTGAAGATAACCAACATTCGCAAGATCATTAAAAACATTACTCCAAGAGATTTCAACACACAACACATGTACCTGTGAAAACATTGTGAATTACATCACTGCTTTGCATGTGAATGTGGATATATTCTAGTGTTATTGTTGATTCTTAACACAACAAGATTTTTTTTTTCAAAAACTACGGACATTTAATTCGCAAAACAACAACGTCATTGTCAAAACTAGATTTTTTTAAAACTTGTTCTATGAAAAAAATATTGATGCCATGATTTCATTGCTAGTAATAGTGAAATTTATGGTCATCCTTGAACAAACCTCTGAATCCCAATTCAGGAATTTTAAGTTCACTACAAACATTGGTACGCGCTTCTCCATAATGAACCATATCTGTGAAACAAAGCTTTCCATGCACTGAGTACTCCTTTCGCTTGCTTTCCTTGCTATCATTTATCACATATGCGAATAAGTAGGATAAACCGCTGATTATGTTAGATACTTTAATTATGTTACCTACATAATAATATTTATAACAGTGTTCAATTGGTCAATTGAAATGAGTTGATCTGACACACTACCATGACCGTTAGCTCTTATGTGGGTAGGATTTGCATGCCTTGTAACGTTTTTTAATTCCACCCCCTTTATTTGATTTGATGCAAAAGATGTAATTAACGTGATTATACAAAACAGGTCTACTTTTAACTGATTGTAACAATAAAACAAACACTTCCGCAATTCGAAGACCAAAAGCACTGTTGGTACCTAATTAGATTCTCACAGAAATGGTCACGAACATAGCTGTGACAGTTTTCACGTTGGAATACCGGAGGGTGTATCACATTTATGATGATTATATTAACCCTTTTCATACTGAAGCCCATTCAGACAGGCAGTTGTATAGAACTGGAAACTTTTCAGTCAGTGGTTTATGCAGCATGAGAGAATCCAGTGACGTTGGTTAATCTGGCTTTACAGTACAATTTTTTGAAATTATTTTTCAATGTTGTATACCATTTTAAAAAGCATAAAATTTTCCTTAAGGTCATATATTTCTTGACTGAAAATTTTCAGACGTAAAACTTCAGTTGAAAGTAAAGTTATGTAAGCAAAAATAAATGCTTTACATTTTTTTGTAATAACTTACTTTCAATGCAATTTTCCTATCTGCAATATTCATTTTACCTCCTCTATGTAATTGTATGAAATGGGGGGAATTTTATACCATTTAAGAAGGTGACAAAATAGTAAAAATCCATCAAGAATATCTAAAGTTATAACAATTTTATTAAATTTACTCGCATGAGAATTGGAGAACAAAAAACAGAATAATCCTTACTGGTAAGTCGACAAAGCTTTTCATTTTGGTTCAGTGTTTTTATTCCACAATAAATTTTAATGTAATAATATAAGAGTTATATTGGGTGTATTTTGGTCCATTTCCAGGGATGCAGGAAATTTTCATAATATTATGCACACACTCAACATCGGTATATGTGCGAACTTTATGAGAAGTGAAGTTCTCAAAATGTCCAGTTAGCTTGAAAAGTATCCACGTCTTCATCATCGTCAATATCCGAGTCAAAAATACCAATTAACTATTTATCATCAGCTCAGTTCATTCGATGCAACCAAGATAACGATCCCCACTGCCTAAAATATAAATTTCCCCCACAAAATTGTCTAAATTTTCATCAAAATCGGTATCAGCATCACGACCGCTTCAGTACTGTCCGCCATTTTGAATTACACACGTTAAAATTCAGTTTTGAAATCAAATTTTCTACTAACCAGTTCTCATCATCTCCGTTCATTTCGTCGAAGTGAAGCTCACGATATGCACTGCTTAAAACATAAAGTTTCCCCACAAAATTGTCTATATTTTCATCAAAATCGGCATCCACATCACTGCCGTAAATTGCTGTTTCAGCGCTGTCCGCCATGTTGATCTCCACACATTAAAAGTCGTGTTTGAAATCAAATTTTCAAATAATCAGTTATCATCAGCGCCGTTCATTTTGAAGAAGTAAAGATAGCGATCCCCACTGGCTAGAATGTCAATTTTCCACGTGAAATGGTCTTTATTTTCAACTAATTCAGCAAGCACATAACTCTCTTCAATTCCCTCTTCAGAATATCACCGCCATATTTTATCTTGGCATGTTAAAACTCGATTTTGAAATCAAATTTTTACCAGTTTTGGGGTCTTTTAAACACAATCATGCAACTAGATGTGTACCTTCTACCTTTATTTCCTTCTTTTCAAAAGAGTAAACGTAAACTGATGACGTTTTATACAGTTAAACACGTGTCTGCAAATGTTGGTAAGGAAATTTAGTGAACATACGACCGGAGTCGTATCCCGCTGGCAAAGGTAAACTACGACTGGAGTCGTATCCAGCTGTCAAAGGGTTAAAACTGAATTAAACAGATGGAACTTAAACACAAATTTCTCTTGACAAAACTTTTTTAATTGGTATTTTTTTCTTAAAGTGCTGCCACCAATAGGCATTACTGACATTTTCATGGATCAAAATTTCGTAAAATATTGTTATTTATAGTGTACTGAGAATTTTTATTTGTAAAGAAACTTTAACAAAATATATTACTCCTTATTAAAAGTTGCAAATTTCATGATGTTGATTCAAATTTCCAGGCACTAATTGATGTTTTGAATGATAAAATGAGTGATATATCAAAGTTTCATTTACCAGTTTTTATCATGATTTTCTTCATGTTCAACAAATAGGTGCTAATTCTTTTGGTATTAACTAGAAAAAAATGGGATCCATGTATGACCCCGCATTATAAGCAGGTTTGGGAGTTAATCCAGGTGCAAGTTATAGATTGAGACGTGTATTTAAGCAATTTTAATGTCGCCAAAAAGACTTACACCAGATATCCTTTTTTTTTTTTCTAAATCAGTGTTACATTTCATAACTGACAAGCTGTGAGATAATTTTGGTTAATTTGGGTGTGGTCATTAATGGGAGGTTAGAATTATGTTCATGCCAGGCAGGAAAAGCTAGAAACTGGCCAAATTTGCAAGAGGTGGCCACATTGAAAATGCAATCTCTAAGCTGGAACTCAAAATCCATAAGAAAAGAAACTGAATTTGCCCTTAAAATACATATGATTTTCACATCTTATCATATGTTTCATTCAGAGTTATTTGACTGTACAGAGCTGAGCAAAAAAAATTTTCATCCACTTGTCCAGGACAAGTGGTTTCAGAAAATTCACTTGTCCCACCTTACTTGTTTGACAACTACTTCTAGAGTGATCATAACAAACATTTTCTCTTTTAAATATGAACAGAGACAGCTCACTAATTAGCATGATTGTTTCGCATCAAACGCAATATCGCATGTGAACATTGAAAGAATCATTACTGTCATTTAATCAGTTCATAAAGGAAACCAACACTAATGTCGATAAAGTATCTTTCATTAATTTAATCAGAGTCGCTCATGAGAATCTGGTTTGAGTAAACACAGTGCAACAAAGCCGCTTAAAACACTATTAATTAATTATACCGGCTTTGTTTTGTTTGACTTGTTTTGATTAACCGATAATTTGGTCGCTTAGCTCAGTGTGCAGTCAAGCGGTAACAGAACGTGCATATATGCGATAGTTATCACTGACCACCTGTAGGTGTTATACAGGATGTAAATGTATACATGGAGAGGGGTAGAATCAAGTATTCAGTACGCCCGGAGGGCATGAATGGCCAAATAAAGATAGATATGGTGATTAAAGCACGAAAATAAGGACTTGCCTGACATTTTTAAAATAGGAAAAAAGCACTTGTCCCGGACTAGTGACTTGGAAAATTGTACTTGCCCGACTTCGAAAATGAATAGTCCGGGACATCGGGCTATGGGATTTGCTCAGCCCTGCTGTACATTTACATATAAATTTTAAAGTATTTAACAGGGGTGCACTCTTTTCAGGGAACTCTTTTAACACCTTCGTATGAAAACATGCATCTGTTTGGATCCGAGTACTGGACCTATTTCTTCCCTCGCCGAGTTGGCTCGAAGAAGGCATATCAGCTTATTCATTCTGTAGAACCAATGCTTGCAGAGAGAGCCAAGGATTCTAATTTGGTTGATTTCATCATTGGAGGGTAAGTTGTACATTTTTATCACTGGTTTGTTCATTCTTATTTTGGAGTAAAACAAAATTAAAATCATTTTGTAGCAATTTATTTCCCTCTAAGGGAAAAAAGTATGATAATTTTTTTAATAATTAGCATTTGATTACCCCTTTTAACTCAAAATTGTCTCCAAATTTATGCTCATAAGCTAATTATCAATCTCCTTAAGTGGGGATTCATTTTCAGCTTTACTGGTCATAGACCAGGAGAGTTTGTGGGATGGCCTGTTTTCCATCTTTCATTCGTCCATTAGCACAATTTTGTTATCGCTACTCCTAAATTGCTCAGAGGATTGCCATGAAACTTTATACACACATTCATCCTGAGGTCTAGTTGATCCAAAATGAAAATGGTGCTCTTTGGACATCCAATATGGCTGCCACAGCAGCCATCTTGAAAATCTTGTTATCACTACTTCTGAATGGATGGCCATATAAACATGGGGTTTTCATAAAAGGCTTCTTATGTTGTCTAGTTGGACTTCATGAAAATAATGCCGATCTGACATCCTGTATGGCTGCCATGGCAGCCATCTTGAAAATCTTGTTATCACTACTTCTCCTGAATGGACAGTCAAATTGACATGGGATTTTCACCAGAAAATTTCTTATGATGTCTAACTGGTCCGAAATGAAAATAGTTTCACATGGATATCTAATATGGCCACCACAGTGGCTGTCTTGAAAATCTTATCGCTTCTCCTCCTGAGTGGATGGTCAAATGAACATGGGGGTTTCACTAAAAGACTTCTTATGCTGTCTAGTTGGTCCTAAATGAAAATGGTGCCGACTCGACATCCAAAATGGCCACTGCAGTGGCTATCTTGAAAATCTTGTTATCACTACTCCGCTTGATTGGACGGTAGTATCAGCATGGGGTTTTCATTAAAAGGCTTCTTATGATGTCTAGTTGGACCTAAAATAAAATGGTTCCAATCTGAGAACCAATATAGCCACCACAGCAGCCATCTAGAAAATCTTGTTATTGATGAATGGAAAGTCATATCAGCATAGGATTTTTGCTGAAAGACTTCTTATGGTGTCTAGTTGGTCTTAAATAAAAAATTTGCTGATCTGATGACCACCACAGCAGTCATCTCAAAAGTCTTATCACATCTCCTCCTAGATGGAAAGTCATATCAACATTGGGCTTTTACCAGAAGACTTCTTATGACTCCTTCTGATGTCTGGTTGGTACTAAATGAAAACAGTGTTGATCTGACATCCAGTGTGGCCACCATGGCAGCCATTTTGAAAATCTTGATATTGCTACACCGACTTAATGGAAAGTCATATAGACTAATTATGATCTCTAGCTGGTCTTAAATGAAAATGCTGCTGATTTGACCTCAAACATGGCTGCCACAATGTACATATTGAAAGTGTTGTCACTAATTCTCCTGAATGGATGGTCATGTAAAAATGGAGTTTTCACCAAAAGTCTTCTAATGGTGTCCAGTTTGCCCTAAATGAAAATGGTGCTAATCTTGTATCCAGTATGACTGCCACAGTGGCTAAATTGAAAATCTTATCGCTCAGGAATATCAGAGATGGTTTCAACACTCTGCAGTTAAAAAGAAGTGAATTCCTTGAAATTCTTTTGGCCAATAGGACATGAGTCCTTTCCAGGGACTCTTTACTATAGGTCGGGAGCTGTGATAGCTCAGTTGGTAGAGTGTCAGACTTGTAATCCAATGGTCGCGGGTTTGATATCCACCCAGTCTAGCTGCCTCTGTATGTCCTTGGAAAAGGCACTTAGCTTCCATTTCCTCAGCATGATATAGCCAATAATGTGTTAAAAGTGCCATCAAAACCCACAAAACAAAAAAACTTTACTCTAGGTCAATGCCTCTTGAAGAAAACAGTCAAATTACAAATGTGTACTCACTGACAGTTAGCTCAGATCTTGTAGTACTACATGTTTATGTTTATTTAGAAGAGTTTATCTTCCTAAAGTTCTTTATCTTTAGATGTTTAGAACTTAACTTCTAATTGGCCCGTTATAGTCAGAATTGTGCTGACATACTTTTAAACGCTATACACATACATACATACATACATACATACATACATACATACATACATACATACATACATACATACATACATACATACATACATACATACATACATTCATTTCTTCTTCTGCGTCTTCATGATTCTGCTTTGTCCACAAACTTGACCAATTACTTTTCATACTCATTAATTTGAGATTTGCAAATGTACTATTTTTTTCATGAAACTGCAACTGTATGTCTTCTCATTTCCAGAAACAAAGCAGAATTCAGGCAAAGATTGCCTGACTTTTTGAAATATCTCAGAAACAGTGAGATGTTCGAGGAGACCCTGAGAAACAAGCAGTTTATGAGAAATGAGGATTGGCAGGATATACTTGCAAGCCACCGGAAGATGGAACTACATCACATGCGCAAAAACTTTCGATCACGTGACTTCGCTGATTCCTTGAGAAAATTTGTGTATCATCTTGAGAAATAGTTTTGTTAATGTCATTTACTTGTTACTGTTAACTGAAATTAAGTTACAGATATCAAACAGTATTTGCAAATTAGGTAATTGAATTAATTGTGAATCGTTTGCCTATCATTAATTCCACCAAAAGTGGCATCTACCGAAATAACCTATCACAATTCTATTTTACTCACAATCAAAGAGAGCCAAAAGTGGCATCAACTTGAATAACCTATCACAATTCTACTTTATGCACCATTAAAGAGAGCCAAATGTGACATCAATCCCAATGACCTATCACAATTCTACTTTAAACACCTTTAAAGAGATCCAAAAGTGGCAGCAAGCCCAATAACCTAACACCGTTGAACTTTAAGGACCATTACCAGGGGTCAGTCTAGACTTGAATTTTAGGGAGAAGTGACTTCTTCTTTTGGACAGAAAATAGAGAGAAGTGAGAGCTGAAGAGGGAGAAGTGGGAACAAAGCAAGAAATGCAATATATATATATATATATATATATATATATATATATATATATATATATATATATATATATATATATATATATATATATATATATATATATATATATATAATGTATGTGTGTGTCCTTTGATTCTCTTATTTGAACTGTGTCCTCTATTTCTCATTATGCATATTTGCATTTTACATTTGTTTTAAGCAATACCTTATATTCAGGTATGTATATTATAAACACATTTGTAAGTGTATGAATGTATCATATTTATATGCAGTTTATTCATACTTGAAAGTGTGTATGTTTGGATGGAGAGAGGTATGCAATGTATTTTGGCCATATGACTTCAAAAGAGCACAGCAGAAACCATACATTGAATTTAACTGATAGGAGTACCTAGATTACAGTATTGTAATTACAAATATGTAAAAATAATTAATCAACCGCCACTTAACAAGAAATTTAATTTTTTTTAGTTCTCAAACTTAACTTGAAAATGGCAGTTGAAAACATGTCTAAACTACTTTGAAACAACCCCTGTAACATACATGAGAGCACATGCACATGTGTCTTCACACCAGAGTGTTCATCCATTCAAACCACGGTGGTCACTGATGTTACGGATGAATAACCTGAACTTTACAACTAAACATTTAAGGAGTTAATTCAAAATTAAATGTTTATCTTTTAGACTGTCAATTATTGGTGAATTTTTTAAAAGTTGAAACATTAAATTGCGTGTTCTAGTGGCATCTGATTAACTATTTATACCTAATTGTAATTACAATGATGTAATCTAGGTAGTTCTATCAGTTAGAATTAATTACAATGTATAGTTTCTAATGTGCTCATGGGAAGTCATCTGGCCAAAATACATGGTGTAGAGACCAAGGGCATATAAACCTTAAGTAATGGACTGACCATTTAATAACATCAAAACTCTGACGTTTAATTTCATTGTTGCCAATAAAACATTATCTTAACTATTGATCAACGATGAATTGAAGTATTAAAGTCCATATATGAATGAACTAGATCCTTCTTTGCAACTAAGTCGGTACACAGCCAAGAACAAATATGGCGCCATGCATGCCATGTCGGTGTATCTGTTTTTAGAAATAGGGATTTTTTTAACATGACCATTCTCTGTCTAGCTTCGTAACAACAATACATAAATAAGATTGCAAATGTATGGTTTTAATGTTTCCAGAACATAGTATTATCCCATACATTTCTGACCTTAACATTTTTATTTTTAGGCTAAATTTTCAATCATATAATATTTAGACTTTGCTTTCTGTGAATTGTATATTTTCCTTCATTTATGAGCGCAATGAATTATGAAAACACGGTCTAATAAAGAGATACTTCCTAGACACAGTGATGTTGTCCATTATTAACCCTTGACAAGTTCACGTTAGGTTTCAAACTGATTTTATGATGAAAATAACACAAGCACAGCAGTTAAAATCTTCAGAAAATATACTTAGAAAGTACTTTCACCGATTCTATTCTTAAAAACAAAATTGTTATTTATACATTGATGTTTTAAGTTTTTAAACACTAGTCTGGTTGGTATGTTGGTATGTATGTTTTCATCATAAAATGATAACGTGCGGAAATCAGGCAGTGATAACAAATGATAACTTGCAGGGGGAAAGAGTTAATGGTCAATCAGCTATTAAAACATGACTGTGAATGTGCAAGAGTTTGTTTTGTCTGTGCTATTGATATCAACACCTGCTAAGGCTGCATGCAATACATTTTGCCTGGGGCTACAATGCTGTAACTACTCAACTGGGTCGAGGGAGCATCTCAAAAGCAATAAACTACTATCACTCAGTGTTCATTAAAAAAATCATAGGGCAAAGTTGTTTTTGCTTTCCTAATAGAAGAAGGCAAAGTCTACATTTTTTCGGTGACTTAGTCACCCACTTATCCTGGTAGCGTGACCCATGCATTACAGATAGCCAAATTTGGCATCACACTTCTACTATAAACACTACTAAAGAGCCAAAAGTGTCATCAACCTGAATAACCTATCACAATTTTACTTTAAACACCATTACAGAGAGCCAAAAGTGGCATCACAATTCTACTTTCAGCACTAATAAAGAAAACCCAAAGTGGCATCAACCCAAATAACCTATAACAATTCTCCTTTATGTCCCATTAAAGAGAGCCCAAAGTGGCATCAACCTAAATAACCTAACCAATTCTACTTTATAAAACCATTAAAGAGAGCCAAATGTAGCATCAATCCCAATAACGTATCACAGTTCTACTTTAAACACCATTAAAGAGAGCCAAAAGTGCCATCAACCCTAATAACCTAATACAGTTCTGCTTTAGACACTAATAAAGAGAGTCAAAAGTGCATCAACCCCATAACCTAACACAATTCTACTTTATGCACCATTCAAGAGAGCCAACTGTGGCATCAATCCCAGTAACCTATCACAATTCTACTTTAAACACCATTACAGGGAGCCAAAAGTGGCATCACAATTCTACTTTAACTCATTAAGGCTGAAAGGCATAATTTTGTGTCATGCGGTAGTACCCTTCTTCCAGGGCTTGTGACATCATCACAGTTCATGACAGACCCAAGCAGGCGATATTAGAGAAAAGAACAATGATGTAGCTTTACACAGATACCAAAAAATGAATGCAATATTTTAGACCATATTCTCCTTAATTAAAAAATCGCTGGTTCCAGGCTAACATTGGGATTTGGGGTAAAAGGGAACATGCAAGCAAAAATCATGGGTCCAATAAGGACAACAAAAGAAAAGGAAATTCCAGTTTCACCCATTTGCTCATGCACGGGCCTAGTAGCCAATCCAAAACGACTTCTCTTTCATATATATGCAACTGTCAGTAAGAAAGTTTCTCTGTATCAGACATACTTGGATTCAATTGGAAAAAACAAGAAAACTTTCTCTTCTACCCCCATCTTAAGTGAAAATGTAAAATAGCTCCAGACCTTGAGGAGTTAACCACCAATAAAGAGAGCCAAAAGTGGTATCAACCTGAATAACCTATCACAGTTCTACTTTTTGCACCATTAAAGAAAGCTAACAAATTGGCATCAATTCCAGTAACCTATCACAATTCTACTTTAAGCATCAATGTAGAGAGACAAAAGTGGCATTAACCTGAATAACCTATAAATAATTCTACTTTAAAGAGAGCTGTTTTGGCATGACACTCAATTGTCATACTGTCTGGACATGTGAGTGTGCATCTTCACACTTTTTTTGGTAGCCCATTAAGCCTAATGTAAATTTAATAAGAGAATATGAAGGTTTATATACATATATAGATGGATTTTTAAGTTGGATAATGTATACAAATGACAATTTTAAGTAATACTAATGGATAATCATTGAAATTTTAAATTACAACTCATTCTTACACAATTGAATAGATTTCAATTCAAAATTACTGTACTATATGTAACAATCGTGCATATTGCATGTATATGGTGTCTTTAAACAAAATATTTCTCAAACAAGAAGGGCAGGGCCTGCATGTTGAGCCCATGAGCAAAGCATTAAAAAAAGGTTAAGCTAGAATGTTGCAGAATAAATTCTCTTTGCTTCACAATGATACATCCAAAGTATCAAGAAAATCCATCATGGTGTTTAGGAAATATAACAGATAAAGAAACTCTAACAAAGCCTTAATGGAAATTTTCTATGACTGTGATCTTGACCCGAAAGTCAAATAGGTGTATGCACTTGTCACAGAATGAATCTCCTTAGCTTCATAACGATCAACCCCAAGTATGAACAAAATCCAACAAGTGGTTAAGGAAATACATGCTGATGAAAAAACTTGAACCAAAATCTTGGCGCAAATTCTCCATGACTCATACCTTGACCCCAAGTTCAAAGAAACAAGCCAGCATGTCTCAGTGGGAATTGTCATAGCTTCATAATGAATCGTCTCAAGAAGGAATAAAATCTATCAAGGAGTTTAGGAAATATACCCAAATGAAAACTTGGGCCAAAGCCCTAAGAAACTGGGTGATGATACCAATGGAAAAGTAACTCACTTTATCACTAACAAGGGCTCAACAAACTAACTGAGTGATGATGCCAAGGGAAAGGAAACTCACTTTACCACTAACAAGGGCTCAACAAACAAACTGGGTGATGATGCCAATGGAAAAGTAACTCACTTTATCACTAACAAGGGTTCAACAAACAAACTGGGTGATGATACCAATGGAAAAGTAACTCACTTTATCACTAACAAGGGTTCAACAAACTAACTGAGTGATGATACCAATGGAAAAGTAACTCACTTTATCACTAACAAGGGCTCAACAAACAAACTGGGTGATGATGCCAATGGAAAAGTAACTCACTTTATCACTAACAAGGGTTCAACAAACAAACTGGGTGATGATACCAATGGAAAAGTAACTCACTTTATCACTAACAAGGGTTCAACAAACAAACTGGGTGATGATACCAATGGAAAAGTAACTCACTTTATCACTAACAAGGGTTCAACAAACTAACTGAGTGATGATGCCAAGGGAAAGGAAACTCACTTTACCACTAACAAGGGCTCAACAAACAAACTGGGTGATGATGCCAATGGAAAAGTAACTCACTTTATCACTAACAAGGGTTCAACAAACAAACTGGGTGATGATACCAATGGAAAAGTAACTCACTTTATCACTAACAAGGGTTCAACAAACAAACTGGGTGATGATACCAATGGAAAAGTAACTCACTTTATCACTAACAAGGGCTCAACAAACAAACTGGGTGATGATGCCAATGGAAAAGTAACTCGCTTTATCACTAACAAGGGTTCAACAAACAAACTGGGTGATGATACCAATGGAAAAGTAACTCACTTTATCACTAACAAGGGTTCAACAAACTAACTGAGTGATGATGCAAAGGGAAAGGTAACTCACTTTACCACAAACAAGGGCTCAACAAACAAACTGGGTGATGATGCCAATGGAAAAGTAACTCACTTTATCACAAACAAGGGCTCAACAAACTAACTGAGTGATGATGCAAAGGGAAAGGTAACTCACTTTACCACAAACAAGGGCTCAACAAACAAACTGGGTGATGATGCCAATTGAAAAGTAACTCACTTTATCACTAACAAGGTCTCAACAAAAAGTACTTGTTACTGATGCTTTCTCTCAAAGGAAATAAACATTTTAGTGCCTTGTCAAAAAAATTGAAAAAAAGAAGTATATGACTATCTTCATTTCACATTAAACAAAGAAAATACTCGCTCGTGATCAACCTTTTACTGAGGATATTCAGTTGCATTCTGAATTCCAAGTTTTTATATGCCACTGCAGATTTAGGTATGGGATGATTTTAATGTATTGTTTACTGTCTTAAATACATTTTAGTTTCTGTGCAAGTTGTTTTCATTTACATGGTTGGATTATAGACATAATAACAACAGATTATTTATTTGATTAAAAACCCTAATATAACATAATTTGTATGGTTGAAACAAAAGATGAAAGGAAACTGTTATAATTGCTAGTTTAAAGATTAACCATAATCATGAGTTGTCAGTATACTTTATTAATTATGTTTTTAAGAGAAATAATTGTACATGTCTGAGAGAACCATACAATTAGAGATTGAGGTCAGCTACTTCCCTGAATCCAATAGGTAGTACCACCAGAAAACTTTATCCAACAAACCTCTTACCTTGTATTTTAGCACATCTCCATTTCAGTTACATTTTCTTTACCATGAAAATTCTTGCACCACAGTAACATCTTCCAGGGATAGAATGTTTGTATAAACTTTAGCGATAAATAAAACCAAGGTTTTTCAATGTGATCGAACTGAATCATATATCTTTTCTCTTTGTATACACGCCCACCATAAGGTGAAACGTATTATGTTTAATGTTGTTTGTCCATCTGCCTGTCTGTTAGCAATTTCACTTCTGTACAATAACTCAAGTTGTCCACCATCTACAGTTACCAAACTTTGTGGATGGTTTTATCAAAAGGTAGACAGAGTGGGTTTGGGATTAATGAAGAGACAAAGAGTAGTTATGAATTTACATATTTATTTACAGTCTATATGTGTAAGGTAAAGAATTTAGTCCTATTCTATGCAGTTCTGATACCACCAATTAAATTACAGTCTAGTACTTAATTTAGATTAATACTTTACTGTGCAATGGCGTCTTTAGACGCCAGACCCTTTACTGTACAATGATGATTTATGTATCTCACTAACTTTAGATACACTGAGCGATTGCAATTGAAACATGTACAGACATGCATATTAATACTGTGTGTGAAATAAAACTAATTTATTCCAAGGTTGGTACTAGTTCGATAAACAGCTGCCAACACCTGGGGGGATGATTTATCGGGCTAGGTTTGTACAACCTTGAAAAATACTTGAATTTGAAGAATTGCCTTAAGAACTCCTTTAATTTTTTTAAAAAATGGTTTTATCCTTGAAAAGTCCTTGAATTTGTTGAAAAACTCCTTGAACTTTTTCCAAAACTCCTTGAAATTACCTGAGGGAATATAAAACATTAAAACTTAAAAAATATATTACTTTTTAAATTCTGAAGTTTTGTTCTATACATATTTTCCAAAGATGTTGTAAAAACAAATGAAATTGAATAAAAATTGAGTGGATCAAATGACACGTGATATGGGTAGTTACCAGATGGAGAAGTGCTCCTTTGATGTAGTAGTGTGCTAATTAGGTCTTTATTTGTTCTGTACTTTTGTACCTGTTTATGCAGCGATAAACAAAGTAACATTTGGAAAGTTAATTTCTGTAAGAAAAAAAAAAACTCCTTGAAAACTTAGAGGTCCTTGAAAAGGTCTTGATAAAGAACTCATTTGGGGCTGTATGAACCATGTCTTCACAAACTCATTTGGGGCTGTATGAACCATGTCTTCACAAACTACTTTGGGGCTGTATGAACCATGTCTTCACAAACTACTTTGGGGCTGTATGAACCATATCTTCATAAACTCATTTGGGGCTGTATGAACCATGTCTTCACAAACTACTTTTATGGGCGATTTACTTACAATCTCTAACCTCAATGTCTCATTATGTTTGCCATTTGTAAACGTATATATTTCCAATACATATCATATTGAATTTCTTAATACCATGCAGTAATGTCTCACCATGTCTAAATATATACATTTATTTAAAAGAGTGATCCAAAATATTGGAGAAAACGGAGGTAAATGGAAATATGGAAATGGTACCTTCAATAAATTGTTTACAAATTTATCTACATAAAATGACAGATGACTCTAAATTTACTTAAAATCCAAATTTTGGGGGGATATAAGCAATTTTCATTTATTTTGAGATCAAAATATCTAAAATGAGAACAATGGTGGGTTTCAAAATGCAGTGTCTACTTTTGGTGGCACTTTACAGTTTCATATTTTGCATAGGGTTAGATTTTTAAAGAAAAAGAATGTCCCAGGCTTTCCTCACTTGTTATCCTGACTATTTAAAAAGGAACTTATATATCTTAGGCATTGTTAAAAGAATTTTTAATTTCCTTTATTTTGGTGTATGATTGATGAGTGTCATTTGGATTATAGAGTATACAGCTTGGTCTTACTTCAAATGTGCACCTATAAAAAAAAAACTTCTAGCTCTGCTTGGTCATTTTTCACTTCCTGGACTTCAAAGGTAAATTGTAAAAGAAAAGAAAAAGAGCCAATAACGTTTCTTATTTTTATATATTTTGTAATTCATTCATTGTACTTTCAGAAGCTGGTATTGCCTACTCTGGCAAAATTCGTTTTCCATATTTTAATAACTGGTAAAGTTAGTGTACTTTGGACTAATTCAGGCTGATTTTCGAGCACATGGGAGCAGCCATTTTGGTCAGTTGTGTTGTCCACATGTACAATATGTAAAGAAATTTTAGCCACAGTACATGAACGTAGCATACAGGTATGCCAACATTCTCTCCACTGTGCATGTTACAAATGCAAACAACTTCACCTTACACTTGTCACTATGTCAGAAGAACGTAATATCTGTCGAGCGCCACCTTTAGTGATGAGGAAAAACCGAGAGGTCACTTGTTTACGCAACTTCCAGTGTGTGTACTTCTTCATTTCACGGGTAATTTACTGATTAATATGAGTGTACTTATATTGAAGTGCAAATAAAAATGGCAGAAATCTGATTTAAAATGACAGACATATTGTTAAATGAAGTTTGTGGTTCATTTTGTATAAAATAATTGGTTTATTTCGTCCAGAACAAGAAGTATATTTTTGCAGGCATATATGTCAAAAAGTTACAGAAGCAACGCAATACCTATTAAGTCACACACCTTGCGCGTGAGACACATTTTATATATAAATCACGATCACACGCACATAATGAATTTTCTCACATTCTTAAAAAAGTGTCTTTCATGTATTTTTAACTTTATGATATTATGGTTTCCTAACTCTCTCTGGTAAATTTCCACGTTTGCTCAATGGGATTCCTAAACAAGAGTCCTTTGAAGGGGCTGACGCTCTACTGGGCGCCAAGAATTTCCAGGAATTCAAGATAACACCATTTATTCCTTTTAACTGCCGAGTGTTGAAACCATCTCTGATATTCTTCATCAATAACAAGATTTTCAAGATTGATGCTGTGGATACATATTGGATGTCAGACTGGCACCATTTTCATTTAGGACAAAGTAGACATCATTAGAAGTCTTCTGGTGAAAACCCCATGTCATAATGCTCATCCATTCAGGCGGAGTAGTGACAACAAGAATTTTAAGACGGCCGTCGTGGCAGCCATATTGGATGTGTGACTGGCACCATTTTCATTTAGGACCAACTAGGTATCACATGAAGTCTATTGGTGAAAACCCCATGTTGATATAGCAATCCATTTGGGAGCAGTAGAGATAACAATATTTGCAAAATAGCCACCATGGTGGCCATATTGAGGGTTAGTCGTGTTCATTAAGGATCAACTAGACACCATAAGAACTCTTCTTATGAAAACACCATTTCAAAATGACTTCCGTGTAAAAGGAGTAGCAAAAACAAGATTTTCAAGATGACCACATATTGTACGTCAGATCAGCACCATTTTCATTTAGGATCAGCAAAACATTATAAGAAGTGTTTTAGTGAAAACCCAATTCTGTTACGAGCTTAATTCAGAAGAAGTTGTGATAATAAGAGCTTCAAGCTGGCCACTGTGGCAGCCACATTAGACCTCAGATCGGCATCTTCTGGTAAAACACCATGTCGATATGACTTTCCATCCAGGAGGCGTAATGATAACAAGGTTTTCAAGATGGCCGCTGTGGCGGTTATATTGGACCTCACTTCGGCACCATTTTCATTTGGGACCGACTAGACGTGATAAGAATTCTTTTGGTGAAAACCCCATGTCAATATGACTTTTCGTTCGGATGGAGTAGCAATGAGAAGATTTTCAAGGTGGCTGCTGTGGCGGCCATATGGGACATTAGATCGGTACCATTTTCATTTAGAACCAACTAGACATCATAAGAAGTCTTTTAGTGAAAACCTTATGTTGATACGACCATCCATTCTGGCGGAATACCGATAACAAGATTTTAAAGATGGCTGCTGTGTGGCAGCCATAGTGGATGTCAGATCGGCACCATTTTCATTTAAGACCAGCTAGACATATTAAGAAGTCATTGTGAAAACCCCATGTTAATATGACCATCCATTCAGGAGGTGCGGTCATAACAAGATTTTCAAGATTGCTGCCGGACGTCAGATCGACACCATTTTTATTTGGCATCAACTAGACATCATAAGAAGTCTTTTAGTGAAAAACCTGTGTTGATATGACCATCCGTTTAGGAAAAGTAGCGATAACAAGATTTTCATGGTGACGGCTGTGGCAGCTGTATTGGATGTCCGGGAAGCATCATTTTCATTTAGGGCAAAGTAAACCATAGGATGAATGTGTGTGTGTAAAGTTTCAAGGCAATCCTCCAAGTAGTTTAGGATGAGTAGCGATAACAAACTTGTGGTAATGGACGGACGGACGACGGACGAAAGACCATTCCATAAGCTCTTATTATATTTGACCAGTAGAGCTTAAAATAGACTGACCTTGACGTGACCGTCTCCCGCCCCCCCCCCCCCCTCCAAATCGGGTCTTCGCCTCGGGTCTCCGACCATGGACTTAGCGCCCCGTGGAAATGCTGTCACTCTTGACACTTAAGGATCCTTGACAGCTCTGATAATGTATGCAGTTTTAATAGTCTGACATTATTTTAACACGTGTAGATTTCCTTTTATAGCGTGCCTGACTCGATCAAAAGAGTTCGGGTTCCAATCCTACCCTCTGACCAACCTGGGTCAGTTACCCTGGTGTGTCTGCCTCGGCACAAAATAACCTACTTGTGTTTCTGTGCCGTACAGCACCAAACCAAACCAAATCCTTTTTAATATATTTCCCCACAGGCCTTTGAAATTCTATTACTGTAGTAAGAAAATATTCGAATATCCGAAATAAAACGAAGAAAAACAAAAACGAAAACACACGCGAGCGCCACACACACGCCACACACACAAATATATATATATATATATATATATATATATATATATATATATATATATATATATATATATATATCGTTTTTTCTCGGATATTCTGGCATTTTCTTACTACAGTGATAGCACTATTACTCCTATATGACTTTAGACTGGTGAGACACACTGAGAAATATAAACGGTGTCGTCAGTGGTGACGCGAGGGTTCGAGGCGCCCGGGGAAAATGTTCTTTAGTGGCACAGTGAACAGTTTTTATGTCAGTTGCCAACCTCCATCCCGCCCCCCCCCACCCCCCCTCTAAATATAAGTTTTGTGAAGAATTGCCCCCGTTACACTATAGTGAGGTGAAATACTATGAAAATTTCAGCTGCAAAAAAAAAAAAAAAACAGAAAAAAATCCCGACTGCGTCCCCCTTAGCCTGGCGCACAGGGGCAACTGCCCCCCCCCCCCCCCCCCCCCCCGCACCGCCACTGATTGTCGTCTGTATTGAAAGCTATGACAAACATGATTTCAGTATGGATTTTGACAACAATAGTGGTGACTGGGACTAAGTTCAGATGTTTTTTTGAAGTAAGCGATTTACATTTTGATACAATACCAGTATAAAATCGTGATGACTCTTCTACCGTTCCTGTTGTTACGACTCGGATATTGATTTACTGTCCCATGATAGTGACACGAATAGTGTGTACTCGGATATTTCTGATGCAAAGGAAAACTTGGATTTTAGTGTAATCTCTAAGCGTCAAACATTTTGAAAGATTACGGATTTTGGTCTCCTAATTTAGAACAAGTTGATATAGTTCCATTTATTTTGAGTTAGGGCCAAATCATAACCTTGATGTCAGTGGCGGTGCGAGGGTTCGAGGCACCCGGGGGCAATTTTCTTTAGTGGCGCCCCTACTTTGGCACAGAGAACAGTTTTTATGTCAGTTGCCAACCTCCAACCCCCCAACCCCCATCTACGCCCAGGTTACAACTAAAAAAAAATTAAAAAATCCTCCCGACTGCGCCCCCCCCCCCCCCCCCCTCGCTCTTCGTCCGTGGGAAACGTACCCCACACAACCCCCCTCGCGCCGCAACTGCTTGGTGTTAATGCTAGTTCTGTTGACCATGTCCAACTTTTCCTGGAGCAATCCTTCTCTGAGCAGTGTGCTGAACAAAGAAATATGTATGCACAACATAAAAGGTCAGACCAAAAATGAAACCCAAATTCCTTACGAGGAGGTAAACACATTTTTTAGGCTTAATATTTTGATGGGAGTGAATCAGCTCTCTTCATATCGACTTTACTGGTCCTCAGATCCGTTCATGGGAAACTATGATTCAAAGGGGTTATGTCCAAGAACAGACCTGCCAAACATCAGTATTTTCATTAAATTGACACTGCTACTGAGGTACAACATTGTCAGCCAGTATATGACCGAATACAAATATTCTCTACAGCTAGTCTGCACATGCACTAAATACTGTTATTTCACTGACATGCTGAATTCAAAACGAAGTACTGAGAGGTTTTTTCCACACGTTGCCTAATTAACTATACACTTTGATTTGGGCATATGACAAATGATGGATTATAATATTCTGTAAACATGACATACATGAATTTGTGAGTCCAAGTCGATGACATGAAATTATGAAGTTATTATATTCACATACAAGACAAGAATCTATGACAGTGTAATGTTCACAACAAGAGACCCACGAGGGGCTGATATCGCTCACCGGAGTAACTGACAAATGTTAGCTTTTGAAAGCAAATTAGTGTGTAGTGAAACTGTGAAGTGGAAATAAAAGTTTGGGGCACTTAGTTGCCACATTGTCTATTAGGCTTAACAACGTACAAGCGTTTCTGATTTCATGCTAAAAAAATTGAATAGGTTAGTCAGAACAAATTTTTTTATAATTTTTTTTTATAAAAAAGCAACTCGTGAATCCCCCACCCCCTTCCATTTACCGAAAGTGAACCACGGTTGCACGACCCAATTTTATTCCTTTGAGAAAAGACATTGTCCCAGTTAGTTGATAGTTAGATATACACTCTCTATATAATTACCTAAATAATTTTGCGTTTGTCTAATGTAGCTTGTTTTAAATCTGAACCGACCAAGATTAGCAAACAGCATGCAAAGGTAGCCATTATTGAATCACGCTGTTTAGTCTATATACAGTAGGTGCTACAAAGTATTGGGAGAAGTAGTAAATGTCTAAATGAACATGATCTCTAATGTTGTTATCTATGAATAAAGTTACATGTCTGTCCACACATTTTTACAAATATTTTTTCAAAATTCTGTTTTATGCTCAGAAAATGTCTAGGGTCGGCATCCAGAAAATTGGAGGATCCACATATTTGGGTTAATAACGGTAATTCAAATTTGGAAATTTGGAAGTGGTTCAGGAGAAAAGCATTTATTTATTTGTATATTTTTTGTTTTGTAGTAAGTTTGTTTTGGTTTTGTGAGGTTTAACGCCATTTTTCAGCACATGATAGGATATACATGGCGGCCAGTAAATTTGGAGGAGGAAGAACCACCGACCCGCGGGAAGCTAGAGGCAAGCTTTCTCACATATCCATGTTGGTCTAGCCGAGATTCGAATTCACACAGATAGAGGATAGATGTGTAAGTGATCTGTAAAAGCGAGCTCCTAAGACCACTCGTCCACCCGGGTCCCCTTGTATGTAGTAAAGATCAAAAATACCAAATATAAATTTAAAATAATTTTTGAATGATAATATTTAATATATTAAATGCCATAAATATGAATGAATAACATAAAAATAACAAATATTTTGGGCATTTTCATTTAACAATACCATTTTAAGGTGTTAGTGACTTTAAAGTTTTGTTGGTCAAAGAGGTTACTGGTGTGCGTCAGAAACCCACAATCAATACCTACCAGATTTTTAAGCTCAACACCGTAACATAATTAAGAACTTTATATGTAAAATATTAGTTTACTTAAGTCTTGTTCTTTTTGTAGTTTATGTTATATTTCTATTTTATATATTTTCTTCAGTTTTAAATTACAGATTATTCATTTTAATCCATGACGTGTATTATTTTGCTTATTTATATCACTGTGCTATTGAAATTCATGTATCCTGTATTTTAAAATTATTTTAAAGTTTGTTAATGTTTTCCAAGGAAGAGAACTCTCATCACAACACAAAACCTGTGAGTCTCAACAGGCCTGATCATAGATCACTTCCCTTGCATTAATATGCAAACTGCTATTTTGGAACATACAGTGCTAACAAGCTCAGACAATCAGATGCAATATTACATCATTAATATATATGAATCTCGCTCTTTATCGAATCCATCCAAGATTTTGATGATATAAGCCAATATTTCAAGCTTGATCACAATTGTACCAAAAATGTGGCTTCCAGAGTGGTAACAAGCTCAGCCAATCAGATACATGATCAACTTACTCACTCATTATCAAACTCATCCGAGATCCTGATGATATATGCATTTAATATATGTTTCACAGTGAGATATTGAAATATATCAGTGGAAGAAATATTATATCACCACTGTGGCGATACCACCTTTATCGCCACAGTGGTGATATCACTTTTGGCACTACTTTCTTTTCTCATTTAGGAAATATATCTGCCCTTATGTATGTTATTCAAAACCTGTATTTCCATATTTAGGTCTATTTCATTCTTCAGCTTCTTCCACATCAGGATGAACAGATCTTAAAGTATGTCAACTGTAGACCCACTAGTGTACATTTATGCAATCAATAAGGTGCCATCAAGAAATGCCTAAAACGAACTCCATACTGCAAAAAGTAGACTTCAAGTATTAACTTTTTATAATTAGTTTTCTACATAAATCATGGAAACTGTCAGTGATTGAACTTACATGACCTGTTGCTATGTGTCACCCATACGGTATTGTATATCTATAATACTCTACAACAAACGTTATACATTCTTAAGGAGAAAAATCGTTTGATTAAATATAGTAATAAAATTTTTTTAGTAGAAGTTTTAACTCGCGTCACAATCGCGTTGAAAACGATGGATAAATAGGGCACTGATTAGTGTTGATTGTAAACCGAAATTAAGTGACAATCTAAAATTGGATACAGCCTCTGCTACCGAACTAGATTGCAAGCTTGCCAAGGCCACACACAAATTCCAGTTTGAATGTAGAATTAAACAAAATAAAGAATGAAATTTCTTACAAGTAAACTAACAATCATTAAAATCTTTTGTTGAAAGATGTTACGCTCTGAAGTCTATCAGATACAACCTCTCTGTGATGTTTCTACATTACCCCACCAAAACAGTGTCAATTCGCGCATGAAATGTGTTAACAAAAATAATAAAAATCTCTTCATTTTCGTTGGGGTACAGTCATTAATTTGACAAAATACACAATTTGTAGCATGATATGTACAAGCTAAATTTGTAAAACGTCCCTGTCCTAAAATTATTCTAATATTTACCAATTTCTTTTATCGATGTAGTAATGCAGCTGTTAATTGCATTGGCACAGAATAAAGAAAATCCATGCAAATCGACGGAATTGCCTTTAAAAAATATATAATAAAAAGAAAATCTACGTTTTTTGAGTAGATACACGGAAATATTTCACTCTTAATGAAGAAACATTTTGTATTGTCACGAGTGGCGAAGCCACTCGTGACAAAAAACTATTTCCAGTTCACTCGTGAAATATTTCCGTATATGTAACCAATTGAGCTATCGCCACTTGTCAATCACACTAATCAATTAACCAATCAGAGAGCATAAATTAGACACACCTCCAGGCATTGTTTACATCGGCCATTTTCCCCCGACAAGCTGAATGTGGCCATAATGAATTGGTTATCGTAAATGTTTACAAATTTTGCAACGGTTCGTCAACTTTTCGATTGATAATGGTGAAAAGGTGTCGATATGGGCCTTGTAATTCTTACAGTCGATATCCAGATCGTCTAAATGGAGGAGATAGATTTCTTTCTTTCCCGAAACCTAGACGAAACTTGGTCGAATAAAGGCTTGTGGTCGCCCGCACGATCTGCTGAACGTGGACACAATTGATGGCAATCACCACACGTTTCTTTGTACAAATGTATGTAGAAGAGCATGTCCCGCCGATAATTTGAAGAAAACAAAAATATAATAAGAAGATAGAAATTGAAAAAATCGTACAAATGAACGTGTCTAGAATAAGGGCGGAGAACCCCCTAACCTCGGGTTTTCTTGTGTGTGTGTGTGTGTTTCTTTTTTTCTTCTATAGGAAGCATTGGACCAGAGACTGCATCATTTTGAAGTTTGAAAATTTACATGGTAATGTCGGTTTGCCCCCAGAATATGCATCACTGTCTTGATCTTTTCAGACTCTTTTCTTTCAGTCATTGGGCTTAAGGCGGCGTGGGGGGGATTGTAATTGATCATGAAGAAATACAAACACAGTGGTTCCAGATATTTATCTTCCGATATATTAAGCATGTATTTACATGTTTACATCAACATACATCACTGATCAAAATTCCATCTCGGGAAGAGTGTAGAACGTTATAATTGGTATGTACAACAGTATATACTTCTACACAGTAACTATTTACGATTTTACTATATATTTTTAATTAATTTACCTCTAAGGCTGCTTATACAAAAGTCAGTTAAATTTAATAAAGATATGACTATATACTAAATACAATAACTTCTTTTGAAGTGAATTTCTTACTGAATTTGTTTGTCGGAGGTTAACAGGTCGTCATGTCACGTGATTCAGTAGGCGGAGCGATCTCGCGTAAGGCCAATTAGATTCAAGATCACCTTTGATGATATAGACCCATATTCCAAGTCCGACTGAAATTGGATCAGAAATATGGACTCCAGAGTGGTAACAGCAACGGCTGGACATAACAGATAACGCACAACAGACGCAGGGCCATACCATAAGCTCAGTTGGCCTTATGACAACACAATTTCAATTGACTCGTCGTCACCATACAGTTGCGATACAGAATTTCAGCGGCAACCGTTAGTAGCATTTGAACCTGTCTATATGGATTTATTACGTACAATCATGATGAAAAGTGCCCCAAAGTCATGTGAACCTGATCCGATTCCGACATCACTGCTGCTTGAGTGCTTAGATCCAATATTGCCTTCACTAACTGATGTTATTAATACTTCTCTCTCATCCGGGGAATTCCCATCATTTTTCAAAACTGCCATTGTAAAGCCTTTGCTAAAGAAACCAACACTTGACCATAACGATTTAAAGAACTACTGCCCAGTTTCTAAACTCCCATTCATGTCAACAATCTTAGAAAAAGTTGTTCTATCCCAACTTGTATCTCGTCTGAATTCAAACAGTCTTTTCAGCAATGTGCAGTCTGCATATCGCCCTCGCCACAGTACCTAAACTACCCTTCTGAAAGTAGTTAACGACCTTCTCTCTGCTTTGGATAGTGGAAAGATTACAGTCATCACCCTCCTTGACTTGTCTGTAGCATTTGAAGAAATAGATCATGATATATTACTTCACCATCTCCATCATGTATTTGGCATTCACGTCACAGCCTTACTGAGGTTAAAGTTCTACTTGGTCAACAGGACACAAATTGTGTCCGCAAATGGAATACACTCCAGCCCAGTTGATCTATGTTTTGGTGTTCCACAGAGTTCTGTTCTTGGACCTGTTCTCTTCATTCTATACACTCAGCCGCTCTCAAGTGATTTAGATCGTCATCCAGTATCTTAACAATTGTACGCTGATGACACCCACATATACAAAGTTGATGCTACCATCCAAGGTGTAGAGAGGTGCATTTCTGATGTGAAATCATGGATGACATGTAACAAGCTGCAGATGAATGATGATAAAACTGAAGCCATTCTGATTACAACACAGACTTTCTCATTCACATCCTTTACCTCAAACAATAAATATCAGCAACACCAACATTAAATTCAGTCAGTACGAAACCTAGGTGTTACTCTAGACAGTACTCACTCATTGCACCAACATGCTGCATATCTTGAGCTGAGACGTATCAGCTCCATTCAAAATTATCTTTCAGTTGATGTCACTAAAACACTTGTGTGTTCCTTAGTACTTTCAAGACTGGACTATTGTAACTCAATTCTATCTGGTTCGTCTCAGTATCTACTCCAGAAACTTCAAAACACAGCTGCTCGGATCATTCTTAGAGTACCACGAACAGAGCACACCTCCCCCCTGCTCTGTACCCTACACTGGCTACCCATTATATCCAGAATCAAACACAAAATTTGTTCTCTGTGCTACGTTTCATTGACTGGCTCCAGTCCAACTTACCTATCTCACCTCACCCATGTGTACACACCAGCAAGATACTTACGCTCCTCTTCCGACACTAGTATT
The DNA here is from genome assembly GCA_029931535.1 of Margaritifera margaritifera. Lineage (NCBI taxonomy): Eukaryota > Metazoa > Mollusca > Bivalvia > Unionida > Margaritiferidae > Margaritifera > Margaritifera margaritifera. The sequence goes on along the minus strand of JAQPZY010001402.1, from coordinate 185,590 downwards.
CTCATTATTCCCACTATCAAAATGAAGTTTTACGGACAACGTTCTTTTGCATACCAGGGCCCAGCAACGTGGAACGAATTGCCCACTGAACTTGGACACAAAGACAGTGATTTTATTCAAGAGTGCTCTTAAAACTCACCTATTTTGACTGCAAGAATAGACTTAAAGACTTAATAATGTTTCCTTTCCTTAACTATTTTCAGCACGTTTTTGTTTTCTACTTTCATGGTGTTTGTTTTTTGTAATCATATCATTATATATGTTTTTAGGTGTTATATAATGTTGTAAAGCGCTTAGAGCTTCTAAAGATTAGGCGCTATACAAAGTCCTCATTATTATTATCATTATTATTATTATGACCAGGTGAGATAAAAACATGAACATAAAGATATACTGTTCATCAATGGATATGAAGCTGTGATACAATGTCATTCACATAATGATTATGAAATTATGAAAATACACCATCCAACAACGGTTACGACGTCACATTAGTTCAGTATAATAGGGTATATACAAGGAATTATTCCATATATTAGATTCCTTTCACGTCTCCCAAAGGTCCCACAGTGAATCTCACTTCCGCACAGACATAGGTTAAACCATGAACAGTCGACCCCTCAGATGCCGAGCCGGCCAACAAAGCTGGTTCCAACCACTGTAACTAGAGTCAGCTAAACATATACATGACTGAACCATGAATTGCACGACTCATAAAATCTAACGCGTTTCAGTACATACACCACTATACATGTTACGTATGTGTACACAAGAAAAGGCTTGGTTAAACATTAAAACTGTTCTCCATTAAGAACGACTATATGGAATTACATGATATATTGAATTACACGATAAGCAAGGTCATACATGAACCTACAACAAAAATAATCACACACGCTTATAAAAAGCTGGCACGCTTCTCATCGTTTACTATATACAACACACACAATTCATCCCAACTTGTCAATTCAGATAAAAATATTACTGTAATTTGAAACAAACTACTATCTGATAGCACTGTTATGAAAAATTTGTCAGACCTAATGGGAATTTAAGATTAATGCCGAAACGTTTAAGGTAGCCAACTACTCTATCAAACACAGATAAGAGAAAGAAAAGAAGAATGTCTCCAACTCTTACATACCGCTATAGCTGAAAGATCTATATCGTGAAGACCGCTTCCTGACAAAGCATATATGCAGTGTAACTATACAGAACAAGAGTCCCTCGAAGGGGCTCTCTACTGTTCAAAAGGAATTCAAGATTACTATTTCTTCTTTCTAATTGCTGAATGTTGAAACCATCTCTGATATTCTTGAGCGATATAATTTTCAAATTAGCCACTGTAGCAGTCATACTGGATGTAAGATCGGCACCATTTTCATTTAGGACAAACTAGATACCATTAGAAGACTTTTGGTGAAAATGCCATTTTGACATGACCGTCCATTCTGGAGAATTGTTGACAAGATTTTCAATATGTTCATTGTGGCAGCCATATTTGACGTCCGGTCGGCAACATTTTTATTCAGGACCAAGTAGATATCATAATCGGTCTTCTGACGAAAACCCATGACGGCACGACTTTCCTTCTAGGAGGAGCAGAAATATCAAGATTTTCAAAATGAGTGCCATGATGGCCATACTGGATGTCAGATTGGTACCATTTTTATTTAGTACCAACCATACATCATACGTAGTCTTTGGTGAAAACCCAATGCTGACATGACTTTCCATCTAGGAGGAGTAGCGATATGATTTTCAAGACGACCCCAGTTATGGCCATATTGGATATCAGATTAGCACAAGTTTTATTTAAGACTAACAAGACACCATGAGAAATCTTCTGGTGAAAACCCCTAGCTAATACGTCTTTCTGTTCAGGATGAGTAGCAAAAACACAAGTTTCAAGATGGCTGCTGTGATGGTCATATTGGATGTCCGGGCAGCACAATTTTCCTTTAGGACCAACTAGATATCATAAAAATCATCCAGTGAAAACCCCATGCCGATATGACTTTCTGTTCAGGAGGAGTAACTATAAGATTTCAAGATGGTTGCCGTGGTGACCATATTGGACATCAGATTGGCACCATTTTCACTTCAGACCAAATAGACATCGTAATAACTGTTTTAGTCACACACACACCCCATCTTGATATGACCATCCATTCATCAGGAGTAACGCTAACAAGATTTTCAACATGACCCCTGTGGCGGCCATATTGGATGTCTTGGCAGTACCATTTTCATTTAGGAAAAATTAGACATCATATGAAGTCTTCTAGTGATAATGCCATGTTGATATGACTTTCCATTCAGAAGAAGCGATGTCAATATTTTCAAAATGGCTGCCGTGGCGGCCATATTGTATGTTCAATAAGCACTATTTTCATTTGGGACCAACTAGACATCATAAGAAGTCTTGTAGTGAAACTCCCATGTTGATCTGACCATCCATTAAGAGAAGTAGCAATACAATCTTCAAGATGGCAGCAGTGGAGGCCATATTGGATGTCTGAGCGGCGCCATTTTCATTTGGGACCAACTTGACCTTGGGATGAATGTGTGTGTAAAGTTTCAGGGCAATCCTCGAAGTAGTTTTAGGAGCAGTGATAACAAACTTGAGCTAACGGACCGATGGGCGTCAGAAGACGGATGACAGATGATGGACGGTAGGCCATCCCATAAGCTCTTATAGTCTATGACCAGTAGAGCTAAAATTCTGCGCTCTATATACTTGCACGAGGTGGAAACCACAGATGGAAAACTCAAAGTAAATGAGCTCCTACTGCCGGCAGTTTGTACATGCAACAGCAAGTCAGTTGCACAGGTGAGTAATCACAATCATTCGACAGAGTTAAAACATACATCGTGGGTGATGGTGTACATTGCATTGGGATCCATAGTAAATTTACATTAAAATACAATACCATGGCAACTTTGTACACACAATTCCATGACAGGCTTGCACTTGGGAGTAAGAAAGAACCCCATCAATTTGGGAGTAAAAAGGTCAAAGGTCAAGTTAACTGTACGAAGTAAAACGTTTTCTACACAATAGCTCGAGTTCTCCAGCATCCACAGTTATCGAACATGTGGATCGCTTGCACTGGGTAAGGAAGAAACCTATCAAATTTTGAATCAAAGGTCCAGGTCACTGTGACTAAAAGAAGAAAAACGATTTCCACACAATAACTCAAGTTCTCCACCATCTACAGAACCTTATCGAGTTTGAAGTCAAGATTACTATGACTGAAAGAAGAAAAATGGTTTCTGCACCATAACTAGAGTTCTCCATCATCTACTGTTACCAAACTTTGTGGATGGCATGCACTTGGGGTAATGAAGAATCATACCGATTTCTGGGTCAAAAGGACAATGGTCAAGATCACAGTTACTGAACGAATACAAATGGCTTCTGCACTGGGGCACAATAAAATTAGTTCTACATCACAGACCTGGACCAAACTTTGTTGATGGCTTACACTTGAGATAAGAAGCAAATTGATTTTGGGATCAAAAGGTCAAAGTCACTGTGACTGAAAGAAGAGGTCAAAGTCACTGTGACTGAAAGAAGAAAAGTGGTTTCTGCACAAAAAGTCCAGTTATCTACACAGGAATATTAAATGTGGGGCGGGTTCATAATGTGCCATTCAGTGTACTCTTGTGGGGCAGGTTCATAATGTGCCATTCAGTGTACTCTTGTGGGGCAGGTTCATAATGTGCCATTCAGTGTACTCTTGTGGGGCGGGTTCATAATGTGCCATTCAGTGTACTCTTGTGGGGCGGGTTCATAATGTGCCATTCAGTGTACTCTTGTGGGGCAGGTTCATAATGTGCCATTCAGTGTACTCTTGTGGGGCAGGTTCATAATGTGCCATTCAGTGTACTCTTGTGGGGTGGGTTCATAATGTGCCATTCAGTGTACTCTTGTGGGGCGGGTTCATAATGTGCCATTCAGTGTACTCTTGTGGGGCGGGTTCATAATGTGCCATTCAGTGTACTCTTGTTTGAATTTCAAGACGAGGTCTTTAAAAAAAAATTGAATGGTCAATATCTGGGCAAAACACTCACATACTTGCATTACTTACATAAGTTTGATCCTCCTCAATAAGTTGGAACTTTTTGTATTTTATATCCAGTATTAATTTTATAATAATTCTTGGAACGTTTGTTTTCAAAAATTCAACTTGATCACGATTAATATCTGATGATGATGTCAATGAGGATGATTTCTGTTGTTGTAATCAATGATTACATAGCTCACAGGGGCCCTGGGTGGCCAAGTGGTCTAAGGCGTTCGCCTTTACTGATCACTGCCATCTCACCTCTGTCCACGTGGGTTCAAGTCTTGGGGTCGACCAATGTGGATATGTGAGAAAGCTTGCCAGTAGCTTCCCGTGGGTCGGTGGTTCTTCCCGGGGTTTGCCCAGGTTCTTCCTCCACCAGATAAAACTGGCCGCCATGTATAGCCCATCATGTGCTGAAAAATGGCGTTAAACCCACAACAACAACAACATAGCTCACATCTACAAACCTTTTAGCAGTCACCAATTGCCATTGTCGACATTATCATGCAAAAAATAAATTCAGACTAAACTTTTCTTAACAAAATGCTGGCCATTTTTGTAAGGATCTATTTTTTTCATCAATTTTTTCTAACTTTATATTTCAACTTTGAATCTTTTCTAAAATATACAATTTAAACTTTAAATATAGCCAGTGTTGTGCTGACATTTAAACATAATACATACATACATACATATTGTGATAGGGGATGCAAGACATAAAATTAATAATAATAATAATAATAATTCTTTTCTATGACATCAAAGCAGAGGTAGTATAATGAGTTCATTAAAACCAGAGATTAATGTTGTTTTTCATATTTTTTAAAAATCATTGTCCTTAAAATTTGCTTCAGAAGCTTTTCTGATTGTCCACCCTTAGAAGCCAGATTTTACAGGGTGAAAATTACCAACTTTGAGTAACCTTGGAAAATACAGCCAGCAGTACAAGCACATTTCATGCATCAGTAATTACCTTGATTAACCACAACACCAGGCCTCACATAAAAAGCACACAGCATGCACTGCACTCATCGAATTGATATACTCATTCACATGTACGATACCAAGGAAACCTGTTGATGGTAACCTCACAATATACAATGCATAGTCATTAATATGGAAAGTTTATCATTGAATAAATATATTTAGTCCTACTTCAAACTGCATTGGTCAGAAAGGGCCTTCTAAGTAGGTTTTGATGTATAGAATCTATTTAGTCATGAACTCCACACAAATAACTTATGTGTTAGCAAAGCATACAATGTAAGTTACAGATAAGAATGAAGTACTAACAGATGCACATAATTAACAAGATTAATGATTGGAACATAAACAGCACCCAAATAAATGAACTCTGAATACACAACTTAAATAAAGTCACACTCTGATACACCACTTCAATAAAGTCACACTCTGAATACACAACTTCAATAAAGTCACAGAAGCTTGAAATACAGAAACCTCTTTTTGCATCCTTTCACCAAGTTTCTTGAGTCTGTGAAGCATAGTATACATAGCACACCAAACACTTGTGTATTCATGAGCTAAATGCTAAAACTTAACCAAAGCCAGTAAATAATTAAATATACCATATATACTCGTGTATAATGCGATACCAACTGCATAGACCCAGATTTGCTGTCACATAACGACTAATCAGTAGAACAAACAACATTGACCCTGATCAGCCGGTGCATTATGCAACGGCAGATCAGGGTCTATGACATTTGCATTTGGACCCGGATTATACGAGAGTATATATGGTAGATCACTTTGAGCTTCTTTTGTAGTAAGGAAGTGGTATGAACAGAGATGCAAAAAAAACCCAAATGTATACGACCTAAATGCAAAACTCTACATATGCCAGGAAAATTCAAAATATAGGTCACTGAGCTATTTTTGTAGGAGTGTTGTACTAAGAGAGATGTATAAAATCATCGTTTAATGATTCAGGCATTAACAGCAAAAACATGTAACCAATGTCAGTGAAACATGAAATATGGGCCACAATGACCTGCTTTTGAGGTGAAGGTGTAGTACTCTTCAAGATGCATATCCTCACCACGTTTCATGAATCTAGGTAGAACAGTATATACATAGGGTGCAGAAAAACATCTGGTCACGAGCTATGTCACAGTTACCTTCTTTTGATGTTATGTTGTGGTACTAATATAAGATGCATACAATATAAGATGCAGAAGTTTCATAATTCTAGCGTGAACAAAGCTTGAGAAATACAACACAAAATTGGACCAAAGTTAGTGAAGCATGAAGCATGAAATACAGATCAGTGACCTACTTTTGTTATGAAGAGTGTAGTATATACTCAAGATGCAACCTTCACCAAGTTTCACGATTCCAAGTACAACAGTATGTGTAAAACCTGGCCTCAACGCAAAATCCTGACCAAGAATGTACAAAGCTGGTCCCCTCCACAGGGGGTAGATGCTATGCAAACTGTTGCCTAGGACCCAGGAAGAATGGTTGAGATGCAGTGCATATGTATATGCTTTTAGACACCACATAAGAAGTCTTTTAGTAAAACCCCATGTTGATACAATTCCATTCAGGAGGAGTAGCAATAAGAAGATTCTCAATATGTCCACTGTGACAGCCATACTGGATATGCTAGTGGCACCAATTTTAATTTAAGGCCAATTAGACATCATAGGAAGTTTTCTTGTGAAAACCCCATGTAAATATGACTTTTCATTCAGGAGTAGCAAGAAGATTTTCAAGATGGCTGCTGTGGTGGCCATATTAGGCCTTAGTTCGTCACCATTTTCAATTAGGATGAACTAGAAATTATAAGAATTCTGGTGAAAACCCTATGTCAAGATGACGTTCCGTTCAGTAGTAGTAGTGGTAACAAGATTTTCAAGACGGCTGCTGTGGTGGCCAAATTGGATGTCAGATTGGCACTATTTTCATTTAGAACCAACTAGACATGGTAAGTCTTTTTGTGAAACACCCCTAAGTTGATATGACCATCCATTCAGGAGAAGTAGCGACAAGATTTTCAAGATGGTCACAGTGGCAGTCATAGTAGATGTTAGAATGGCACCATTTTCACTTAGGACCAACTAGACCATGAGATAAATATTTGTAAAGTAACATGGCAATCTTCCAAGTAGTTTAGGAGGAGAAGCAATAACAAACTTGTGCCAACAGACCATCCCACAAGCTCTGCTCCTCTATGACCAGTGGAGCAAGAATGTCTGTACTTGCACAGAAGGATTTGTCAAAGATTTCATATATAGGAAATTCATGTTTACAATGAAGCGAGATGTATAATTGATGGAAAGAGAAATGGAAAAAGCTCTAAACTATTTGAAATTGATGATTTCTCAATAGCAAATGGCACATCTAGATTACTACTGTAGTCTGATACTTATATAGAACTGTTCTGGAGCCTCGCACCAGAACAAAAGTCTGAATGATAGAAAACCGGATGGATAAGCCGATGGTCAAAAACAAAATAATATTGAAATATGTATTATTTGTATGTGCGAGTAAAACTAATTTCGATTATGTAATACTTACATGCTACTATTGAATTGCTTTCCTTTTCCAACACCCAAGTCTCAAGTCCAAGCTAATTAAGCCAGAATTTAAAAGAACATGATCCCAATCTGACCCCTTAGTCACAGTCAACATATGAAATAACATCCTTTCAACTTGGGCCTAGAGTACATGACATCAGAGTAGGGTGGGATGAGGGAATCTTTGCAATAGTTGCAGGTACATGTATGCATTACATAATTAAAATTAGCCCCCCCCCCCCCCTTAAATTATAATATCAACAATACAATACCTAGTACTATTGCATTGCTGAATTTACCAGTTAGAAAGGAGGATGATGGCCTCAACAATTCTGGCATACAAAACTACCCTTACGGTAGGAGTGTTCACTACTAGAAGCTGGTAGAAGGAGGAAGACATCGAAAAAGGGTAGTCCTAATCCCGAACCTGCTTATGGAAGGGGGTGGGAGGGATGGGACTAACTCTACTAATACACCGCCTAGGTGAGTGGTTGCTGAATCTCTTTAGATCATCTAGTGGGCGAGTGGTGGTCACACTCCTTTTCTTTTTTTTGTCCCTGGCCAGACGAGATGGAGCAGGTCCATGGTCTGTCACATCCATCCCACCTTGAAACAAAGGGAGGGACATCCAAGCCGGCATGGGGCAAGTACAATTTGACTCCCTATCCTCATTGGTATTAAATGATAATATAGGAACAGTGAGGTATTGACCTGATCACCATTTCCAGACATAATCAAATCCCGGTAACTAGTGTTTGAAGCCTGTTGACCAGTCGAAGACCAGCCAAGTAAAGACAATCTGTTACACATGCCCACATCAGATATATCCAAATGAAATCACTGCTCTTCCCTCTCAGGATGGAACAATTTGCCAATCTCGGTCATCGAGACACCAACATCGAGAGGACACTGCTCGTCCCTAAGGGTGAGGTGCAACTCACTCTTGATTGTTTTTCCTCTCTTGTGCGAGGCCAAGGATTGATTCTTCACAAGCACTGATGACATCATATTAAGTGTCGGGGATCCTTGACTCTTAGGTGATCTCCAAATCACAGAGGCTGTAGAATATTCTTGCCCCACAGGGTCAGTAGTCTTACCCAACACAGGAAGGGATCCAGACCCCTTCTGGGAATGGAGGTGGTCATCCACTGATTACGAGGAAAAGGGGCGCTTCTTCCTCCCCTTGTATGTGTGGCAACTTTCAACAAAGTCCCACACCTAGTCAGGCCAAAGATAAATTGGACAGCCATCTGTGCATGCACACCATGAGCATCTGAAGCAGGTGGGGTGAGTGTCCCACAGGGCCCTTCTGTGCCCACATCTTGTGACATCAGAAGCTCTTAAAGATAAAAATTCATACAAATCCAGAACCAAAAATGGACTGATTATACTTGCCCTAGCACGGGAACTAAGAATAGGGATGCAATTTAATGAAGCACTGCTTGCTAAGCAAGGTGCAAATAACTCTTAAAATGTACAAAAAGAACACACTCAACTAAAGCAAGAACTGAGAAGACAAACACTCCATCGATACAAACAAGTAGGTGAAAGGCCAAAAGGCCAAAAACAAAGTCAAATTTCAATTGGTGGTATAGCAGACATAAAATGTGTATGATGTCCAAAAGAGGCTTGTATTCTGTATGTTGGCTGTGACTAAGGAGTCAGACTGGGATCACGTTTTTTTTCAATGCTGCCCGTCCAAAAAGAACAATTAGCTTGGACTGGTGACTGGGGTCCCAGAAAAGGAACACAATGCAATAGTAGCAGGTATTTGTTTTACTGCTATTAACCAGAAAATTCCTAAAGAACATCTAGACCACAAGTCTAATATGTGTATAAAGTTTCTTGGTGATACCTTGGACATTTTTGGAGTTTTGCTTCAGAAACACGAGTTTAATGGAAGCATGGATGTGTGGACAGACTACAAACATTAAAAATATTTAAATTTAAGAATTGTGAATAGGAAAAACGGCACATCTAGACTATTAATCTGTGTTCCAAGTTTTATAGAGAGATCTTACAGTTGGGGAGTTTTGCTCAAGAAACAAAAGTTTGAATAAAAGAAAGATGGATGTACAGACCAATGGACAAAAACAAAAAAATATTGATACTGAAGAATTCCTAAAAGCAAAAGCCATATCTACACCACTAGTTGAATTTATGTACAAGGTTTTGTAGAGGTATCTTTAACAATTTCGGAGCTTACAAAAGTGTGGATAATGGATGAACAGACAAATGGATGAAAACATAAAAAATATTGGAAATGAAAAATCGCAAATAGCAAAAGGAACATATACAGTACTAGTCCCATGTGTGTACCATTATGGTACCAAATTTCATAAAGGTTTGGACTTTTTACCCAGATACAAAAGTGTGGATAATGGATGGACAGATGGATAATGGATGGACAGATGGGCACACTGCAGGGTCTATTCTCCCAACTGAATAAAGGGGAAAATTTTCTGAATATGGGAATAATTCAGTGAATAAATAAAGGTAGGACTTGAAAATATAATTAGCATTCAGTAGATTTTTCAGCACGATGTTTTACAATTATGTATTCCACAATCGTACGTCCAAGAATGGACCCTGAAGCAAACAAAAACAAAATAAAGATACTGAAACCAAAAATTATGATTGGGAAAAGGGCACAGATGGACCACTAATCTAATATGCAAACCAAGTTTCACAGATATATATTTTGAATGATTTTAAATTGTGCTCCAGAAACAAAAGTGTGAAAGATTGATGGATGGACAGAATCAATTTCTATAAAAAAAAATAAAACAGCAAGCAAGTCAGGTGTCAGTGAAGGATCAATTTAATTCCTGTATTATACATTCCACTTAGCGGAATCCATAGCTCTCAATAACTTTCTGATATGCCTTGCCTTTCCCAGCAAGTACTGTCTGCCTGGCCTTCTCCTTCATTTGCTGCAAAAGAATGGTGATTTGAATAAACAAAAAAACCTTATCCAAAATCAAACTCGTAACGTGTTATAAATTGAAGAAAAAAAACAAAAAAACAAAAACAAAGGCACAACTTTCATGTCAAATTTTAGTGCTACAAAACATTCCTAGGGGTCATTAGTCATTATTTATGCTTCCACTACAATAAAGGGGAAGCGACTCTGATGACAAGCATTCCCTTCAATTTACTCTTATGCATTAACAAGACTTGTATATTCTGAATTTTACACTAATATATCCAGAAACTTGTCAAGCCAGAAACTCATACAATCCATAAATTTACCATATATATATATATATATATATATATATATATATATATATATATATATATATATATATCTTTATATATATATATCACATGAACTTTTACCTGCCTGAAAAGTGAATCATCCTAACATTTAACATATATCTATCCAGAATCTTGTCATTTGTGTCGTTTTACCAACATTAAATTTCCAACATGCAAAACCGATGCATGCTCACTGGGTGGTTTATACTGGAAAAATACCAAAGACTCAAGTGTGAAAATTAGGTTACAGTAACCTTGTTAAGGTATGGTCAAGTTACCCTCCCTGAGATGCCTCCATATGCCAAGTTTCTTAAGTGTTGGTAAAAAAAAAAAAAGGTCCAAGATCTTGAGGGTGTAACAAATGCATAGCTGAAAACACAAACATCACTCAAGTGTGAAAATTAGGTCAAAATGAATTAGTTTTTATATGATAAGACGTATCTCGATATATGCATCCACACTACAAGTTTCAAAAGTGTAGATAAAATAGGGTCTAGGATAATCGGGATATAATGAACAAATAGATAACAGTAACTGGCTCAAATGAATTTCGTTTCTTCTGTCCTTTTATTCTTTTAAACTGCTGAGTATAGAAACTATCACTGATATTTCGGAGAAACTCCAACATGACAAATTTGGTTAAAAAAAAAATAAAAAATTCTTACATGTCCCAGTTAACATATCTCTACATACAGTACAAATTCTTTGTAATGGCCTTTGACCTTAAACCTGATATCATGGATAGAAAATTGTTGAACTTGTCTCAGAAAATATAAAGATATACCCACATAAAGTTCAGTTTGGTTAAATCTATAATTAATATTTTGGGGAGAATAAAAAACAAAGTTGTTTAAGGGACATCATTCAAGGTATTCATCAGATATATCCACAAGTTGGGTTTGGTAAATCCATTCATACTTAACAAGCCAGTACAGCTAAAAAGCCCAAGTCAAGACCTTTGACCCCCCACCCCCACCCCCCCATCAATAGCAGAATACTGATTATCAATTTGTCCACTGGAATGCAACCAAATACAAATACTGGTCAAAATTCACTTGTACAGTACAGCTCACGTGATTTTTCGGAACTCCGCGCATTGCGGTGGGGTACTTAATCCCCTCCACTTTAGCTCCGCGATAGCACTCTGCGGTGGAGGCATAAATTGGCATAAATACCTACAATCACCACCGCGTTTCGGCAGGCACACCAATGTAAACTCAACCTTGGAGGGGCTAGTCGACATTACTGATTGACATCTGAACAGCCAATGAATGAAGACCACCTATGGAAAGACTGAGACATCAAAAGTGATTTACAACCGGATACCATCTGAAGAATCAGTCGCTTTTATTTTGATCATATATTTGGACAATAAAAAAATAATTTCAAAAGTTTTGTATATTCAGTACACATTACTGTTTATAAAAGGTTGATCGACTTCTTTTGCAATAAGTTTACGATTTTAATTTATTTCAAAGAAATATGAACAAACTTATGCACTGACTTGATGAGAAGCACACATTGCTGAGCCTCTCAAGCAGAATAAATTTATCATTTTGTTCCAAAGGAAAGTAATTCTCTGAGATATGACAATCAAAATCCAAATTGACATCCGCTTCTGCTTACCCCCCCCCCCAAACCTAAAACACTGAATTTACACTGAAATGCAAACCGCGTGCTTAGTCTTTAAGCAGTAATAGTAGTCACGAGGCTGAATATTATGACTGCATGTGTACTGTAAGAGACTGACCATTTAATATACGGGGTTTATATGTTGTTTTGTTTTTTTCGACCCGGATATTTTTTGTTCTTTCATCACAGTATTTATTTATTTTAAGTTAAATATGGAACGGATTAACGTCTGCTACAAAAATCAGAGAAAGACGCTTGTTTTCATGCATTTACACCCCCCACCCCCCCCGCCACGGTTGGAAAATTCAACTGTCTCTCCCTAATAAAGACTTGACTTCAGCGGATGTTCTACAGAAATCAAGGCAGTGACCATTGTGAACAGTGTTGTAAAATATTAACAAGGGTTTGCATCAAAGGATGATGTAAGTTTCAGCTTGGGAACAGTGTGTTTTTATCACACGAAGCCATCTCACTTAGCGCGTTGTACTTTACAGCCGCATTTATGGTCCCGCCATTAACAACAGAAGTTTGATAATTGTTGGTAATTAATCTGAACTCGGCTTATTACCGAAATGAAAAATAATATGGAAAATTCTAAAATCCGAGATGTTCAGAGATTTTAATTTCCAACAAGTTTAGAGCATTTTGCATGGATGTATTGTCTCCACGTGTATCCTATTACTTGCTCATTTTCCTACGGCGAAAATATAAAAATAAAATATACTTTTTTAATTATTTTTACGCAGATATTAAAGAATGCAGTTTCCTGTTTGTGACTGTTAAAGCCTTTGGTTATTGAGCGTGTTTCTGTTTCTTACCACTTGCAAACTTTTCCAGATTTCAGTTTATGATAACTTGTGCAGTAGTGATTTGGATTCCATATATTATGAGAGAGAGAGAGAGAGGGGGGGGGGGACTTTACCAAGAAGAGTTAATGATCTAAACTTATTCATCTTATTTTTCTGTATTATGCAATAGGAAAACGAACAGAAATGAAAAAGTTAAACATTAATTTCATCTGATGCGCAAGTTTGTCAAATCAATGGCAAAGAAAACAAACCCGCAAAAGCGTTGCTGTTGTACTTTTAGGTTAACAGTTAGCACATTGCTAGGTTACTTGCACGTGTCAACTACATGTATCTAGGATGACCTTTTGCGACCATTTGTGATTTTTTTTAAAAAAACCCGCTACTTTGGAAATTAATGCAAAATAGTACAGTTTAAAATAAAATAACGATGTGAAATCTTAATAATGCTTTATTTAAGCGATTGGATGTCAGAAAAGAACGTACAATATGTGAATGAGTACTCACGCATGGAGTAACCATCGGAACTTGTGCGATTTTGTTTCACTTCAGTCAGGTATGACTGCAGTTTTGTTATTAATTTTTTCGATGTTTATCGTTCGTTTCATTGCAGGTAGTACAATATCACTGACTTTCATATGATCATTACAATTTTGTATTGCGTTTACTGAAAAAGAAATAAGGATATGAATGCATGTTTAGATTCCGATAACATAGTATTGATTAAAAAGAAATTAGATTCATTGCACAAAATGTAGTAATAATACAGTTTACGAGGCATTGTCATTACGTTATCATCATCTTAAATATGATTTGGCACTATGTATCATACATTATCTTCGTTAGAACAAGGAAATATTTATAATTAACAGAATTATGTTTTTTTCAGTGTCAAAAAGTAAGCAAATTGCTCCTCAGAGGGATAACGATATAGATAAATCAGTGACCCCCCCCCCCCCCGTCTATCTCTCTCAACCTCTGCTTGCATGGGTAATAAACAATAAACCACGCCCATATTATGGAGACCACGTCCACTCCGCGGTGGTGATCGGATGCGACTCCGCAAGAAAGCGTGGTATTCTCCGCGAGAACTCCGTCAGGACGCGTGGAGTGATGGTGGAAGGGTTTTTCTTAATCCTCTCCACTCACTCTCCACCCCCACGGCGATGCGCGGAGTTCCGAAAAATCACGTGAGCTGTACTGTATATGTACAACTCAACATGTTCATAATAAGCTCAATGAAGTGAAAACAATGCAAGAAATGACCTTTGAATCTATCTCAAGATCATATAGATCACGTTTTCAAAACTCCTTCACAAATGTGTGGCTATGTTGGTTCTCAGATCTGCACCATTTTTCATCCAGCACCAAATAAATACTGTAATAAGTGTTTTAGTGAAAACTCCAGGTCAGTGCCACCATTCATACAATAGCAGTAGCGATAACAAGATTTTCAAGATGGCCACTATGGTACCATGTTGAAGGTCAGATGAACACCATTTTCATTCAGAAGCAGGTACGTATTGCCCTAACAGTGTTTTAGTACATCTGTTCAGGAGAAGTAGCCATAGAGAGATTTTCAGGATGGCCATCAAGGCAGCCCTTTTGGCAGTTAGATCAGCATCATTATAATCTAGGAATAATTACATATTGCCAGAAAGGCCTTTTTTGTTGTTACTCTCAATTCTGTATAGCGATCTGCTTAGAAGTAGCCGTTACAAGAGGTCTTAAATTTTGGGAGATCACATTGGCATAATTTTCATTTAGGGCAAACTACATATAGTGAGAACTGTTGTAGTGAAAACCCCATATCAATAATACCATACTGTCAAGAGGAGTAGTCCTAGCAAGATTTTCAAGATGGCCACTATTGTTCAGCACCATTTTTATTCAGGACCAACTAAATATTATTGAAGTCAACTTTCTCAGTTAAAATCCCATGTCTACAGAAGCAACTGTTCAGAATTAGTAGCTATAACAAGATTGTCAAAATTGCTACCATGGTGTAGGTCAAATTGGCACCATATTCACTTGGAACCAACTATATAAGAAGTCTTTTAGTGAGAAACCCATGTTACTATGATTATCAATATTTTCATTTAGGATGAACTAGACATAAGAAGTCTTACTTGATGTTCAAGGGGCACAGTTTTCATTTAGGACCAAATATCATCAAAAAAATTAAGACGGCTGCCATAGTAACCATTCTGGGTGTCAGATTTACACCATTTTCATTCATGACCAACTAGACATCATAAGACGTCTTTCAGTGAAAACCACACGTCAATACAACCATCCAAATCAGAAGTAGCAATAACAAAATTTTCAAGCTGGCCATCATGACACCATTTTCATTTACAACCAATAACACACAGCAAGTCTTTTAGTGAAAATCCAATGTTAATATGACCATCCAAATAAGGAGAAATAGCAATAATAAAATTTCCAAGCTGGCCAGCATTCTGGTAATATTTCAAGTAAACCTGTCAGCCGATTTTTATCGAGAATGAACTAGACAGTATTCAAAGTCTTTTAGGGAAAATCCCATGTTGATATGATTCAATATTAAGGAGAAGTAGAATTAACAAGATTTTTAAGATGAGTCAATAAGATGCTTTCCATAGAAATTTCTTCCAACACTGCCGATTGCACATGTGATGAACACATGTTTCAAGGTTCAACGAGTTTTGGTATCTATCAATATCAGCTGTCCAATATTGAAAGGCCCCAATGCCAGAATGCTTTCTTTCAAAGTTGGTCAAATTATGTCAGGATTTTTCTTAGATAAAGCTGTTTATATGTTCTATTTTAAGTGATGTGGCCATATTTGATAGTGGATTGGCATCATTTCTATACATTTGAAAGGCCTTGAAGCAAGGATGCTTTCTGTTAAACTTGGTCAAATTCTGTCCAGTGGTAATGTTTGTCTAAGTAAGAGAAATAGGTCCTCTGAATAAAATTCTTGTACTGAAAAGGGAAAAACAAAATTAGGCCTTAAAAATAATGTGTTTCCAATTTCCATGCTAAGAAAAACAATTTGGGTTGGTCGGTTGGAAGAAAATTTGCATACTCATTATTTCTCTCTCCCCCCCCCCCCTTACATATACTGAAATTGATTAATGGTTACATGACCAAATATTATTCCTTCAAGAAAGGACCTTGTCAGTAGTACTCAACACAAGGTTATACAATATAGTTGTCTCTATATAATGACTTTAAAAATTTGCATTTGTTGGACGTAACTGAATCATGCTTTCTAGTCCATGTCCAGTAGGTGCTTAAAATTATTGGGAAAAATTGCAAGCATCTTAACAAGCATAATGTCTAATACTGTAAATATAAATGAAATTAAATCCTGACAGGTCACAGCATCCAGAAAATCCGCTATTTTAAATTTTTTAAAAATGGTTTGTAAAATTTTTAGGGTTGCAGAAAATAAAGAGAGTGGGTCAGGAAACCGGAAACAAAGATATTTTTCTTTGAGGCTTAATAATTTGGCAAAAAGTTCTTACTTTCAATGCATAAAAAAAAAAAAAATTATTTTTTAAATATACATAAAACTATTAAACACTGATTGTCTTTATGATTCTTAAACTATCAAGGATGTGTGTGTGTTTTTCCCTTCTAGGACACCCACTGCCATAATCAGTAAATGTAAAAAAAAAAAAGAAAAAAAAAAAGAAGTTTACAAGGAGTCCTTAGCAAAGTTAGGGACTCTCTAGGTTGCGGCTGTGACTCAGAAAATGGCAGGGGACTCTCTAGTTTTGGGAGTTAAGTCCTTGACTCAAAGAAATTCTGATGAAAGCCAGTTTGGTGGCACATCTATATTTGTACAAACTTTTAAGGCCTTCACGCCAGAATGCTTTCAGTGAAATTTGGGTAAATTCTGCTATGCTGTTTCTTCTGAGAAGCCATTTACATGTTTTTCTAATTTTAGTAACAGTGGCCATATTTCATGGCAGATCAGCATCATCCGTACAAATGTTAAAGTCCATTTTGCTAGGATGCTAGTTTTGTAAAATTCTGTCAAGTGTTTAATTTCTAAATAAAAAAAAATCATTTAAAGTTTTTCCATTTTAGTCGATATGGCCATATTTGACAGCAAATCAGCTCAGTTTGTACAGATTTTTTTTATAGTAGTGCTTTATGGCACCACAACACAATAGTGGCTATATGGTGCCAACTAAAGGCAGATGTTCGAAAAATGTAAAAATGAATTTAACAAAAAAAAAACAGGAAGATTCTAAATAAATGTAAACATGACATACAAGATCAAATAAAAAACATAAAAAATGTTAAAATTCTGTAAAGTGTGTATAAAACAAAAGATAAGGTAACACATGTAATATCCTCAAAACAGGATTAAAATTTGTTGTATAAACCGCATTCCCTTAAAAAGTCCAAAATTATCTCGGGTGAAGGCCTTCAAAAGGCTGGATACTTTCGGTCAAATTTTATAGAATTGTACTTAGTGACTTCCAAGAACTTAAAGGTTTTTCTATTTTAAGTAATGATGGTGATATTTGATGGCAGATCAGCATCATTGAGAGCTCTTCTGACAGGATGCTCTCAGCTGAAGTTCGTCAAAATTGCTCCAGTGGTTACTGAGAAGTAGTTTAAAAAAACAATTGTTGACATATGCAATATCATAAGCTCACTTGGCCCTATGGCCAGATCAGCTAAAAAAACTGGAATTGTGTTCATGGAACATGCGTGCCTGCCACTGTGCCTAAAAACTGGAATTGTGTTCATGGAACATGCATGCCTGCCACTGTGCCTAAAAACTGGAATTGTGTTCATGGAAAATGCGTGAAAGTCACTGCCTAAAAACTGGAATTGTGTTTATGGAACATGCGTGAAAGTCACTGCCTAAAAACTGGAATTATGTTTATGGAACATGCATGCCTGCCACTGCCTAAAAACTGGAATTGTGTTCATGGAACATGCGTGCCTGCCACTGTGCCTAAAAACTGGAATTGTGTTCATGGAACATGCGTGCCTGCCACTGCCTAAAAACTGGAATTGTGTTCATGGAACATGCGTGAAAGTCACTGCCTAAAAACTGGAATTGTGTTTATGGAACATGCATGCCTGCCACTGCCTAAAAACTGGAATTGTGTTCATGGAACATGCGTGCCTGCCACTGTGCTTAAAAACTGGAATTGTGTTCATGGAACATGCGTGAAAGTCACTGCCTAAAAACTGGAATTGTGTTCATGGAACATGCGTGCCTGCCACTGCCTAAAAACTGGAATTGTGTTTATCAAACGTGTGCCTGCCACTGTGTCTAAAAACTGACCTAAAGACAAAACCTAACAAAGAGGTGACAGATAGATGGACAGACAAGGGTAATACTATATACAAAATTGTCAGGGTGGGGCATACAAAACAGAAACCAACCAACCAATTCTAATTCATTCAATCAAATGACATTTCTACAAGGCATACCAGATAAAATGTTCCATCTGACTCGAGGTTGGAAATGATTGATATTTTCACCTTTTCCAGCCAGAACCACTTTTGATGCAACTACCTAAAATTTTAATTTTCTTTTGTTCTTTAAATAAATTCTGCACCAGTAACAAACTTTTACTTGCACTGCAAAACTGTGAAATATCTGATGGCAGTCTCACAATTTATTATATATATATAAAAAATTAAAAATAAATACAAAATAACAATGCAGCAATAAAATGCATCCACATACGAAAGGTTACCTAGTTCTTAGAAACGTGAGTAAACTGGTCTGGGCAGGATTTGAACCTGCACACTTCTGGTTGCAAGCCTGGCATACTATCCATGAACACTTCTGGCTGCAATCCTGGCAAACCATCCATTGTATAACTGTAGCTCCACATGTTCTTAAGAAAAATATCTTTCTGCCCAATATGTTCTTTCTGCAGCTTTGTACAATGGTATGGAAGACCTTGATAAGCAAGTCTTCCGTCCAATGTCAGTACTCGGCTACAGATGCCAGAACCAGATTTATGGACTAAACCTGCAGATTATATACACAAAAATGAAGTCTGTCATTATTCATCAAGCACTAAATTTCATACCCAATTTCAAAAGGCATACTACCACAGACCATATTAGGCATCCAAATTAAATTAATACTTAATTTTATTTTTTAAGAGCCATAGGACACACTAGACTTACCTGAATAGACTTTTTCTTCTCATAGAATCTCTTTGACTTCACCTTTCTTCTGGCCTCTAAGGTGGCAATGACATTCTGGTATTTCCAGCCCACCTCATGGGAAAGTCTGTTTAGCTCACAGAACTAGTGAAGGAAAAGAAAAATACTGTCAAGTCATTATTATGAAAAGTTTGGTGAATTTTTGCAGTTGTTACACAATAGGAATTTTAAGATCCAATGCACAATCATTTATCTATAAAGACAACAGGACCCTCTAGCCTAAATCATAAATTTCTTCCATAGATCCCCTCCCCCCTTTAGGAATAATTAAAAGGCGCATGGGCCATTGCTGTCAACTTATGGGCTGAAGGGAAGAAACATTAATTTCCTTCACATAAAACCATACTCTCATATTTGTTAATCTTTTTCATTATAAAAAAATTAATAAAGTCTTCATTACACAAGAATCCTGATATAAGAGATCTGCCAACCCTGAAAAGAAACTTTCAGTAAGGTGAATATTTTTCCAAAAGTTAGACCAATTTTCAGTAAGGTGCAACAAAATATCATGTACTGCTATTGCTTGGAAAACATGTTTTAAAAGTTCAGAAGTGTGGTCTGATGGAGCAAAGGCAATATTATGTTCAACTGAAAAGTTTGTAAAGTACACTTAGGCTTTAATGACATCCAGTTCAGTTTTAGCAACTGCAGTTCCAAACCCCACGGAGAACAATGGCTTCATGCTAGATCTCTCATGTTATCTTGTGTTTTTTTGTTTTTAATTTCACATGGCAGCAGCAGTCATCTCTCCCGCAGCGAGCAATACTCAAATTAACAAAACACAATGTCCAATAAATGCCATTCCTCTTTTTCTGCCAAGCACAGCCAAGTATCTGAATATTCCTTTCTATATTTCTGTGCCGATTGTTTGGTCTGTTTAAGGGGGCTGATTGTCCCTTTCGCCCTTGTGTTTTTCTCTGTTGATGACATTTCTATATAATGCTCTTAACATAAAAGCAAAACTTGATCATGCAGGTGTTTTTCATAAAAAATACATCAGCAGATTAAAGCATCTGCAATACTCATGAAAGTTACTCTGATTTCCTTGTCAACTCCACTGAATCTAATATAAAAACCCAAATCCAGACCAAACCCAGAGAAGCCAATGTCCGGATTTGACCACAACGATCATATTTTCATACCTTAAGCCATTATTCTGCAAGTCTGTAATTTAAGGATCATTTCAGTAAGATTTGTGTTCAGGGTTGGCAGGTCTTGGGCAGATAGAGGGATGGACACTTACATATAGTTTTATTTATCTGTCTCAGTTGGTAGTGCATGTAGAGCTTATCATGTGGCTCAAACAATTATGTGGTAAAATTACTCATCATCGACAGATGTCAAGGTTCTTTTTAAATACCATGCATTTTAAGTACTAAATCATTTTTTTAACAAATATGACAGATTTTGACAAAATGTAAAATTTTGAAAGTCACCAAAAAGATGCAATTTAAATTATAAAAAAACCCAACTAAATATTAGCATCACATAACCTCTCACTTTTTTAAAAAGTTAGTTCTACATAAAGAATTTGATAACATGTTAACAATTATTTGCATTTGGTGTGGGGTGCCACACTAGCTTAGTTGGTAGAGCATTAGACTCGTAATCTTAGAGTCATGGGTTCGGTACCTACCCAGGCCACATCCATCCCAACTTTTATTGATCTGTCTCAGTTGGGAAAGTATATCAAGTTATCATGTGGCTCAAGCAGCTTCATGAGAAAATAACTTGTTCAAGACAGATACTCAAGTTCTTAAACACTTGCAGCTGAAACCATAATAAAATCAGACTAAAAATGCTCTGCATCCAGGATTTTTTTTGTTTCCCATACACCTGGCTGATGCCCATTAAGCAGATAACACTTCAACCAACCCAAAGATTATTTTTATAAGCCAATGGTTCTTCAAATTCAAAAGAAAAAATATACTATTGATTTCACCACTATATGAGCCAAAAGTTAATAATTTTCAACGGACTGAACATTTGAAAGGACAATTCTTTTAAGAATTGTAATTTCTATGGGCTATTTGTAACTTATGATAGATCATTTTAAAAAATGAATATACCAATGACCAACAACCCATCGCGTTTTTAATCATGGATTCTATCCGTGTTCTATTACATTTCTATCTGTGTTCTATTACATCATAAAATTGCATTAATTTGCAAAAATGGAAGCTTTTTGAAAATTAATTCATCAAAGTGCACCTTACTACACTCTGACATCATGAAACCATCATGTGGAGACAGAGACAATCAACCACAAAGACTGACAAATGAAAAAGTAACACCATTCCAACAAACTTCTGACACAAAAGTAATCCAACTATCACCAATATTCCATCCAATGAATTCTGACGCATCGGTAAGACTTCTTAATCCTACACCACCTATGCATAATAAAAATCTTCGCCGACCAAAACAGTGTTTTCAATGTATGCCTTGGATGGATTAAAGAGTTACAATCCATAACAAGCGAAATCAATAGACAAACGAGATTGCTTGTTATATGACCCATAATGTATTCAATAACGAATATAGCAACTTACATGATGTCCTCCTGGCTTGACTCGAAAGAAAACTGGTGTGTGAACAGTTTAATTTTGGTAACTAACATGTGGCATGTGTTGTAGTCCATGGGGGCCACTATAATTATTCCTAGCCATCTTTCCTGGTCAATGTAACGAGCCATTTGATTGAATTAGTTTCTTTCAACTGTATGCAATCAGACAACGGAGCGGTATATACTGTTGCGACTGATTAATATGTCATGATTAATATGTCAATGTGGAATGAAGTGAATCAATGACCCTCAGGTAGCGATGATGGTCTTACTGATCTGTCTCAGTTGGTAGTGCATGTAGAGCTTATCATGTGGCTCAAACAATTATGTGGTAAAATTACTCATCATCGACAGATTGTCAAGGTTACTTTTAAAACACCATGGATTCAGCCTGAAACCATGGAAAAAAACTCCAAAAGTTTCCTCAGAATCAGCTATGTCTGCACTACATTTTAACAACAAACTCTTTAACCCTTTAGCTACTACAGCTGTTGTGCAGTTTTACTACTGCTGAGTGCTAAGATATCAGTTACTGAGACTACTGAGGCTGGTTGCTAGGCTGAATACTAGAGCATCATCATGGCTGACTACAGAAACTGACAATATAAACATGGTTACATTTATATTCATTAATTCATTAGTTTTTGCTGGATTTCAGTGAAATAAAAAACAGCTTACCTTGTATAGTGTCTGTTATTCATATATTTCCACTTTATATACTCCTACATCCCATCATTCAAGAAATCCCAGTCATGTAAACTGTTTTGAATCCCACAAAATAAATCCAATATTTACATATGTACATATAAAAACATGAATGAAATCAACACTCTAATTACAAAGTTGAGAGTGGTATCTCTCAAAACAGTCATTATCCACACATAAATGTACTTGGCATTGTTTGCATCCTATAAAAACTTCATGTCTCCTCCCTTCCCTTACACACATCTTGCATCTCCCACGTTTCGGGAACCGTCCTGGCCAGTGCCTTAAACCTTCTGTATCAACATTGGACAGAGCTTTTCTTTTCCTACTTCCCTGAAAGCCAGCAACCATCTGTTTGGCCAAGTTCATCCTGAATTCAAGCTGTGTTCTTTTTTTTTCTTTTCCGGACTTGGTTTTGATATGGTGGTTTGGTGACTCCTTCATACAGATTAGGGCATTACATATCGCTGTATCAATGAGAAACCAAAAAAGGTATTTCCACCATTTCTTTGCTTTACGGCAAGAACTGTACTGCATTCTGTTTTGGTCTGCAATATCCACCCCCCCTTTGTTTTTCGAATACTCATCTGCAACTTTTGGGCAAGTTACTTCTTTTCGTCGGCCGGTTTTTTCTCTTCGAGTTACACTGGATAGCTGTGTGGGATCCATGTTATTAAATAAAATATGGACAATTTTCTTGTCTTTCCAGGCAACACAGACCAGAGTCTCTTTCTGCATGATTTTCATATCTCCCTGGGTTTTTAAACCACTGGGTTTTTTTAAAGGTTCTGGCATTCCTTTCCTATTTCCTCGGACTGTACCACAACAGAAGAGTCCATCCTGACGTAAATCTTCAAATAACTGGGGATTTGAAAAGAAATTGTCCATATATATATGGTGATTTTTGTTTATTATTTTTCTGGTAAGGTCTTTCACCACTCTAGATCCTAATCCTTCTTCTGCCACTCTCCCTCTCTGTCCATCGGGCTTTCCAACATACACTTGAAATTCATGGACGTAGCCGGTTTGGGGATGGGCTCTTTCCCAGACTTTAATGCCAAATTTTGTGGGTTTGGCTGGCAGGTATTGCTTAAATGAGAGTCTTCCTTTATAAGCAATCATGCCTTCATCAATTGACTGGTTTTTGGGAGGGTCATAATTTTCCAGGCATTTATGCAAGACTGTGTCATAGAAAGGTCTTATATGGAAAATCTTGTCATGTCCTGGTTGGCCTCTGGGTGGGTTGACGCTTGTGTCGTTGGCATGGAAATATTTCCCTATTTTTTCATATCTTTCTCTTGTCATGATTTCTGGTATTCCTGGGATCCCAAAATATACAGATGTCATCCAGGCAATGGAATATTTGGGTATCTGCATAATACTCATGACGATGTATATCCCAAGATATGCCCACATCTCCGTGATGCTGGTTTCATACCATTTCGGGTCTTTCTTTTGGTCCCCCATTTTCTTGGCATAATCGTTTGTTTCTTTCACAAGCTTTTCCACCAGACATTCAGGAAAAAACTTGAGAAAAAAATCTTTCTCATTGCTTAGTGGTCCAAGCTCGATTGTTGAACCAACATGAGAATCAAAATCATTGATCTCGAACACGGCGAGGTCGTCACTCCATTGTGCAATTGGGACTATGTCCTCCTCGTCATCCGATTCAAAATCACTTACGTCTGGTGTTGAAACGGGACTCACATCAATATCTGATCCATTTTCTAAGAATGATCCATTAAAATCTTCTATATCGCTTGCATTGAACCCTTCAAAGTTGCTCATATCTGAATCGGAATCCATCTTTGTTTATCTCAACTACACGTGTTTCGTAAAGTGCAGGAAAGCCCTTCCTGTGTGTCTAAATTTAACCTCTCAGCTTTCAAACTTGTATCAAAATGTTGAGTAAACAGTCCTCTCATTGGTTATGATAATCAAAAATATGTAAACTTCTGTACTTTCAACCAATCAACGTTCATTTAACATAGCGGTCACGTCCGCATCGATGCGACACTGGGGTTTCGAGTACTGCTGAACTATACGCACACAAGCGACACTGGGGTAGTAAACGAGGCTTATCGACACTGCATATATGCGTCAGTGGGGTTCAGGAGCTATTTACAGGTGACGCTTAGATGCGGCAGTCGTAGCTAAAGGGTTAATGTGGTATCTCAAAAATGAGACTAGGATTTTTTTTCCTTCATAAAAATCTTTTGACACCCCAAATATAATTCAACAATTTCCCCTTTTAAATACAACAAATTATTTGTATTGAATCCAACAAAAACATACACTATACTGTGTATGTGGTCTGTGACCATTGCCATTTTAAAGAATTAACAGAATTGTGTACTATGCACTAAATGTCTGCCAATGAAAACCAATGGCAGTGAACATTTTATGCCAAATTGCCAATTACATACCATATTACACCAGTAAAGCTCAAACTGTTACACAGTTCATTTTGCGGGCACAGACTAAAGTGCCTTATAAATGGCGTGATAGTGTGCCAGATCCATGACGGGAATATCCAGAGCCACTGATGAAAATCCAGAACATGGAAATAAAGACTGATATGCCGAAATTAAAAATTCCATTAAAGATTTTTTTGCAAAAATGCAAAATTGTCACATCACTGGCACAATGAACTAACTATTAACTTGGAACAATTCAAAGAGGAAATTTTACAAAAATTCTTCATAAATGGGCCTATGAATGTGGATGATAGACAAGGCAAAAAAAATTCACGATGTTTCCTAAATTTAAAAAAAAAAATTTAATTGACAGCTTTGGACTTGACATTTCAATTACATGTACAACGTGTGTTCATCTTTCTCCCCATCAGATATACTTACAAACAGGATTGCTCATGTGTTATTTTTTTATTTCTCTCTCTTAAATCCATATTGCTCTTTTCAATATAATAATTAGCTGCAGGTATAAAATGTTAAATTGTTAGAAAAGCTACAAAGCAAAGATTTGGTTGACGTTTCTGAACCATGAAGATTAGGTGAATTTGTTGGTATTCAGTGCTAATACTCTGTCAAATACATGTATATGAACACATTATCAAATGTTTTTGTCAATTTCAAAATTTCTTACCTGAATTTTTTTTAAAAAAAGAGGAATTTAAAGGAATGTTAACAACATGTATGATACAGGTATCACTTCATTATAGGAATTTATAGGAACCTGACAGCCAACAATATAGCAACTTCCATGATGTTGACATCATTGGACTCGACAGGCAAGAGTCCCTCGATGGGCCGGATATTCTACCATGTGAAAATTATTTTAGGAATTCAAAATAAGACAATTTCTTCCTTGTAACTGCCAAGTGCTGAAAACATCTCTCATATTCTTCAGCAATAACAAGATTTTCAAATTAGCTGCTGTGGTGGACATACTGGATGTCAGATTGGCAACATTTTTGTTTACGACAAAGCAGACATCATTAAAGTCTTTTGGTGAAAACCCCACGTCAATATGACCATCAGGGGAAGTATCGACAGCAAGACTTTCATGACAATTGTCATGGCAGCCATCTAGAATGTATGATTGGCACCATTTTCATTTAGGACCAACTAGGTATCATAAAAGTATATTAGTAAAAACCCCATACTGATATGGCCATCTATTTTGGAGGAATGGAGATAACAATATTTTCAAGATTGCCATATTGAGGGTCAATTGCATCATTTTCATTTGGGACCAACTTAACATCTTAAGAAGTCTTCTGATGAAAACCCCCCCCATGTCAAAATGACTTTCCATTCAAGATGAGTAGTAATAACAAAATGTTCAGGACAGCCACCATGGTGGCCATACTGGATATCAGATCAGCAAAATTTTAATTTAGGAGCAACGAGACATTATAAGAAGTCTTCTGGTGAAAACCCCGTCTTACATGTGGCATACGTCACCGTCTATGAGGACCACTATAATTATTCCTAGCTATCTTTCCAGGTAAATGTAATGAGCCATCTGACTGAATCAGTTTCCTTCAACTGTATCCAATAAGACAGTTGAGCAACATAAACTGTTTCGACTGATTACATATGCCATGGGTCAATGTGCAATGAATTTAATCAACAACTCTCTGCTAGCGATGATAGTTTTATTGATCTGTCTCAGTTGGTAGTGCATGTAGAACTTATCATGGGGCTCAAACAGCTGTGTGGAAAAATGACTCGTCATTGACAGATGTCCAAGTTCTTTCTTTAATATCGTGCATTCTAAATCTTACATCACTTTTTTGTTACAACTCTGACAGATTTTGACAAACTGTAAAATTCTGCAAGTCACCAAAAACATGCAATTTAAATTTTAAAAAAACAAAAAAAACAACTGAATATTAGCATCACATCACCTCTCTCTCTCTTTTAAAGCTATTACTGAATGAAAAATTTGATAAAATGTTCACAATTATTTGCATCACCTGCTCTACCTCGATGGGAAAATAGCTCAAATGGCTATATGGGAAAATAACTCACTGAAGACTGATGATCAAGCTCTTAAATGCTACAGCTGAAACCAGACTAAAAATGCTCTGCATCCTGGATTTTTTTTTTTGTTTCCCATAAACCTGGCTGATGCCCATAAGGCAGATATTACTATCCCTCAAATTGGGGTTTCTAGTAGTGGTGCCAACCCTAATCCCTCAAATGGAGGTTTCTGGTAGTGGTGCCAACCCAACAAATCCATAAAATGGGGGTTTCTGGTAGTGGTGCCAACCCAAATCCCTCAAATGGGGTTTTTTGGTAGTGGTGCCAACCCAAATCCCTCAAATGGGGGTTTCTGGTAATGGTGCCAACCCAAATCCCTCAAATGGGGGTTTCTGGTAGTGGTGCGAACCCAAATCCTTCAAATGGGGGTTTCTGGTAGTGGTGCCAACCCAAAGATTATTTTTTATAAGCCAATGGTTCTTCAAATTGAAAAGAAAGAATATAATATTGATTTCACCACTAAAAGAGCCAAAAGTTAATAATTTTCAATGGACTTTGACCATTTGAATGGACCATTCATATGATTTGCATACAAGAATTGTCATTTCTATGGGCCATTTGTAACTTCTAAAAATGAATACACCAATGACCAACAACACATGACCTTTCAAATCATGAATTCTATCTGTATTCTTTACATCATAAAATTGTATTAATTTTAAAATTGAAACTTAATTCACCAAAGTGCACCTTACTACATTATGACATCATGAAACCATCATGTGGAGACGGAGACAATCAACCAAAAAGAACAAACTGAGAAATGAAAAAGTAACACCATTCCGAGACTTCTGTCACAAAGGTATGTAATCCCCCTATCACTATTGTTCCATCCTATTTATTCAGATGCATAGGTAGGACTTCTCTATCCTACACCCATCCATAGTTTTAAATCTTTGCTAACCAAAACAGTGTTTTGAATGAGTGCCTGGGGTGGATGAAAGAGCTACCACCCATAGCAAGCAAAATCAATGGACAAATGAGACTGCTTGTTATGTGACCTGTCAGATATTCAATAATCAATATAGCAACTTGCATGATATCCATATCCTTTGATGTGAAAGAAGTGTGTGAACAGTTTAATTTTGGGCAACTGTATTTGTGGCACATGCTGTAGTCCATGGGGGCCACTATAATTATTCCAAACTATCTTTCCTGGTCAATGTAATGAGCCATTTGATTGAATCAGTTTCTTACACTGTATGCAATCAGACAGTGGAGCAGTATATACTGTTTCAACTGACTAAACATGTCATTGGGTCAATGTGGAATTAAGTGAATCAATGTCCCTCAGCTAGCGATGATAGTTTTATTGATCTGTCTCAGTTGGTAGTGCATGTAGAGCTTATCATGTGGCTCAAACAGTTGTGTGGGAAAATGACTCTTCATCGACAGATGTCAAAGTTATTTTTAAAATACCATGGATTCTGCCTGAAACCATGGAACAGAACTCCAAAAGTTTCCTCAGAATCAGCAATCGCTGCATTACACTTTAATAACAAACTCTGTGATCATTTCTTGCCGGTGTCAATGCATCAATGTGATGTCTCAAAAGTGAGAATGTACAATTTTTTTTCCTTCATAAAAAATCTTTTGAAACCCCAAGCACAAGTCAACAATTTCCCCTTTGAAATACAATGAATTAATTATATTACACCCAATGCATTTTTATGTTACCCATCTATATATTCCTCTGCACACATTCTTTAAAAATCCCCATCCTGCAAACTTCTGTGCTCAAAACGTTCGTTCTCCTTGGACCTTTACCAACAAAAACGTACACTATACTGTGTATGTTACAGGTCTGTGACCATTGCCATTTTCAAGAATTAACAGAATTGTGTACTATGCGCTGAATGTCTTCCAATGAAAACCAATGGCAGTGAACTTTTGATGCCAAATTGCAAAATAGATACGACGTTACAAACTGTTACACAGTCAATTTTGTGGGCATGGACTAAAATGCCTTATAAATGGTGTGCTAGTGTGCTAGATCCATGACTGGAATATCCAGACCCACTGATGAAAATCTAGAACGTGGAATAAAGTGTGAGATGTGGAAATTACAAATTCCAATCATGATTTTGTTGCAAAAATGCAAATTTCTCACATCACTGACACAATGAAGTGACTATTAACTCGGAGCACTCTAAAACAGGAAATTCTTTACAAAACTGCTTTTGTAAAACATGCCGTCGGTAAATATGGAATGAAGTGCATCAACGACCAACAATTAGTGAAATCAGAGTTTTATTGATCTGTCTCAGTTGGTAGTGCATGTAGAGTTTATCATGTGGCTCAAACAGTGGCGTGGAAAAATTACTCTTCATCGACAGATATCAAGGTTATTTTTAAAATACGATGTATTCTGCCTGAAACCATGAAACAGAACTCCAAAAGTTTCCCAATTCAGCAAAGTCTGCACTACATTTTAATAACAAGCTGTGATCACTTCTTGCCAGTGTCAATGCATTAATGTGGTATCTCAAAAATGAGATTCTAGGATTTCTATTCCTTCATAAAAATCTTATGAAACCCCAAGTATACGTCAACAATTTCCCAATGAATACAATGAATTAATTGTATTACACCCAATACCTTTAATACAATGAATTAATTGTATTACACCCAATGCCTTTAATACAATGAATTAATTGTATTACATCCAATGCCTTTAAATGAATGCCCATGAAATACAATGAATGAATTGTATTACATCCAATGCCTTTAAATGAATGAATTGTATTACACTCAATGCCTTTAAATGAATTAATTGTATTACATCCAATGCCTTTAAATGAATTGTATTACATCCAATGAATTATTTGTATTACATCCAATGAATTAATTGTATTACATCCAATGAATGAATTGTATTATATCCAATGCCATCCAATGAATGAATTGTATTACATCCAATGCCATTAAATGAATGAATTGTATTACATCCAATGCATTTAAATGAATGCCCAATGTAATACAATGAATTAACTGTATTTTTACATCCAATGCCTTATAATGAATGCCCAATGTAATACAATGAATTAACTGTATTACATCCAATGCCTTTAAATGAATGCCCAATGTACTACAATGAATTAACTGTATTACGTCCAAAGAATGAATTGTATTACATCCAATGCCATCCAATGAATGAATTGTATTACATCCAATGCCATTAAATGAATTAATTGTATTACATCCAATGCATTTAAATGAATGCCCAATGTAATACAATGAATTAACTGTATTTTTACATCCAATGCCTTATAATGAATGCCCAATGTAATACAATGAATTAACTGTATTACATCCAATGCCTTTAAATGAATGCCCAATGTACTACAATGAATTAACTGTATTACGTCCAATGCCTTTAAATGAATGCCCAGTATATATTCCCCTGGATATATTCTTTAAAAATACCCATCATGCAAACTTCTGTGCCTGAGACCTTTATTCTCCTTTGACCTTAACCAATAAAAACATACATTATTATGTGCATGAGGTACGTTATAGGCCCCTGTGACCATTACCACTTTCAAAAAAGAACAGAATGGGCCCCCATCTGCAATCCCTGATTTTGAGTTGTCTCTCCTAATTTGTTACTAGATAATGCACTGATAGTTACTTCCGGGGCATTTTGGAAGCAGAAAGTTATTTTTCATTATTATGCCAGTCACTTAGTCTATACCCATGTAGATTCCAATGTATATATTAGAGACTAAGTATTGAATACTGTAATTTCCCGAACACTAACAGAGCTAATGAAAAATGCTTCTTACATAGCTTGGATGATTTATATGATGAATTCCATTATCTTTGTAAATATATTCTTAGCAAACATTATAAACATTTGCATTCCCAATATGTCATTAGAAATCCTAACAATATAAAACGTACAGATCTCATGAGCTCTTAAGATTCTGATTCACTTGCCATACTATCGATATTTTGCAAAAAAATATTCTATTGGATTTAAACAAAACTGCAGTACCTTAATATGTTCTTTTCTCTGATGTATATTCATAAATGGAATTTGTAGGCTGATCAAACTCTTTATGCTTTGTAAAATTACTTCCAATTTTCATCATACAGGGAGACAATTGATGTGCATTAATTGTTGTTTCGCTGCCCACTATTTACTTTTAATTTGAATTGATTGCTAAATCATTGTTTATAAGTTTTGTTTCACATTACCATGTCACGGGGACAAGATTATCAATAAAAGTAGAAAAGTACAAAGACAATAAAATGTGGACATTTTTAAAATTTGGGACAAAGAACAATGATCACAGTAGTTAAAATTGGCAAATGTCAATTTCCATTTTCTGTGGCCTTACAGACCAGCAATAACTGCATTGGCTACAATTCATTAACTTTGTCCTATGATACAGCACCTCCTCCAGATTTACTATTGGGAAGCATTATGTCTCTGAATTTCCCTGATAATATGATGCCTCATGTACATGACATTAATCTCCCCAGTATTGTAAAATATTCAAATTATTATTAATAGTGGTTGTTTGTGATTGTGTTGATATCACAAGAATCTATATTGGCAAATTGATTAATTAATTTATGGTGAATGTATATGAACTATAGTTGGGAATGATGGTTTACATGTCACTTTCATTCCTTGTCTCTATTTATGTATAGTACACAGTACAATTTGTAGTAAAAGATTGGTTATATATATATATATATATATATATATATATATATATATATATATATATATATATATATATATATATATATAGAGAGAGAGAGAGAGAGAGAGAGAGAGAGAGAGAGAGAGAGAGAGAGTGAGTGAGTGAGAGAGGCCTTTAAAGCTTTCTGAAGTTATTATGCTTTTTTTAGTTTTTACTGTTTGCACATTTTCAGAAGACTAAACTTCAAAATTCTGTGCTTTCTCTCCTTGCTCGATAAAAAAAAACAGATTTTGACCGTCTTAGAGGAAGCGGATGATCAACATGCCACCTATTATGCATATAATTCTAATGCTGAATGGGCACATTGAGTACCGCAATCTGAATGTCTGCCAATGAAAACCACGAGTGCACCTCGGAAGCCAAATGGATCAATCAGATATCACATCACCAGTAAAACACGAGTCCCTTGAAGGGACTGACATTGTCCTGGCCAAAAAGAGTTTTCAGGAATTCAAGAAAAGACTCTTTCTTCTCTTTAACTGCCAAGTGTTGAAACCATGTGGTGGCCATACTGTCTGCAAAATTGGCACCATTTTAATTTAGGACCAACAAGACAGTCTTTTGGTGAGAACCCCATGTTGATATGACCATCTATTCAGAAGGAACAGTGACAACATTTTCGGATGGCGGTGACAGCGGCAATATTTGAATGTCAGATCAGCCAACTAGACACAATAAGGAGTAGCTACATGATTTTCAAAAGGGCCACCATGGCAGACATAATGGATGTTGGACCAGCACTATTTTCATTCAGCATCAACTAGACATTACAAGAAGTCTTTTTGTGAAAACCCCATGCTGATAAAAGCAGCCATTTTGTAGTGGCAGTGATAAGATTTTCAAAACAGCTGCTGTGGTGGCCATATCGGATCTCTGAGGGCCACCATTTTTTATTTAAGACAAACCAGACCATGGGATTAATGTCTGCAAAGTTTGGCAGCAATCTTCCTAGTAGTTAAAGGAGGAATAATGATAACAAACTTGTGCCAACAGTCACCAGACGAATGGCAATCACATAAGCACTTCTCGTTTAAGACCAATTGTGCTAACAAAGCTTGAGACTGGTATACAGTTCATTTTACAGGTGGAGACTAAAGTATGTTCTAAATGGTGCACTAGTCAGAGGCACCAATGTAAATCCGGAACACAGAAAAAGATATATGAGGAAATTAAAAATTCCAATCACAATTTTCTGCAAAAGTGCAAGATTCTCATATCAATGGCACAATAAACCGACTATTAATTCAGTACAATTCAAAGGGTAAAATTTACAAAACTGTTCATTAAATGAGGCTATGAATATTGATGATAGACAAGGCCAAAGAAATCATAATTTCCCTAATCTAAAAAACAAAATGTATCTAATAATTGACAGCTTTTGGATACATTTCAATTACAAGTACGAGTGTTGATCTTTTTCCCCCGTGTCAGATGTATTTGCTAACAGGATTGCTCGTGCATTTTATCTCTCTCTCCATATTGGTCCTTCCAATATAAACTATTAGCTGAAGGTAAGAGAAGTTACATGTCAGAAAAGCTATAAACAGTCTTTCCAGCAACACTTTAAGTGAAAAAATAAATTAAGGAGAAGTATGGGAAAAATAGCATTTTATGAAGAAAAATAGTACGAAATTTATGTAAATTACTTAAAAAATGAAACCTTACTGAACTTATCATCACAAACTTGCACAAAAGCATGTTCTTACTAACACATTAGCTGTCTCTTTCGTACAGGTTGCCTTTATCTTATTAAACATCCAGCTCCACATCATGAAGACCATATCTGAATTTGCTAGACATTCATGCAGCATATAATCGATTTTTCAACATTAAACTGATAAAAAGTAGGAAGAGGACCATTTGGAAAAAAGTATAGAAAAAGTGGAAGTCTGAAAAAAAGTAAAAAAGATTAGGAAATACTAGGGCCACTGGAAAGACCATATAAAGCATCAATTTGTCCAACTTTTCTGAACCATAAAGAATAGGTGAATTTGTGCTAATACTCCGTCAAATACATGTACATGAACACAATATGGAAATAGTAATATGCTAACTTATTTAAATGGAACAGTTTACTTTACTGAACTAAATAGTTTTTATATAAAAGCATTACCAAGTTTTTTTTTGGTGAAAATATAGGAATTTAAAGGAATTTTAACAACATATACAATAAAGTAACACCTTAATTTATAGAAATGTATAGGAACCTGACACCCTGCAATATAGCAACTTCCATGATGTCCACATGACTTGACTTGAAATGTTGATAAGACTATCCATTCAGGAGGACTAGAGATAAGATTTTCAAGATGGCCTCTACTGATGGTCATACTGGACATCAGATTGGTACCATTTCCATTTAGGACCAACCAGACATCATATGAAGTCTTCAGGTGAAAAACCCATGTCAACCCATCTCTCCATTCAGGAAAAGTAACATTAACATGATTTTCAAGATGTCTGCATTGGTGGCCATATTGGGATTCGATTGGCACCATTTTCATTTAGGACCAACTAGGCATCATATGAAGTCTTCTGGTGAAAGCCCCATGCCAATATGACTTTCCATTCAGGAAAAGTAGCAATAACAAGCTTTTCAATGATGTCTGCATTGGTGGTCATACTGAACATCAGATCAGCACCATTTTCATTTTGGATTATTGTTTTGTAGGTTTAGCGCCGTTTTTCAGCACGAGAGGCTATACATGGTGGTAAGTACATTTGGTGGAGGAAGAACCCAGGAAGACCCACCAACCCACAGGAAGTTACTTGCAAGCTTTCTCACATGCCCACATTGGCCGAGCCGAGAATTGAACCCACGTGGACAGAGGTGAGATGTGAGTGATCTGTAAAGGCACACACCTTAGAGTACTCACCACCTAGGGCCCCTCATTCTGGACCAACTAGATATCATAAATCTTATTTCAGTGAAAACCTTATGTTGATATGACCATTCAGGAGGAGTAGCAATAACAAGATTTTCCATTCAGGAGGAGTAGCAATAACAAGATTTTCAAAATGACCACTGTGATATCTTAGCAGCACTATTTTCACTTGGGACCAACTAAACCATGGAATGAATGTGTATAAAGTTTCATGGTCATCCTCCAAGTAGTTTAGGATAAATAGTGATAACAAACGTGCTAATGTATGGACAGGAGACAAACAAAAGACCATCCCCATAAGCTCTCCTGGTCTATGACCAGAACAGCAAACAAGCTGTGATCATTTCTTGCCCGTGTCAATACATTCATGTGGCATCTCAAAAATGAAGATGTTGGATTTGTTTTCCCTTTTAAAAATCTTTAGAAACCTTAAGTACAAGTCAACAATTTCTCAATGAAATGCAATGAATTAATTGTATTACATTCAATGCCTATAAATGGCAAACCTGTATATTTTCCCCTATAATATATTCTCTAAAAATCCCCATCCACCAACCTTTCTGAGCCTTACACTCTTGTTCTCCTTTGACCTACCTTTCTGCTGGGGTTCATTCGAAGGACCTTGAGGGCTGATGGAACCACCATTCGCTTCTGCTTGTCATATGGAGGGGGGATTCCCTCAAACACCTTCAGGCGACTCATCGCCTCCTTACCACGGGCAGTCTTGTGGGGAACCATCCCTGTGGAAGATGAAGATTGCTTAGTGTTGGACACTGGTCCATTGAGGTTAAACACCCAGTGATTGCTGGTACCAGAGTCAACTTAACTGAATGCCTTGCACAAAGACACAGAACAATCATGTAGGGATACAAGCCCATTATCTCCCAATCCCGAATTCACCAAATGAACCACTGGGACACACTGCCTCACTTTTCTTCCCCTAATACTATTTTGGCAATACTATACAAGCACAAGTGCCGGACAACTGACCCACTGCAAACCTGAACCAGATGGACAGAACTGATAAACAAAGGTAATACCACGTGTCCCTACAAAATTCAAAGCGAAGCTTAAAAAGAAAATACTATAGCTTTTGACTTCCACATATTATTCAAAGATGGCTATTTCAGCAAGTCAAATACAAGCCATTTTCAAACCAAACATGGTAAAAACTCCCTGGACAATTTACTTCAATCTGAACACTATTTAGTGACACATCCTTGACAAAAACACAAGTCTACCCTATATATTCACTTTCAAATAGAGTCCAACTGCAACTGCACAGACCCAGATCTGCTGTTGCATAATGTGTCAGCAGATCTCGATCTATGCAGTTTGTTAGGAGTAATTAACAGAACAAATAACATAGACCCTGATCTGCCAATGCATCATGCAACAGCAGATCTGGGTGTTTTGTTAGTAGTTGGAATCAACTTACAAGTATATACAGTATTATATAACATTATGATGGAGGCACACATGCACATCGGGAGGAGTAAAATGGCAGTTAACTGTCATCTATTTTCCCTTTATCCTTGAGGTGGGTAAACAAAGGCTGAAGCAGATTTAAATCTCGAGTCTAATGATAACATGGGATAAAAGTTGATACTGTTGATATTAATGAAGTCCTTATTACAGCCCCACCATTTTGTTTCATTATTACCTCTGACGGCCTTGTAGAAGATCTTGCTTGGAGCTCTAAAGTGAAACGGTCCACGGGATGGGTTGACGTTACATCTCTTCTTCAGATATGACAGGAACTTCACTGCAAAAATGCAGAACATAAATGTATCTCGTATTATCATTGTTAACCATTCTCTAATAAACATAGGTGACTGATTAGGAATTCTGATGAAATTGATTGAATACATCATGATATCACATGAACCGTGAGTTAACTAAGTCTTATTTCTTCAGTAATTAAATATTTAAAATACAAAACAGAGCAGACAATAACTATAAATTTTAGTACATCAAAAAAACATGTTAATTACTACAGAACTGTGTAACTCGGACAGAAATGTGAGTAGCTTGTCAAAATCCCATTTGTAATTTTAGCCACCTGTTTTTATTTATACATCTGCACAATGAATAGTTTGGAAGCATATCACAAAGTAGCCATGTCTGATGTGGCTATAGTACATTTAGAATAAGCCATTCCACCATCTTTCCACAATAATTTTATTTATTAGGTATATGAGCAATAAACAAGATATATCTTAATCATTTCGGGTATATGTTCTATTTGCAAACCAGTAACTTGTAAAATATTGGCTTAATACGACGATGTTTTAATAGACTGTTAAGTACAAAGACAATAGGACACCATTTTGTAGCGTCATTCTTCTTAGACCGACTCTATACATGATGTTAAGAAATAAAGCAAGAATAAAGAAGTCTGAGGAGGACGACAGAGTGAAAATGGCAGCCAACTGAATATTCAAGTCTGTTGAGACTTTCTGATGCTGTTTACTCTTACTAAACCATGCTCCAGAAAGTGATTACTCTTTGCCAACAGAATAAGTACATTATTTGATAAAGGTCTGTCATTTGTATTGCTCAAGCATAACCTTATAAAGCAAATTATACAGGAAAAATGTTGCTAAATGCTCATATTGCATGCATTGCAGACTCCCTATACAGCAGACCAATTCCCCTGAATTATTTTGCGGAGATTTAGGTAGCAGGGGTTCATGCTTCCACGCTCAGATATGTTTTTTGCATGCTGTAACAGTGGTCACAGGAATTTAATGTTCGGACTTTAAAATGGGCCAAGAATTAATTTTGTTTACCCTGATGAATGCCCAAACCTCTTGGCATTTAATGGGGTACTTTTTAATTCTAAGCCCATTTTAATGATAGAATGTTAGACTCCTGTGCTGCGATGGGAGAAATATCTGACAAGAATTTACCACAAATTTCTTTGTTCTAGCTTTCTGGGGACTACCAAAATCTCAAAGGGGCTAGTAAATTTGTTTATACCTATACTAGTCCTTTGGGCTAGGGAATGTATCTGGCAGGCATTGATTCCTGTATCCCCCTAAATACATGTAACCTGAAATAAATGTTCAAGTCTTTTCTTCTCTTTATCTCTCATCAGAGAACCGATAAAATATGCAGAACATATTTTGAGATAATATTTAAGCAATTACCTTTTATGAACATTTTTCTAGTGAAATGTGTTGTTTGAAGTACTACACAAATGCTGTTGAACTATGTCAAGTGAGGTAACCACTGAGAGACAAGTTTAATAATTTCCTCTAAGGATCATAATTTAAGTTTTGTTCATTACATAGCCAAACTAATAGTTAAAGACCAACAGAACTAAATATAGAAAAATGCCCATTATTAGAAATAGAAACTATTCTTAGGACAGACGAGTGGACAGAATGCTATTGGACTGCTTGTAGAAAACTCTGGGTGCCAAAAACAGGGAGTTCCTACATTC
The DNA here is from genome assembly GCA_029931535.1 of Margaritifera margaritifera. Classification (NCBI taxonomy): domain Eukaryota; kingdom Metazoa; phylum Mollusca; class Bivalvia; order Unionida; family Margaritiferidae; genus Margaritifera; species Margaritifera margaritifera. Next base: position 147,251 of record JAQPZY010001402.1, on the reverse strand, counting down.
ACAATATGAAATCAACTAATATTTTTATATGCATATAACCATGAAAAGAATTAGAGAGTTAAAAGTCAAAGGTGCGTGTCCGTGCATGAGTGTCTGAGTGTTTGTCACCCTTTAATCTATCTATCTAAAATTAATAATTAGTAAATAAAACAAGTACCTCAAGTTCTACTGGCCAAAATGAATTTCCAGCAAACCAAAAGTTTATCTTTTCTTTTTAACTGTTGAAACCGTATCTGATATCCTCGAGCAATAAAATAATTGTCAAGATTGCTGCAGTGGTGACCATACTGGATTTCAGACTGGCACCATTTTTACCGAGCACCAACTAGACATCATAAGAAGTTTTCTGGTCAAAACACTTTGTTAATATGACTATCTATTTATAAGGAGTAGCAACAGCTAAATTTGTAAGATGACCATCACAGTAGCCATAATGGATATAATATAAACACCATTTTAATTTAGGACCAACTAGATATCATAAGAATTTTTTTGTGAAGAAAACCATGTCAATATGACCATCCTTTCAGGAGTAGCATTAACATGATATTTATGATGGCTACCATGATGGCCATATTGGATGTCAGATTAGCATCATTTTCATTCAGGACCAACTAGACATCATAAAAAGTCTGAAAACACGTCAAGAAGCAATGAAAAGATTTTCAGGGTGGCTTTCCATTTTGGAGGAATAGCGATAACAAAATTTTCATGATGGCTCCTGTGGTGGCCATACTGGATGTCAGATCAGTACCATGTTCATTTAGGACCAACCAGGCATCATTACAAGTCCTCTGGTGAAAACGCCATGTCGATATGACCATCCATCCAGGAGCAGTAGCGACAACATTATTTTTCAAGATGGCTGCCTTGGCAATCATACTGAATGTTAGATCGGCACCATTTTTATTTAGGACCAACTAGACATATTAACAAGTCTTTTGGTGAAAATGCCATGTTGATAGAAGCATCTATTCAGGATAAGTAGTGACAAGATTTCCAAAATGGCCACTGTGGCAGCCATATTGGTTGTCAGAGTGGCACCATTTCATTTAGGGCCAACTAGACCTTAGAATGAATGTGTGTGGAACATTTTGTGGCAATTCTCCAAGTAGTTTAGAAGGAGTAGTGACAACAAACTAGTGTCAACAGACAGATGATGGAAAACAGGCTATCTCATAAGCTCTTCTGGTCTATGACCAGTATAGACAAAAATGCAACATTTTTAAAGGAATCATCAACAAAGCTGGAGCCTGTAGAGTAAGGTTGGAACTCCTAGAGAGTGGCGGGGGGACTCTCAGCTTATGGTAGATGAAAATCTGGACTCATAATCCAACAATTCTGTTGACAGCCCTGGATAACACAGTAAGCTGTGATTTCTTAAACAGCAACCTACAGCAATAACTCGCTAATAAAACCACACATGGAAATTGAGAAGCGTGGTCTTATCATTAAGGAGGCCTTGAGGTCTACAAAATACTGATGGAAAAACCACCACCCCATCAATTACTGTAGTGGTTTCTAAAACCTGGGTGTTCTCAAGGTTTGGTTTGAATGTACTGACCACCAACAGTGCTGTCTACTAAACTGCCATACTCACACTTGTTTCTGAAGAAGTTTCCAGATATATTAATGCCTTCACATCTGACAACAACCACTCTCTGTCCTGAAAATAAACAACAGCAGTAAGATATAAAGTGATAAAAAAATATAAAAGCTTGAAATTCTATAGAACTAGATCTAGGATAAGCCCTGCATGCTCCCAGGACCTACTGGGTTTTTTTTTTTTTTTTTTTTTTAATTAGGTCTACAGATTTTATGTTATCCCTACTGGAAATCTAGTTTCTGAATAAAATTTGATTCTGGGCCCTAGAATTATACTGGCAATCATCCCTGATTCTACAAATATAAAACAACAATGAGGCTGAAAAATATCTGCAAATCCACTAGCAGTCAGTCAAGTACTACAATTTTTTACTCGCCCAGAATAAACTCTTACTCAACCAGCTATTACAGAAATATAAAAGTTGATAAAGAAAATGATTTAAATTTGATCATGTGAAAGTGTATTTTCCAGAACTTGTTCTATGACCCTTCTAACAGCAGTTGTAAATAATTACAAATAATTACCAGTCTCAGAGATTCCTCTGGGATTTTGTCATTACCGGTACACTGTACCAGCAAGAAAGGGAAAAGTTGGTACAAGGCCAAATTTTACCAGTACAAATGCTAACCAACCAGTCTCATCAAACATGGTTTATCTGTTACCATACAGTTAATACAGAAAGTTATGTTGTAAACAATACTTTAGAAAAAGAAAAAGAAGTGAATGAGTTTCTGACCTTTACTGGAGCTGCATTGATACTGTAGTATCATTTATTTTCATGGTTCTCAATTTTTGTGGTTTTGTAAAAAAAGACATTTTCATGGGTACTTAAATTTATGGTTTTGCCTGTCAAAGTTTGCATATTAATAAGTGTTTAATTTCGCAGTTTAACCTCTATAAAAACTAAAAATGAAGAATACAAAAGAATAAGACTATGCCAATGCAAATGGCGGTCACATGAATGTTTATAACAACATTACCACATGTATGAGCACAAATCAAAGACCTGGCAAGTTCAATGCTTACACCGTGTTTTCATCCAAGTGAATACCATCTAATACTACCACCTCTATGAACACAAAGAAAACACCTGTCAAGATCAATCACTTACACCGGGGTTTCGTCTGGGTGCTCACCAGATTGGGCGAGTCAATAAAAATTTAACTTAATCACCGGAAATGTTCATTCACCATTTTGAGTTTGGTCAGTGAATTTTCAACCCCTGCTGTTGCGTACATAAAATTCTCTGCAAAAAGAAGACATTCACAATCCAAGTTTCTACCTAATTATCTCTAAGTGCAGCATTATATATTTTAATTGTCCAAGTGTGTTTTTACATTTAAATAACAAACCTGCACAATCATTGTTTTGGAGTTGTGTAATTAATTACGGCATTCACACAATGTTCTAAGGATTGAAAGTAGTCTTCAGCATGCTGTTGTCATCACAAAGTGCAGACAATGTAGGTATGAAGCATCATTAGACTGCCTTCTACAGTCAAACAACATTGCGATCAACTAAATCCATAAAAGAACATTACTGCCATGCACAAATGCAAATTGTATGGCCTCAGATCTGATGTCACAGTCTATCCTGGACATTTTTATGAAGAAAAAAAATAGGGCCGATTTTTTTTTTTAATGTAGAAAAAGCAGGTATAGTTCAGACAAAAATAGCAGGGCAAGATCCATGTAAACAAGATCAGAAACAACTTAAATGAAGATTTCATGCCAGAATCGTTTCTACCAAGCTTGTTTGAAATTGGTCCAATGGGTTTAAAGATGTGATGCAGGACCATACCATAACCTCACTTGGACTTTGCGATCTAAAAATGATATATAAAAAAGTAGACACTAGGGTTTTATGTTCCCAAAAAGTTTTTTAAAATATGTAGGTCATAAAAAAGTTGTACATTGTTGGGAACATAGGAAAAAATAGGATAACTGGAAACACTGAATCATGTTTCTGGAGATCAGATTGTATGTTGTTCGACCACAATTCTAAGTACACCACTTCCTCGATAACTCACTCACAATGGGGCTCAAAAACACAGACAAAACCTGACCTTTTTTTATAACTTGCAAATTTCACGATGTTAATTCCAAATTTCTGATAATAAGAGGAGCCATACAGAATTACTGGGTAATTGACCAACTTCAATTGTGATTTTATTCACATTGGGCAAATAGGGGCCTATTTTTATATAAAGTTTTGTAAGAAATATTGGTATCCACCTCACCCTGCATTACAAGCCAGTTCACAAGTTATCTAGGTGCCCTTAAATGAGGGAGTGGTGTTAAATGAACAGTTTCTACTGTTATTTAGTGGGACTAGTGTTTTTACATGTATTGTATCAGAGATATTATTATAATGTAACATATCACAAACACCAAGACAAAAGTGCACATTTCTAAGAAACATGCTATGAGAGGGTCTATTTTATGACACATGATTGTGAGATTCATGCCATCATCTTAAAAATCTCACCAAAAATCAACTGGATGTGCAAACATGTTATATTATCAAGCCCACCATTATTTCTTCATTTAATCCCTCCTATGATCAGAAAATCTCCTCTTCCCCTTTTTCAAACAGAGGCAGTAATTTCCCATTACATTTTTCATTTCTAGAATATATTCTCTGTGAAATACCAAAGAGGGCCATGGACATACTCAGAGAATGTTTTTTCATTAAGAAAAAAAAAAAAAACAACCACACAAACAATAATTTTAGATCCAAGTAAATAAAGATGGCATTGGCACAATGTTGTAAAGATGGGATGCAGTCTTCAGTGTCTTGTTGTCATCACACAGTTAAGTGCAGACAATGTAGGTATGAAGCATCATTAGACTGTCTACAGCAAAACAATACTGCTATCAAGTAAATCCATAGAAGAACACTATTGCCATGCATGACTGTAAATTGCATCAACTCATTTGAGAGAAAGTAGGAATAAAGCAGGACGATTTTTGTAAAAAAAAGTAGGAAAAACAGGAATATTTCTGATAAAAGAGTAAAAATGTAAGTAAATAAAATATTTATCTCTCTAAGAGGCAGAAGCTGCCTACCACATTCATTCAAAAGCAATGCAGAACTATGAACTTTATATAAAATCCGTATTATAAAAAATAAGATACAGAATTTATAATGCGGCCATATAAAAGTATGAAGTCTGAGGCAAAAATATCTTAGTTACTTTGACAATTTCATTATCTTAATACAATAAAACCCAATTTGAATGACCTCTGCTACGAGCATCCACCTGTCATTTACAACCACATGTCATGCATGGATAGATTTTATTACACAGTCAGCAATCACCTTATAAACACCACAGATGAAATAGATTTTTTAAGAAAAACGTGCGTTTTGACACTGCTATGAAAAACCACATCATAAAAACTGGGGTTTTCTTTTTTTTTTTTTTAAACTAGGTCTACAGATTTTATGTTATCCCTACTGGAAATCTAGTTTCTGAATAAAATTTGATTCTGGGCCCTAGAATTATACTGGCAATCATCCCTGATTCTACAAATATAAAACAACAATGAGGCTGAAAAATATCTGCAAATCCACTAGCAGTCAGTCAAGTACTACAATTTTTTACTCGCCCAGAATAAACTCTTACTCAACCAGCTATTACAGAAATATAAAAGTTGATAAAGAAAATGATTTAAATTTGATCATGTGAAAGTGTATTTTCCAGAACTTGTTCTATGACCCTTCTAACAGCAGTTGTAAATAATTACAAATAATTACCAGTCTCAGAGATTCCTCTGGGATTTTGTCATTACCGGTACACTGTACCAGCAAGAAAGGGAAAAGTTGGTACAAGGCCAAATTTTACCAGTACAAATGCTAACCAACCAGTCTCATCAAACATGGTTTATCTGTTACCATACAGTTAATACAGAAAGTTATGTTGTAAACAATACTTTAGAAAAAGAAAAAGAAGTGAATGAGTTTCTGACCTTTACTGGAGCTGCATTGATACTGTAGTATCATTTATTTTCATGGTTCTCAATTTTTGTGGTTTTGTAAAAAAAGACATTTTCATGGGTACTTAAATTTATGGTTTTGCCTGTCAAAGTTTGCATATTAATAAGTGTTTAATTTCGCAGTTTAACCTCTATAAAAACTAAAAATGAAGAATACAAAAGAATAAGACTATGCCAATGCAAATGGCGGTCACATGAATGTTTATAACAACATTACCACATGTATGAGCACAAATCAAAGACCTGGCAAGTTCAATGCTTACACCGTGTTTTCATCCAAGTGAATACCATCTAATACTACCACCTCTATGAACACAAAGAAAACACCTGTCAAGATCAATCACTTACACCGGGTTTTTGTCTGGGTGCTCAACATCAAAGGAAACCTACGTAGCCAACAACACAAAGCCAATCGGTTATTAAAGTACATCTGTATAATCTCTTACTTAAACCGCTGTCCATAAAGTGAACAAAACATGTGACCGGCTGCCCCTTGCTCAATGCAATCAGCAGACAGTGGCAATATTTGATGTGTTTAGAGCCCACCAATGTGAGAAGATACTAACTAAATTGAAAGACAGTGGAATCACGCATTTGTTTGTGCCTGCCTCATGTACAGACCAACTTCAACCACTAGACTTAGCAATAAATAAAGAGTACAAAGAACAATTAAAATCACACTTCCACAACTGGCATGCTAAACAGGTCATGGAGGCAATCACTTGAAAGGAGGATGTTACTGGTGACAATCACTGATTGCAATGTCATTAATCAAGCCAATTTGGGCTGAATGGATAATTGCAGCTCACGCGTCGAGTGAAAGATCGAACTTAATTATCAGTGGTTTTGAGAAAGCTGGACTTGTTTAATTATGTCATTTGGAGATTATTTACTTGACAAGCATTTGTGTGTACCTTGAAAATTCATTGACATGATGTTGATACAGTTGCTTTGTCCGAAAATCAGTCAAGTATGGGTTTTAATACTCTGCTGCAATTAGTGTATATACAAAGCCTTTCATTAATAATAGTGCTTGAAGTAATGCATGGATAAAATGAAATGTGGTTTCAGCAGGATTTAAATTCTCAACAGTTGTATTTGAGTGAAGGATCGATTTGAATAAGTATTAATTTAATTTTTATATACTATATTCTTTCTTTCATTTTCAGCTTTGCTAGTGTTTGAATACCTTATCCTTTTTCTCGTTTTTCTTTATCCTTACTTATCTCACATATCAATATAAGGCAGTGAGTGGAAATTACAGCGATCGGATACCTTATCGATATGTGTGCATTGAAACAATATAAAATGCTTTTCAATTCTTTTTTCAAAGGGTTACAATAAAACAAACACCTGTAAAAGCTAATATTTTATTACCAAATTACAGTACTGACGTTGATTTATAAAATACTAGTAGCTTCGTTAATCTCTAGGAAAGACACACAGTAAGAAAATGAGCGGGGGAGGGATGGGTATCATCATACGTAGCTAATTTTTCATTGGGTATTTAAATTTGTGGTATGGAACAACAACAAAAACCACAAAAATTGGTCCCACACAAAAATTTCTGATACTACAGTAATTGACAATGACACAAGTCAATACTGTAGCAATATTGTAATCCCATTCCAATATCGTCACTGTCAGACACCAAATTAATCTACATACAATAACAATTGTGGTTCAGAGTTCACATATGAAGTAAATCGTTGCACCACATAAACAGTTAAGTTTTCAACTTCAGCATGGCTTACAGAGCACACGACTTGGTCATCTAAAAACAGAAAGTGCCAAAATCCACAATATGCTGGTCCCGACACAAATGAACACGTGGTTATTAATTTGTTTTGAACAAGAAGAAATAAAAGCACAAATGGTATACAAATGAAATAATTTATTACAGATCATTCAACACAAAAAGACAGAAGCAGAAAGACATGTATTTCAATTTTTATCGTTTCGCGCACCTGTAATTAGTCATGCACAAATGGAAAGAGAGTCGGCTTATCTTTTTGATGGCTTGAGGCGGTGTTTTTAACTGCCTGAAGCCATCAAAGAAATATGCCAACTCTCCTTCTGGTGCTGTGTTGTTGCTGTCAATCACTAACTGGCTGCATGTGACTAACTGCAGGTGCACAAAACCATAAAAATTAAAGTACCTGTCTTTCTGCTTCTTTACATTTGCACTGAATCATGGGGGCTCGTATCATTGCTTACAATTTACCTCTAAATTGTATATATGTATATAGTTATATATGGGGAGCATACTTTTCCCATTTGTCCTGCGACCTGAAAATGAAGTTATCAGAAGGCGTAGCACATCATTTTGGTCGACCAAAACGAGGCCAGTATTCCATTAAGCACATTGCACTTGCATATTAAGCAGATGAGATCATGGCCATGTCCTGTGGCAACATTGAAAAACAGGCTAGTATTCCTTAAAGGTAGAATAGTGAGGCGAATTTGATGTAATCTCAGTGCTAAAGCTATTACTCTATGTGAAGTGTGGCCCAAGATATTGGTGTCAATTATTAAATAGGCCACCGGAGAAATGTCCTTCCTTGTGTTATTAAATAGAGTACATGTATATAATTTATAGGTAACCTGTAAGCAATGATACGACCCCCTGTGCCCCGTATCAAAGTCGACAGGGATATGACTACAATTGTAGAATGAAAAGAAGAAGTCAGTTTCTGATCTACTTTTATATTGACACAGTTTCACATCTTAAAACACATTTACAGTTTGTCTGCACATGAATATTGACCGACTCATTTTTTTCCAGTACTTGGATGAATTTTATTGGTAAAAACAGGCATATTCTGGTGTAATGGGATCTCTGCAGTCTGCTCTCCCTCTGGCAAGTATTTCTTAATACTGAAAACTGAGAGCCAAGTGCTTGTATGAGTTTGATTAAAACATATGGAAAACAAACTTGCTAGACAGTGCGGACTTGTTATGATCAAAGTCAGCAATATTCTCAACAGAACCTTCTTTTTGTTAAAGAGAAACGCTGGCAAGTCATGAATCGAAACTCGCCCGATTGGGTGAGTGAATAAAAAATTAACTTAATCACCGGAAATGTTCATTCACCATTTTGAGTTTGGTCAGTGAATTTTCAACCCCTGCTGTTGCGTACATAAAATTCTTTGCAAAAAGAAGACATTTACAATCCAAGTTTCTACCTAATTATCTCTAAGTGCAGCATTATATATTTTAATTGTCCAAGTGTGTTTTTACATTTAAATAACAAACCTGCACAATCATCGTTTTTGAGTTGTGTAATTATTTACGGCATTCGCACAATGTTCTAAGGATTGAAAGTAGTCTTCAGCATGCTGTTGTCATCACAAAGTGCAGACAATGTAGGTATGAAGCATCATTAGACTGCCTTCTACAGCCAAACAACATTGCGATCAACTAAATCCATAAAAGAACATTACTGCCATGCACAAATGCAAATTGTATGGCCTCAGATCTGATGTCACAGTCTATCCTGGACATTTTTATGAAGAAAAAAAAAAAAAAAGGCTGATTTTTTTTTAATGTAGAAAAAGCAGGTATAGTTCAGACAAAAACAGTAGGGCAAAATCCATGTAAACAAGATCAGAAACAACTTAAATGAAGATTTCATGCCAGAATCGTTTCTACCAAACTTGTTTGAAATTGGTCCAATGGGTTTAAAGATGTGACGCAGGACCATACCATAACCTCACTTGAACTTCGTGATCTAAAAATGATTTTAAAAAAAGTAGACACTAGGGTTTTATGTTCCCAAAAAGTTTTTTAAAAATACATAGGTCATAAAAAAGTTGTACATTGTTGGGAACATAGGAAAAAAATAGGATAACTGGAAAGACTGAATCATGTTTCTGGAGATCAGATTGTATGTTGTTCTACTACAATTCTAAGTACAACTCTTCCTCGATAATTCGCTCTCAAAATAGGGCCCCAAAACACAGACTGCAGCGTAATCGAGGGCACATGTTACCGAGGTACCTCTGAAAACTTGAGAAAGGGATGAACATCAAACAACAAGAAGAGAATGGGGAAGGGTGGTTAAATGGTTGAATACTTGTTGCACTTGTAACCATCTTCTGAAAGATTGTTAAAACAGTAGTCCAAGAGGTTTCAATACACATGACATATGTACCAGCGAAAACATTGTGTATTACATCTCTGCTTTTTGTATGTTAATGTGGATGCTTTCCAGTGTTGATTGCAAACTGAACTGGATCATGTTTTTTGTTTTAAAAAGATGAACATTTCGAAATAACAATGTCTAAACTTTTGTTTTCGTTCTATCAGTAAAAGATTGATGATGATTTCATTGCAAGTAATCGCTAAATTTCTGATCTTAGAGCAAATCTCAGAGTGCCAATTTGGGAGTAAGTAAAGTTATGAACTTAGGATCTTGCTTCTCCATACTGAACTTTAACTACGAAACTAAGCTTTTCGTGCACCATGTACACCTTTCGCATGGGTCCCTTGTTATCACTGATCACATCTGCAAATGTAGTATAAACCACCGATTAGGGAGTGGTGTTAAATGAACAGTTTCTACTATTATTTAGTGGGACTAGTGTTTTTACATGTATTGTATCAGAGATATTATTATAATATAACATCACAAACACCAAGACAAAAGTGCAAATTTCTAAGAAACATGCTATGAGAGGGTCTATTTTATGACGCATAATTGTGAGATTCATGCCATCATCTTAAAAATCTCACCAAAAATCAACTGGATGTGCAAACATGTTATATTATCAAGCCCACCATTATTTCTTCATTTAATCCCTCCTATGATCAGAAAATCTCCTCTTCCCCTTTTTCAAACAGAGGCAGTAATTTCCCATTACATTTTTCATTTCTAGAATATATTCTCTGTGAAATACCAAAGAGGACCATGGACATACTCTGAGAATGTTTTTTCATTAAGAAAAAAAAAAAAAACAACCACACAAACAATAATTTTAGATCCAAGTAAATAATGATGGCATTGGCACAATGTTGTAAAGATGGGATGCAGTCTTCAGTGTCTTGTTGTCATCACACAGTTAAGTGCAGACAATGTAGGTATGATGCATCATTAGACTGTCGTCTACAGCAAAACAATACTGTTATCAAGTAAATCCATAAAAAAACACTATTGCCATGCACGACTGCATATTGCATCAACTCATTTGTGAAAAAGTAGGGATAAAGCAGGACTGATTTTTTTTTAAAAGTAGGAAAAACAGGAATATTTCTGATAAAAGAGTAAAAATGTAAGTAAATAAAATATTTATCTCTCTAAGGGGCAGAAGCTGCCTACCACATTCATTCAAAAGCAATGCAGAACTATGAACTTTATATAAAATCCGTATTATAAAAAATAAGATACAGAATTTATAATGCGGCCATATATAAGTATGAAGTCTGAGGCAAAAATATCTTAGTTACTTTGACAATTTCATTATCTTAATACAGTAAAACCCAATTTGAATGACCTCTGCTACGAGCATCCACCTGTCATTTACAACCACATCTGTCATGCATGGATAGATTTTATTACACAGTCAGCAATCACCTCATGAACGACACTAGCGAAATTGATTTTTTTTAGAAAAACGTGCATTTTGACACTGCTATCAACAACCACATCATAAAAACAGAAATAAACACAGCTGACCTTTATTTAATCCTTTGTACCATGACTGCCATGTTGAGTCTGCATGCGGAATGCAGTGTTCCGAACCGAGATGCATGCAAAAATGAGGGGAAAAGTTGTCTTGTTACCAGTTTGTTAGATTTATAAGGTAAAGTTGTATGCCACAGACCTTAAACCAGACTCCTGTACTTGTCACAAACCACCGTTGTAGTGCTATAGTCACAAAATCCCAAAATATGATTAACCATTCCATCCATAAAAGATTTGTAATCATGGACGCACATAATCAGTTCAAAGATTGGTACCGTTTATCTGCTTTAAAAACAAGCACAATGCTGGTGTCATAATGAAATTTTCTCCCCATACTTTCACTGTAGCACGACAGGTATGGCTAAAGTAGTTTGTTGAAGAAGTTACAATATGTAATGACCGGCGTAAATGAAGTCTTTGTCTTTTTCTTTTATTAAATTATTTGCTTTATCCAGATGAGTTAATTCTATAGTTATTGAAAAAATCTGTATTCTTTATCGATGTTACTGTTATCAAAACCCCACGTGTTTGTCAAGTTGATCCATTTATTATTTTTGTTAGGGTAACTTAAGATTTGGCTTTTGGCTGTAAATAAATTTACTGAGTAATTGTTATCATAGCTACCATTACTATTTATGGACAGAAAGTATTGCCTTATAGTTCACCGTGCAATTCATATGCCATAATGCCATTACACGTAAACTTCAAATACAAATTATGTTTATGTTCTATATATTTTTAGTACTATAAAAATTTTTTTATATGAATGCAGTAATATTTTAACAAGAACTATGAATAAAAAACAAAATATATGTCCGGTAATTATGGGTATTTTTCCATCTTGAATTCTGACCTTGAAAAATGGCCCTACTGCACAAACCCATCTCGAGGGACCACTTTTTGTTGGCAGAAGGGTTGTCTCTCAAACCAGGTTTTACTGTATTACTTGTACAGAAAAGGATATAAAATTTCAGTCTTCAGCATGCGTCTCATCAAAATATTTCTGACAATGTGATTATCAACATCATTAGACTGAAAATAACATTGAATATACTTACAATTCTATACATTTAAATTTATAGCTTCTCAACTGACAATGCATGCACCCAAGCAGTATATTAGAGACTGATCGGTAGGTTTTGCAATTCTCTACCTTTATATTTTTGTAATTTAACTTTCAATTGGCACTATATAGCCAGTAATGTGCTCAGGTGCCATTACATATATACATAATATGAAAATAGGATCATAAACAAAACTTGAACACTTCATTCCAGCATGCTCTCTGCAAAGTGTGGTTGAAATTGCCACAATGGGTATTTAAGAAGCTGAAAATTGCCATTGACATGTGACATGTGCAGGACTGTACCATATGCTCACTTGGTTTTCTGGCTAGGTGAGCTATAAATAATAAAAATGTAGAGACAGTAGGAAAATAAAGGAATGCCATAAACAAAAGAAGAAAAAGGAGGAAAAAAACTAGTGCCACTAGAAGGACTGTATAACATTTTTGCAAATTAGGGTCTATGTTCTTCAATCAAAAATTCGAAGTAGAATGAACAGCCTCAACTCTTATTTAATGATGCATTATGGACAGACAGATCATCCATTTTAGAGCCCACTGCAGCTATCACTACCCTTTCGTTTATTTCCACAGAAATATGTATCAGGGTTTCCTCTTGGACCCTTTGGATGTGTTCTATACTAAAAAATTCATGAGAATTTGTGACAGGACTCTCAAAAATATAATACTATAAGAACTGAGGTTCTGGAAGTACAAAAATTGCAAGAAACATACAATAAAACACGAGATATAATCACTGTATAATAGGACTTCAATATACTCACTGTATAGACTTGATTATATGTTGGATCCAACAGCAAAGACCCAGATCTGCCATTGCATAATGTGCCAGCAGATCTGGGTCTATGCAGTTTGTTAGATCTAATCAGTAGAACACATATGCTGATCTGCGAATGCATAATGTGATATCAGATCAGGGTTTTTGTTGTTTGCAGTTTGACCCGACTTATTACAAGTAAGTACATGTTGTAGATAAAAATAAATCCACATCATCAACTCCATAAGAAATATTTTACCTTTAATGTCAAATGATTATGATACACTTTGATCTTTGACAAAAAAAAGGACCAGTAATGAATATTTTTCAACTGGTCTTGCAGCAAAGTAACATCAATTTAAAGAAAAAAGATTTCGGCCAAAATTCACAAAACTATAAAGTGATTGCTTATTTATGACTGCCACCAACATTATAGACTGTTTATTTCTCTCTCCGAAGATTGGCTGGAGAAGTAGTTGCCTACTGCATTCATTCTAAGGCAAAGCTGATCTTTGAATTTAATGTCGAAAATCTGTCTTGTGAAAACAAGACACAAAAACTGCAATGCAGTGCTTTACAATGGAGCAGTCTGAAGCAAAAAAATCCAAGTTACTTTTACAAATCTATTACCTTAATATTACTTATAAAGATAAAGATTATAATTTCAGTCTTCAGAAAGCTTCTCGTCAAAATATTTCAGACAATGTGATTATCAACATCATTAGACTAAAAATAACATTGAATATACATACAATTCAAGACTGTTAAATTTAAAGCTTCTCAACTGACAATGTATGCACCTGAAGTACTGCATTAGAAATGGATTTGTACACATGTAGACAGTTTGCAGGACAGACATGTAAATCCATAAAAGAGGGTTATTTCCAGGCACAAATGCAAACTGCAGCGACTTGGAGATGCCATCACATAATCAGTCTTTCCAGTACCATTTTGTAAAAAAGTACAAACAGAGTCTGAATTTTTGTTAAAAGTAGGCAAAGTGTAGGAAAATAAGCCAGAATATTATAGACAAAAAAAATAAGATTAGAAACAAATAAGAAATGACAACTTCACACTAAACTGCTCTCTGCTAAGTCTGGTTGAAATTGGTCAAGTGGAATTTTAGAAATAGTTAAAAATAAAGAGTGTAAACAGACAACACATGACATATACAGAAGCATAATATAAGCTCACTTGACCTTATAAACGGTCTCATGGACTTCACAAAACCCAAAGGTGATCACCTATTTATGATGGGCGTCAACATTCTAGACTGCTTATTTCTCCATTTCTCTCTATAAGGGGTAGCAGTTGCTTACCACATTCATTCCAATGTAATAGTGAACATGAATTTGATTTAGAAAATGTGTCTTACGAATAGAAGATAAATACATACATAAGTTTTAATGCTGCCCTTTACAATTTAGCAGTTGGAAACAAAAATATAATTGTTACTTCGACAACTCTATTACCTTAATATTAATTATACAGAGAAAGATTATAATTTCAGTCTTCAGCAAGCTTCTCATCAAAATATTTCAGACAATGTGATTATGAACATCATTAGACTGAATATAACCTTGAAAATACTTATAATTCTAAACAGTTATATATATATAGCATCTGCGATGACAATGTATGCCCCTGAAATAATATTGTATTAGAGATGAACTGGTACACTTGTAGACAGGTTGTATGACAAACAGGTAAATTGATGAAATAACATTATTACCAGGCAAAAATGCAAACTGCACCAACTTAGAGATGCTGTCACATAATCAGTCTTTTCAGTACTAATTTGTAAAAATTTGATAAAGGAAGCTGGCAAAAAGTAGAAAAACAAATTGGAATATTTCAGACCAAAATATAGTACACAATCTAAGTAAATATGATTAGAAACAAATAAAACATGACTTCATGCCACAATGCTCTCTGCCATGTTTGGTTGAAAATGGTCAAGTGAGTTTTGAGAAATTACAAATAGAGATTGTTAACAAATACGACAGATAAAGGAGCACACCATAAGCTCACTTGGCTTTATAAAAGGTCTCATGGACTTCACAAAAACCAGAAAGTGATTGCCTATTTATGGTGAATGCCAACATTATAGACTGCTGATTTCCATATTTCTGTAAGGGGTAGTAGTTACCAACCACATTCATTACAAAGAAATGCAGATCACTGAATCTGATTTAGAAACTTTGTAATGCATCAATTTACAAACGAGTAGTCTGAAACAAAATATCCAAGTTACTTTGACAACTTTACTACCTTAATATTACTTGTAAAGAGGAAGATTATAATTTCAGTCTTCAGAAAGCTTCTCATCAAAATATTTCAGACAATGTGATTATCAACATCATTAGACTGAAAATAGCATTGAATATACTTACAATTCTAGACTGTTAAATTTAAAGCTTCTCAAATGACAATGTATGCACCTAAAGTACTATTGCATTGGAAATGGACTGGTACACTTGTAGACAGTTTGCAGGACAGACATGAAAATCCATAAAAGAAGGTTATTTCCAGGCACAAATGCAAACTGCAGAGACTTAGAGATGCCATCACATAATCAGTCTTTCCAGTACCATTTTGTAAAAAAGTACGAATAAAGTCTGAATTTTTGTTAAAAGTAGGCAAAGTGTAGGAAAATAAGCCAGAATATTATAGAAAAAAAAAAAAGATTAGAAACAAATAAGAAATGAAGACTTCACACTAAACTGCTCTCTGCCAAGTCTGGTTGAAATTGGTCGAGTGGAGTTTGGGAAATAGTTAAAAATAAAGAGTGTAAACAGACAACACATGACATATACAGAAGCATACTGTAAGCTCACTTGATCTTATAAAAGTTCACATGGACTTCACAAATCCAGAAGCTGATCGCCTATTTATGATGGGCATCAACATTCTAGACTGCTTATTTCTCTATTTCTCTCTCTAAGGGGTGACAGTTGCTTACCACATTCATTCCAATGTAATAGTGAACATGAATTTGATTTAGAAAATGTGTCTTACAAATATAAGATAAATACATACATAAGTTTTAATGCTGCCCTTTACAACTTGGCAGTTGGAAACAAAAATATAATTGTTACTTCGACAACTCTATTACCTTAATATTAATTATACAGAGAAAGATTATAATTTCAGTCTTCAGCAAGCTTCTCATCAAAATATTTCAGACAATGTGATTATGAACATCATTAGACTGAATATAACCTTGAAAATACTTATAATTCTAAACAGTTATATATATATAGCATCTGCGATGACAATGCATGCCTCTGAAATACTATTGTATTAGAGATGAACTGGTACACTTGTAGACAGGTTGTATGACAAACAGGTAAACTGATAAAATAACATTATTACCAGGCAAAAAATGCAAACTGTACCAACTTAAGAGATGCTTTCACATAATCAGTCCTTTCAGTACCAATGTGTAAAAATGTGTCGATAAAGGAAGCTGGCAAAAAGTATGAAAACAAATTGGAATATTTCAGACCAATATGTATATATTGCACAATCTAAGTAAATATGATTACAAACAAATAAAATATGAAGACTTCATGGCAGAATGCTCTCTGCCATGTTTGGTTGAAAATGGTCAAGTGAGTTTTGAGAAATTACAAAATAGAGGTCGTTAACAAATACGACAGATAAAGGAGCATACCATAAGCTCACTTGGCTTTATAAAAGGTCTCATGGTCTTCACAAAAACCAGAAGGTGATTGCCTATTTATGGTGAATGCCAACATTATAGACTGCTGATTTCCATATTTCTGTAAGGAGTAGTAGTTACCAACCACATTCATTACAAAGAAATGCAGATCACTGAATCTGATTTAGAAACTTTGTAATGCATCAATTTACAAACGAGTAGTCTGAAACAAAATATCCAAGTTACTTTGACAACTTTACTACCTTAATATTACTTGTAAAGAGGAAGATTATAATTTCAGTCTTCAGAAAGCTTCTCATCAAAATATTTCAGACAATGTGATTATCAGCATCATTAGACTGAAAATAGCATTGAATATACTTACAATTCTAGACTGTTAAATTTTACGCTTCTCAAGAAACAACACATAAACCTAAAGTACTAGTAGATTACAGATGGACTGGTACACTTATAGACCTCTTGTATGACAGACAGGTAAATCCAAAAAAGATTATTATTACCAGGCACAAATGCAAATCAGACTGACTCGTATCTTCTGTCATATAATCAGTCTTTCCAGCACTTTTCTGAGAAATAGGGATAAAGTAGGACTGATCTTATTTATGAAAAGTAAGCAAAAGTAGGAAAACTTGGACAAAAAGGTATGGTAGAATCTATGTACAGAAAACGTCTAGTTTTGTTCTGCAGTTCTTTATCTCTAGAACTTTTAATTGGCATCATATAGCCAACATTGTGCAGATGTGCTATTACACCATATATATATATACACACACGTATATACACATACATATATACCATGTAAATAACATCAGAAACAAATAACATTTGAGAAAAAAACACTTTTCAGATTTTCTAAAACTGGAAATTATATAGGAGTCTGAATTATTTCAGATTGGGAGAGGGATCCATTTATGCATCCCCCCAAACCTGTAGTGAAACCTGAAGCATCAGAATGACATGGACATAATTGAAGGCATACTCTCCCCAGTGATATGGCAGTACTTTCAAACCTTTGTGCAGACAAAATTACCTTGAAGAATGGTTTTGGCCACAATAGCTGCCAGGCGGCCAAGAAGATGACCCCTACCGTCAATAATAATGGGCTGGAAAAAAAAAAGTAAAAAATCAATTTAGTATAAACCATTGCATAATCGTTGTTTATAGCATGGATCCGACCCATCCTGAATCTCACCCCACCTAACAAATTATTCCGTAAGTATTTAGCAAAGTCAAGAGTATAATTCACTGCAAAGGAGAGTTGAGGGAGACAAAGGTTACTACTGTAGATAATGCTTAACACTGTGTTCCCAGTGCAAACTACGAAGTTATAAGCAAAGATTTATCACAATACATTTTTGTCAACATTACATATCAAAGGGAAATGGTTGAAGAAAAGCTTTAATATTTTTCTCTTACACTCACTACGATCTTGTGTGGCAGCCATGTTGACACATTGTGACACTAGACTGGTCTTCACAACTTCTACATAAAAAACAAAAATGATATAGATACAATGCAGTCTAAGAGGTAACAAGACTACCAGACCAATCCAATCACCTGAGCACTTGGATTAACTATACAAATATGTTTAGGACAAGCACCAAATGATTCATACAGCAGTTGTATTTCAACCGACTGAAGAATTCAGCAACCTCCAAAAACTCCAGTAAGAACTGAATAAATTTAACTCCCGATCTGTTCAATTACAACTCAATTATGCTTTTTTTTTTTTTTTGATCAAGTAGCGGTTAAAAATTGCTGGTTTTATCCCTGTCTTGATCAATAATTGCAAAATTTAAGGGCTTTTCCCAGTCTGGAACAAACCTATTCTTTCTCCCAACTTTTTCCTGATTTCCTGGTAGCATGGGAATCCTGGTGATTTTCACCCATTACCCACGTCCTTCTGGTACAGTTTCAAATTCTGCTACTTTATTTCTTATTGAAACCCATGGATAAATTACAGTGAATGCGACTATTGGGGTATTATGTATATCAAAAATGAATATCCAAAATTAAAAACAATTTAAATCAAAATTAAAATAAAGTTTTTATTTTTTCAAGAGCATGATTTGGAAAATGAAATTTTGCACATTTTCAACTAATCTGTTAATTTTATATTTTATGCAGAGGCTATGACCATTATGTCATTTGCATAGAAGAGAAATCAATGAAGCAAGCACACTCTAGACACATTCACTCTGAAGTAGATCGAAAGGTTGTCCTCCAAACAGTGTTAAAGCCGACAAGGCATGAAGAAAGGGAGAAGCTTGGAGCAAAATTGGCTATTAAAAAATTAGTAAGGTACTCAAGTCGTACAGGGGGAAAGGTTGGAATTAGTGACTAAATGCGCAAACAGTAGAAGAAAATGTGCACGGAGTCATTGAGGGTCAGATTTCGAACCGCGAGAGTTAGTTACCTGGTGGTAATTGGATTTGGAAGTAGAGGAGGGTGTTATCGTTAGTTTCCCCCTTTTTACCGATAGAACAAGTGCTTGTGGTGTTTTTGCCATAAATCACAATGCTAGCAGAAAGAAACCTAAACTATGTGAATCATCTCCATAGTTTCCGATCAATTGCGGGCTGCAGTGTTTATTATTATCGAGACACAACGAGTTTTTTTTCGAGGGGTGGGGGAAACCTATGTGGAAAATAAAAAATATTATAACAATAAAATGCTTTCGAAAAATTCAATTTTGTACTTAGTGTAATATTTTGCCTTTGCTTTAAAAAGCTGTTTCGTTTTTTTATCATTGGTAACTCCATACTGTTAACATTTTATAACCATTTAAAGCAGAGTAGACTTTCACACCTTGTTAGAGAAACCCATGTTGGTTGAAAGAGGAAGCCACGTGGGGTTTACACGCAGAGCTGCAGAGCGAACAGGAAGTAATCATTCCATAATACTCATCCACGACTGAGGGGAATGCTGGCTGATTCGGACCATAGTTGATTCGAACCAAATTACCCGGCTGAATCGGACATTCCTGTTTTATTTCAGTAGTTATTCCTGTTTTTGCAAGTACAGTAAGAGAATATACAAGGCTGATTTTCAGCTCATACATTTACATAAGATAGTTTTTACGTGAAGATCTACTGGTCTATCCACCATGTCAAATGGAAATATCTTTTAGCCTAAATCAGAACAAAATAGATTTTGGCTATCACATTGAGCTTTTTTTTTTTTTTTTTTTTTTTTTAACCAAAACAACTTTTCAGTGTTACAATAAAGAAAACATAAGGTCCAACATATACTCAGAATATAGATGTATGATACCTTATTGAATTACATCGTGAATTTTTTTCGTATAGAAGTTTTTATAGTACTATTAGTATATAGTACAATATACAGTATAATGATAAATTAAACATAAATCTAAAAAAGCATTAACATATTCAGACCAATATATATATATATATATATATAGACGAGAAAAATGTTACTCCATGGGCCCTGTTTTTCCAACAAATTTGTTCAGTGTGTTACTAATTGCATTATTTACCAATAAAATCAAGTAAACTATTTCATTTTTGCACAAAGGATAATGAGCTGCTTTGAAAATAGTTCACTATTAAACTGGCAATGCGAGATAAAAAGTCTTACATTATTTCATTTGATTTGTTTGCATAACGACGTCATTATCTCACGCAAAATCGGGGGTTTGTTTCCTTAAATGAAGTTTTTGAATTGCTCAACGTACCTGAGAAATAATAAGAAACATCATATTTTAAACAATTTTATAGGTATCATTTACATCTAAGATGAAACTTAAACATAGTTTACATAGTCCGAATCACCCAGTAATATATTCCGAATCAGCCAAAAGATAGATTTACTAATCACTGCTGACTGGATCTATTTGAGATACAACATAATTCATTTTCTTTTTGTTCTTACAACCAGGGAATTGGTTCTTGCTAAAATTACCCAATCGGATGATATTAAAGGATAAAACTCTGAAAAACTATCATCAATGTTGCCTACAGAACTGGAAAATGAGTTCTGGAAATACTATTTCACATTTTAATATTTATACTTTTAGCTATCCCAGAAAATATACCTAAGTGACCTGTGCAAACTCAGAAAAACAAGAAATATCTTACTAAAAGATCTGTAAATAAGGTACGAAAGTGTGGTGCGTAGAGGGCCTAGACGGTAGCCTTATATGTGCAAACAAATGATAAAAAATAGAATGTAATGCTTTTGTTTTTTTAATCATTTTACAGTTTCATTAAGAAACAAACAGTAGGAACATTGTCATCTCTGATATAATACAATACAACTTATAGTTAGATCTGTGAAGTTGTGAGTCTTCCTACAAGAAAAGGGGTGGGGAACGAACGTCATGACTACGTCACAAGGACGATATATGTAACACTTTTATTGGCGGAAAAAGCCTCGATTCGCAACGAAGTTTAGCCTAGAGAATAATAAAGAGAACGACTCAATGGAAAAAGATAAAAACACGAACGCCGTTTAAATCATTTTCTCTATAACCTCATCATTGTATCGTTCAAAGCAGCTTTTTTCAGTTGCAAGATAACGATGGTTCATTTTCAGATTCACGAAGATTATCCTTTTTTACCAAAGAAATCAAATGTTATTAACCTTAGAATAAAAACTATACCTTTTGCACTCAAATCCAAGGATGATAAGTTTAACACTTTTTATATTTGTAAGTTCTTTCTCTAATTGTAATAATTTGGTACGTTGTAAGTAAAATTCTGTGTTAGCATTTTATATATTTTCTAAGCCTTTCGGTACAATAATTGGGACCCCCATTTTGATGTCAATACATGTTGACGACGCGAGCTTTGACTGTGGAACAATTTTTTTTTTTTTTTTTTTTTTTTTTTTTTTGGGGGGGGGGTTATAACTTATTGTGTAAATTATTAAAAGAAAAGTAAATGATGGAGTGAACAGAGACTACCTATCATGTCGATAAAGACTTCTTTAAAAGAAAAAATGTTGGCCGTGTAAAAACCGAGTTTGTAATCGAAAAATTAATTATAATTTACTACATTTTTGATCCGAAAAATTCAGGTTTAGGTGAATACAGCTCTTTTCAACGGCAACCCGGATTTTTCTTTTTTAAATTAAACAAAATTAGGACAACTTCTGTTTACATAACCTTCTGACCCACTTTTGTGAAAACGACCCATTTATGGGGAAACTGGTCAACCCTAGTCTGTATCCCTAGCGTTGTGCTATTTCCACAGTCTTTAATAATGATGGCAAAGGCAGAGAATCAGTCAATAATTCAAAAATTTATGGAAAATCTCTGTCTTCATTCGGAACATATCGTTCCCAGTGAGAACTCTGTCCAACAATTAATGCAACGCTTATTCTGAAAAGGTACCTACATGTCTATATGCAATTCAAACTTTGCGTGTTTTGTTTTTTCGCTGCTAATTATCCATGCATAGTGCATACATCATTGATAAAAACGTCATTGCAAATCGAATGGAAAAATGTATATCTGTTAAATGTGTTAATAACGAAGCTTTAACTTAATATATAGTCGTCTATCGTGAAAACCACAGCATCTTTTAAGTGTGTGAACAGCGCATTTTATTAACTGTGTGTAGAAAAGAAAGTGCAATTGTCAGAACACGAAACTCTTGGTTCAACATGTAGTTTTTAGGTAAGAAATGATACATTCAGTGAAAAGGTGTATCAACGTGTTAGTCCCTTCAACGAAGATACAGTCAAACAGACCCTACACGTATCATTCATTTCACCTGTTTATCCTTTAATCTGTTTGGGAGTGATTAAACATATAATCACGCACAGAAAGAAAAAACAAAAGATTTAATGGAACAATGTGTATTATGCCCCCACTGCGATAGCATAATGGGGTATATTGTTTTGCTCGTTTTGACGTCCGTCTCGCGATAGCACAAAAACCATTAAACCTGATAGTTAAATTTTATACACTATATTATGGTTATAAGTACATGACCTGATTAAGCAGTGCGATAATAGAGAGTCCTGGCTCAGAATACAAATATTATCTACTTTAATCCGGTTAAACTGTTTTTCCAAATTCTTTAAATATCGCGTGGTCGTTCACCATTTATTTTCTCATTTCAGAAAACCCTACTCCACCCCATTCATATCCTCCAAAATGTTATGGAAAACCCCATTGCCCATTGGGTCAACGGGGGGGGGGGGGGGGGGGGGAGCATAGATTATGAAGGCCACTAGCCCAGATTTTTCAAAATAAATTTTTAAGGACTACGTGTTTCATAAATTATTGAGAGCCAATGACCTGGCGTTTTTTCATAAGTTTGTCTGGTCAAGTCCCGTCCCGGCTTTTTTCTTAAATATTTGAGGGCCAATGGTCTAGCGTCCCCCCCCCCCCTTATAAATTTGAGGACCACTTACCCAGCGTTATTTCATAAATTTTTGAAGGCGAATGACTCTCCTTGTTTTCCTAAATTTTTGAGGAGCAGTAGATCAGATTTTTTTAACAATAAATTTTGAGGACCACTCACCTGCGTTTTATCATAAATTTTGAAGACCAATGACCTAGCGTTGTTTCATAAATCTTTGAAGGTCAATAGCCCAGCTTTTTTCATAATGTTTGAGGACTATGGCCTATCCTTCTTTCGGAAATGTTTTAAGTGGTTTAACCCATCGAGTTTGTTGTTACAGCAGATATTTTGCATTGTGTAGTTAACTGGAAGACCATAGCACGCTTCGTATGCACACATTTTCTTGACTTATAATTTCAAAAATATCCGAAGCAAATTATTCAAACATTATGTCATCTTTATTAATTTCACATTCTGACTATCCGGTGAACCCTATTAAGCATTCGGTAAATCCAATACTTAGTACATATATTTGTTACGAGGAATTTGATATAAATAACTCATGAACATAAGATCTTTTTTGAAGAAAAAAAAAAAAACACAAACCCCTCCAAAAAAAAAAAAAAAGCAGCCTGTGTGCCCTACTCTTGTCCTGCAACCCACTTTAACACATTTAATTCCAGTCACTTTAATATAGTAACGATATTTAACGAGATACCAATATTTTACACAGAAAAAGAATATTCAATGTACAATTCACTTAACGGTGGTGATAAGTACGCTTGAAATTTTGATAATGACGATTTAATGAATAGATAAATTTTGATAATGACGATTTAATGAATAGATACGCAACACAGTGTGATATAAATTTTTTAAAAAATCAGTTAAATTGGACAGTATGGATGACAACATTAGGATATGGAATATCTTACTGGCATTTCTTAAATGGCAGTATACCAAACGTAGTAAAACTAAGTAAAATCAATAGATCTATTTCATGCATATTTTCGGATACGAAAACTTATGTCTGAATGATCAATATCATTACTATATGATCAAGCTATTAATTTTAGAAACAACAACGTAGATCTAAAACAATTTAGCACAATTTGTAATAATTTTAATATTTCTAGTAATACTGATTGGAGATGTGTTAGTGGAAAAAATAAATATCGTATTGATAATAGTGCCATAGAACAATAAACTCTGCATCAGTCCTTTGAACAATCTGCACCAACCGTTGAGTTACGTGCTTACAAACAAGAATATGATGACGTAGCTGAAACAGTTGAATATAGAGAAAAATGTCAGCTGAAGAAATTAATAAAGAGGTAGCAGACTATGAAGAAAAAGGATGACTTATTTTTATTTTTTCTATTAAAAAAGATAGACAGAGAAGAATGAATAGTGCAACTAATAATTCAAAGTAATAGATCATATGCGATCTGTATTTTAGGTGCCCAAGTGCAAAAATGGAACAACTATTTTACAGTCTGTTTTTACTGTGTAAAACACAGTGAAAACGTGTGAAAAGTTAATTTTATGTGAACAAGGGAGTGATTCAGATGAAAACATCTCAATAAAATTTCAGCAATATATTTTAGATTCAAAAGTTAGACTAAATTGTGCATTTGGTGGTGATGGTGTCTTTCTTTAAGCTAGTGATATGGTTTTGAAAATAGGTAGTACAGTATGTTACAATAACAATTTACAAAAGTCATCGCATTCGTTTGGAGATGGAATAAATGCTATAACATTACTCCAAAAAATGAAACAGAAGAAGGTCATCAAAAGTCTAAAATAATTCATCAATTTGCAAACAACGATTAAGGAAAAAAGGATGAAAATGATGATAAGAAAGATGAAGGTAAGAACGATGTAGGCAAGAATAATGATAATGGTGACAAGAAAGATACAAATGGTTGCAGTGTAACTAATGTTAATCCAGACACAACCAATAAAAAATATCATGAGACAAATAAACAAGCGTTTATAATTATGTATATGGTTTCAGGTACTGGAGTAATTGTCTTTATAGTTAGTTTTTTATTCTTTTGGTTACTAAAAATAAACTTTATAATAAATTGCAGAGAACAAACCAATTTATTGCAAGACTTAACACAAGGAAATAACTTTTCCGGTTCATGTTAAAAGCCAGCATATTACATTACTATTAATACCAGGCAATGCTGCTTGTGCTTTTTGTTTACCTAACTCATGCAGATAGCTAGCAATATTTTTCATACTTTTATTTAAATATATCAATGAATGAATCTGTGGAACCGCCGATACCTCATCCAGCAGCACTATCACTACTTCTACCGCTACCACCTCCTGTTAAACATCTTACAAAGTTTTGCTGCAGTTTTACCAAGAGTTGATGCACTCATACCATAAGCAGAAACAATTGCAGCAAAATTTAAGCCCTTTTTCTTCAACAGTTGTTTCAACTTTTTATGTACTGATAACTTTTCTTGAACACTGAGATTCATGTTCTTGATATTCTAAAGTTATTTTCCAAATCTGTTAAATGCCCAACTAGTTTGTGCCATTTTACCTTTAGTACTTTCTAGTACTTCTTTCATATTTGTTCTTTTGTTTCTTTTGAAATGTCATTTTTTTTTATATCTCTCACATTTTTATTATACAATTGAAGATTCAAATAATCTAATTTTAATGTTACTACTTCAACGGCATTTACATAACCTCTTAATTCGTTTCCTTCATGCTTTGTAAATAATCTACCAGGTTGATCACTATCATTTCTATTATTAGGTTTCTGCTTCTTATACTCGAGCGTCCAATGGTTCATTTGTTTCAATTACATGCATTTCTATATATTTAGGGACTATTACCATTGACCATCTGCAGCTATAGGATTCTGTAATACTATAGATGTATCATTTTTTGGTGGATTCCATCCTTTTCTTCTTTTGTACAACCTAACGAATGCAAGAATCAATTCCACCTTTTGTATTAGATATAGTGATAAGATTTTATCTGGGTTCCCAAGTTTTGAAATCTGAATACGAACTCATTCTATTTATTGATAATATAATGTTTTCCCACTAATGATGAAATGAGGCTTAATAATACCATCTTGTGTTTTCATCTATTTTTAATCATTTCTTGATATATTCTTTGTCGAGTCCATCACTACTAGTGCATTTAATCCTAGTGCTGCTTATTGATGGGTTTTAAATCCATGGTGTGATAAATTGCCTTGATCAGGAATTATCATTGCTCTATCATCGTAATCGGGATCAGGATCAGGATCAGCAATCTTGTGTTCAAACCCAGGATTCTCATATGTTGGACCAGTACCACCTTCAGGTACTTTACACTTTTTAAATGGATATAAAACAACTTGATAAGGAATGGGGGTTTTCAGAATCCGAAGAAAATAATAACGTCAGTACTATAAATGAGTACAGCAAAGTTTATGCAAGTGGCGCCAAAGCTTACGTAATTTACAGAATTGAAGAAGAAGACAACAAGAATTAAAGATTAGTGTGGTAAATGGAACATACTGGGAAATAACTGGTAAACATTTAACTGACAAGGAGCTGGATAAAAATAAATTCAAAACATATAATGAAAACATATGACATTTTTATAAATGTCAGATCAGCTAAAATAACAAAGTCATTGTCAGATGTATTAATACCAGGGAAAACATCTTTGATGATCAAAGTTCTTCAGATTGATAATACAAACGGAATCAGATACTTTACTGGGTTGTTATCTTTTAGGTTGGAATTACCAATTTCAGTATTATGTCCTAGCTTGATAACTTTTAACCACATACAGTTTTAAAAAGACGATAAAAACCAGGACGTAATTACGTCAGATAGTAAGTAACTATAAATACAATTTAAGATATTTGCGACTAGAAAATAGCTTGAAGGTAACTTGAAAATAACTAGAAGGTAACTTGAAAATAACTAGAAGGTAACTTGAAAATAACTTGAAAATAACTTGAAGATAACTTGAAGGCATTTTGAAGATAACTTGAAGGTAATTTGAAGATAACTTTCATAACTGATTAGGAAAATGTTAATTTCGATGCAAAATAAATGGAAGGTTGTAAAAGTGGAAGGTGGTAAAGGTATAACTAAAGAAAATGGAAAGGGTCCTAAAAACCAGATCAGGGATCTTTACAAACGATAAAAAATTCACGTAGAGCTGAAGTTGGAAAACGACTTGCAATAAATTCACAAATATTTTTTAAAAAAGCTAAAGCATAACATTTAAGAAATACTAGTATTTTGGGTATTCGCTTGGTAGGCTACAATTTCTATTACTTAATAGTTTCAACCATATGGTGAAAACTACTTATATATACCTCAGAGAGCAAATAAGGTTAATCCATTCCTAGAAATGCTGCAGGTAACTTATGTAAGCATCACTAAATTTAATACAGTTTATATTAATAAATGGCAAACGAAACGAACATAATTAACACTATTTGCCACGCAACATTAAATTCAACTCTTACAGTAAGTTACACTATACTTTTGAAGAGGGTATTAAATTTAAAATTGATTCACCAACTAACATGGGTATATAAGAAGTTCTAAAATTGGTTATTCCTATATTTTTGAGTAAGTTTACGATTGACTATCTAATAGCGCAAGGGATAATATCAAACAAAATAATTAGGTAGTTAAACGGAATTACTTATCGACGTAAAGGAGACCTTGTGGCCTAATGGATAAGGCGTCGGCCTCCGGAGCCGAAAATTATGGGTTCGAGTCCCATCAAGGTCGTATATTTTTAGTTGCATATGGCAGCAGCTGCCGATAAGCGATTTTAATCCAAATATGATCATCATCACCTAGTGACCTTCGAATAAATTTTAGGGTTTATAAAAACTTTTGTAATTAAATATTATTTAGCTAAAGAGATAGAACATTACAGACGTGTCAAAAAATATATTAAATTACATGCACATATCTTCACTGGGTAGCAGTTAGTATGGCAAGTGTTTCCTTATGGAATGCGTGTTGCGGCTGCTAGTTTAAGGGTTACAAGAATGGCCAAAGGATTTATTATTTTTCTAGCTTTTACAAGGTTTGACGCAACTTGTTTAAGGAGTATTGTAAAAGCTTTAATAGACAAGCCAGTATACAATAACCTCTGCTATAAGAAAGTTTCATAAAAAAAGTTATAGAGAGAATGACTAATAATAATGACAGCGAAGAATGCATAAATATTGAAAGAATGAAACATAACTCCAAAGTTTTAATAACTCAGAGTAAAAATCACAGAACGTATATAACCAAATACAACTTAAAATTACTAGGATTTAATAGTCAGATATCTGAACAAACATCTACCGAATCAGTAACAGCTTTTGCGTTTTTGACCTCGAACTATTTGTAGATTTTCCCTCATCACACAAAGAGTTATTGTAACAATAAACTCAAATCTGTTAGACTCATTACCTCTTAGAGATGTATTTATCGGTGATTTAATTTAATACAATGTTAATAGCCCATATATACAATTACAAAGAGGTACGATAAACAGATTAAATATCAGCATGATAGACGAAGATTTTCATGTTATGCGAATTACATGTATCTTTATCATAGCCCAGGTATAAGCTCGTGTAACAATATGTTAGCTCGTTTAACTTGCGTACAATATATAAGCTCAGGCAAATTAATGTGACTTTTCACGTTAATTAACTGACGGAAATAGCATTAACATTATATAACCATTTAAAGCAGAGTCGACATTTACACCTTGTTAGAGAAACCCATGTTGGTTGAAAGAGGAAGCCACGTGGGGTTTATACACAGAGTTGCAGAGCGAACAGGAAGTAATAATTCCATAATACTACTCCGCGACTGAAGGGAATGCTGACTGATTCGGACCATAGCTGATTCGAACAAAATTACCCGGCTAAATCGGACGTTGCTGTTTTATTTCATTAGTTATTTCTATTTTTGCAAGTACAGTAAGAGAATATACAAGGCTGATTTTCAGCTCATACATTTACATAAAATAGTTTTACGTGAAGATCTACTGGTCTATCCACCATGTCAATTGGAAATATCTTTTAGCCGAAATCAGAGCAAAGTAGATTTTGGCTATCACATTGAGCTTTTTTTTTTTTTTTTTTTTTGTCAGTTGGAAATATTTTTAGCCGATTTGAATAATACAGAACAAAAGATAAAAATAAAAACAGATGAAATTCAAAGAGAAATTAATAATTATTTAGATAAAAAAATCTTTATCATAAGTGAGAGAATGTATACAGTTAAATGAGAAAAAGAAAATCGTTCATTGAAATAAATTTTAAAAATGGGGTTAAAGAGTATTGCGTTAAATACTACAACTGGTGCTGTTAATAAAAGGTTGGATGATCATAATTAAGGGCAAGATAAATTCGATGATAAACTATATGAAATGTATTGCTATCTGATTTTCGTAATACATCAAAAAATTAAGTATTGTTTATATATATATATATATATATATATATATATATATATATATATATATATATATATATATATTCTGCATACACAACACGACAAATATTAATTATTAATTACCAATTATGGATCTGAGTATGCACCATCAAATTTTATTGAATACGAAAGAAAAATAAAGTTCAGAGTCGGATAGAGTACTATGTCAATAAAATAAATAAATCAGGTATATATTCTATTTTTTTTAAACATAAACATTAAAATCTCTATATATACCTGAAATTTAATTTGAATTTTATATTGGATTAATGGTTGTACAATTCTTCTTACACAGTGAATATGAATGAAGGAATTCCAGTAAGACAAAAAAAAAAAAGGCAAAGCAAGTAGAGAAGATTTAATAACAAGATAAATAAAAGATTTTAAAACATTATTTTCGAAGAAACAACTATGTTTGTTTTGAATTAGAGAAGTTGGAAATTATATTCCTTCTACTATTACGTTAATTTTAAAAATTTGACAAACCATAAAAAGATTACTACCACTAAATGGCATCAGTAATCGGAGAAACAGTTTATAACACTTTAGAATTCATAGGAGGTAATTTATCTGTTTAAATTATTTGACCCTGATAGAGGTGAGGAAGAAAGAACGAGACATCATAAACCACTTGAGGAAACGCAGAAGAAAAACCTAACGAGTTCAATGAATACAGAGCACAGTCACTAGATTACTTAAATCAAAGATTATGAGAGGAAGATTTGGTTATGCAATATTTAAGTAATTTGGATGAAGCTATTTCCTATATTCTTCTATTAATTCTAAATCCACTTTAGATAAACCTAAGCAGCCTACACCTGAAGAAATTTTACAATCATTTTGATAAGCAGATACTTCTGAGTATATATTATTTTACAACTGTAATTGGTGCCAGTTTTTTTGTAGGGTATACATTTCTTTGAGAAGTGAGCGCAGCGAAGATGACGAAGCTCATTATCTATGCAATGAATTTTACTCACGTGGCAAAGACATAAGAGTGAGAGAAACGTGAGAGAAGCGAACAAGTTCTTAAAGTTCTTAGGCGTCCTAAAACAAGTCTAAACTAAATTTAATTAAATATATTGGAGAGATGGCAACATATGGAAACTATAAAACTGCTCACAAATAGAGAGAAACAAAAACACCTCAGGGTGTTAAATATCTTAATCCAACACATCAATTTATTGCACACATCCCAAGTAGTATGAAACCTGAATAAAATTTACAAGTTGTAATACCTAGGCTTGGACCTAGTGTATTGATTGTACCTGTTAGTTTTTTCTTTAGTGTCATTCGATTTTAAGGTTGAAGGAATAACAAATAATTAAGCTGTAAAAAAATCTTGGAAGAATGTTAATTAAAGACATAAAAGCATTTCTTATGGTAGTGATGATATTTTTAAATCACTAAAATGAATGATTGCAACATTTTCATGACGCTTAAAGATTTATTACTACCAACGTTTGTAAGAACAAATAAAATGGAGTAAGGTGTTATGAATGAAAAACTTAGAAAATTGAGATCAAGAGTTGGTAAGACACAAAACACTGGTATAGAAGCTATTCAGTTTATAGTATACGGAAAGAAATTGAGAATTCCAGTAGATTTTCAGATACTGACAGATCATTGGCACCTGTATCCTTATGCTCTTCCTTGGGATCTGAGATTCATAATTACGATAGGGAAAAAAGCATCCGAATAGATAGAAGGTGCAAACCACGATTATGAAACGGCGAATATTTGTCTCCAGTTCAATACGATCACCTCTGAGCTAATGGCTAACTCTATAAACAACAATCACATAAATCAAATAACTTTCTTTTCACAAGAGAGTGAATGATTGATATAGCTGCTAATAAATCCATAACAAATGTATAACCTGATCTGCCAATGATGAGTTTAAAAGGAATCTTAACACTTTGAAAAAAATGTGCAGAAACTAATCCTGAAAAGTAGTAAAATCCATCAACAGAAAAAGTAACCATTACTGTTGAAGGATTACCAAACCAATTTTATTCACAAGGATATAAATTAGATCAGCAATTTAGAGAAACAACGAAATGTCTCTTTCATGGGAACAAAAAGACATGGAAAGTATTAATATTAGTGTAAACAATTTTTATACTTACCACTATTGTTTGTGGTTGGACTTAAGAAGAACACATGGTAAAACAATGCATGGAGCAGGACCTAAATGAGCTAATGTTCAGTAGGGAATACACATGCAGAAAAACAGAAGAAAATAACCATGGATGCACACAAAATATACATTTATTTTGTGTCTGATGCACAACTAAATATGTAGAACAACCAATTAAAATCTACTTTGTTCAAGTAACTAAATGTACTTAAAATAACTCCATAACATCATTATATGTGGTGTTACAAACGGCAAAGTTTTACTAGACTTAATTAAAACAGTATATATATATATATATATATATATATATATATATATATATATATATATATATATATATATATATATTAAAAAAACTAAATTGATTTCATGTAATTATCTGTCCAAAACTTATGTACCAAAAAACAACAACAACAAAAAACACGAGTGCAACAAACAAACAAAAAAACCAAAACAAATCTGAACAGAAAATGTTTTTTTTTTTTTTGTTTTTTGTTTTTTGTTTTTTTAAAGATGATAGATCATTGTGATAAATTAGATAAATGGTTACAATTATTTATTATTCATTAGGGTCAGGAGTCATTCAATATTTACAAAACTTGCCTGTAAAGGCAATCGATATTTCTATTCATGTGTTACTAATAATAGTTTAATTGAGCTTCTTTTCATTCCCTGCTCATCAGAAGCCTCTCACGTAAGTCGATATCTTTTGATCTCAGAGAGTTGAGCAACTGGAAAATCCAGATAATGTTTGAAGTGCGAACAGCTATTCCTAAGTCTAAATATACAAGTTGGCCGAACAAAGGGTCAATGATCTGTTTCACAGTCATATATATGCTTTCAATTAGAAGTCCATTTAGTGTTTTGTCATGGTACACAAAACAAACAAAGATCAGGGATTATTTTTTTGTAAGAGTCACTGATGATTTCATTTATAGGATGGATTAAAGTGAGCAGGATACAGTAATCTTGAGTGAACCATAACGTTGGGAGAGAACAACAATATACATTTATTTTATGATTTTGTTGAATAGTTCACTAAACTAAGTATGTTGATAACATAATAATAATAATAATTAATAATAATAATAATAATAATAATAATAATAATAATAATAATAATAATAATAATAATAATAATAATAATCACAAGAAGAAGAAGAACGATAATGGTATTCGGTGCATGGTATTTGTTAAAAAAACAAAAGTTTGAAAGGTGAACCTGCATATAGAAGACAGCTGTGTACAAAGATCAGTTTTTTTCCCATAGGTGGCTGCTATTGACAGGTTTGAATGTAGTAATAAACACGATGTATATAAAATTTCAATTTCCTAGGCAACGCAATTTTAGCATACATGTGTTAACAGGGATTAAAAAGATCTTCGTCTACAACGTTAAAAAGTATTTTAAAAAATTTAATAATTAAAATAGTATGAAAAAAAAAATCATGCCATCTATATAATTTGATTTGTCTATGTCAAGTGGTCATGTAGTCATCTATATATGGATATAAATATGTCAATCTAATTTGATTTGTCTATGTCAAGTGGCCATGTAGTTATCTATACATGGATAGAAATATGTCAATCTAATTTGATTTGTCTATGTCAAGTGGTCATGTAGTCATATACATATGGATAGAAATATGTCAATCTAATTTGATTTGTCTATGTCAAGTGGTCATGTAGTCATCTATATATGGATAGAAATATGTCAATCTAATTTGATTTGTCTATGTCAAGTGGTCATGTAGTCATATACATATGGATAGAAATATGTCAATCTAATTTGATTTGTCTATGTCAAGTGGTCATGTAGTCATCTACATATGGATAGAAATATGTCAATCTAATTTGATTTGTCTATGTCAAGTGGTCATGTAGTCATCTATACATGGATAGAAATATGTCAATCTAATTTGATTTGTCTATGTCAAGTGGTCATGTAGTCATCTATATATGGATAGAAATATGTCAATCTAATTTGATTTGTCTATGTCAAGTGGTCATGTAGTCATCTACATATGGATAGAAATATGTCAATCTAATTTGATTTGTCTATGTCAAGTGGTCATGTGGTCATCTATATATGGATAGAAATATGTCAATCTAATTTGATTTGTCTATGTCAAGTGGTCATGTAGTCATCTACATATGGATAGAAATATGTCAATCTAATTTGATTTGTCTATGTCAAGTGGTCTTGTAGTCATCTATATATGGATAGAAATATGTCAATCTAATTTGATTTGTCTATGTCAAGTGGTCATGTAGTGCGAGGAAAACGTTTTTACGTCCATACAAAAAGTACGCGATTGACAAACCAGCCATTCAACGGATTTGCATTCTAGACTTAAAGATATATTGAAACATAAGTTGAATATAATACGGTTCATGAGCGAAAACTAAACATTGTATTTGATACACTCAAGCCCTTATCTTTTAACCCTTCTTAGTTTAAACCATATTTATTTTGAGAAACGTTAAGAAACTTTGTCAAATGCAATTACAAAAATATGATTTTTGGGGATTCAGTAGAAAGCATGAGCCAGAGTCAATATCATTGTAACTCTCTTCTATCACCGTGACTTCCCTCATTACATGTAAATGTCTACCGCTTTCTTCCGCTACCGCTTTCTTCTTCTGGAAATCGCCCTATATGTCTTCCACCAGTGTATTTATGTTAGAGTATAGATTTCTAACACCTTGCCAAGAGTATCTGTTGAAGTATGGGTAATATCAGAGTGAGCACTGAGGTCTCTTGCGCCCCCTCCCCTAACACACACACACAGACACACAGAATATTGGATAGAAAAATGTACAGCATTTCGAACTTTAAGTTTCTCCATTTATATCAATTAAAAATTTAATTTAAAGTTTAAGTAAATGGGTCACCGTAAATGTAAAATCCATTATTGTTGTCTAAGGTACCATTAGCTGAGTGCATGCAAAACAAAGAATACTTGACTGGAATTTTTCATTCATTCATGAAATGGAACACATTTTGAGGGCATCACACACACACACACACACACACACACACACACACACACACACACACACACACATATATATATATATATATATATATATATATATATATATATATATATATATATATATATATATATATATATCACTAAACTTTACATAGAGAAGGATTTGTTTTGAAAGGGGAAATGGATTCGTTCAATTATTCGAATTTATTTGTCAAATCTGTCTGTCAGATTTTCAAACACGAGTAGGTAGAAAGCCAATTGTATGATAATAAACTGAATGAGTAAAATATCCACACACAAAAATGATGTTATGCAAAAGAACTGATTTCGAGTACGCAGTTAATGATGAGGTTTTTGAACCGACCGGTTTGACCTGTATAGGTGTGAGACCAGGCATGTCTGTCAAAAACAATGACGCATTGAATTGACTGATAAGGTGTCTATTCAGAAGTCTGTTCACAACAAGAGCAAAATGACACAACATAGTTAATACTTTTATACCTCGACCCGTTCTTCAAAAATGTAAATATTACATTAACCTACTGGACGAGTTTTCATGTATATGGATGCATAATAAGAAGCTAAGTGGTGCACTTTTGAGCAAAACAAATCATCTGCAATAGTTGCATCTGCATTTCAGGAAATAAAATTTATCTGCTCGACCCTGAATCTCACCAGTCCAAAAGATCGGAGAAGATAATTTGGCAGGGAGGTGAGTGAAATTTGTATTTTACACTGACCTCTGTTGTGGAAACATTCCCACCTAAATCCTGGAGATCGCAAAACAACATGGCCGCAAACCTACAGCAAGCTAAATATTCCCCATATATTTCAAAACTTTCATCTTAGGAGGAACGCCCAACGTTTACTAGCCATCAACTAAAGCACGCCCACGCCTTCTGATGGAAAGAAATTTAAACATAAAATATCCATTTCTATCTTAACAAACTTGTATTTCCTTACAAAGACAAGATCATATTGCACTATGCGGAATCTAACTTTTTTCTCCTTTCTTAATAAGATATCCAATATTTAAATCTGTCTTGACGTGAGGATCTATTATTTTTATTTTATTGGGGTCTTAATCTTTGATTTTGGTCGGTGTGTATTTACAAATATCTCAAACATTACATCAACCAATCTCGCAAGCATACAATAGAAAAAATAAATCTGTTTGGTTATGCACGACGGACAGTGCTGGATTACCCAATAGGCAGACTAAGCACGTGCTTAGGGCACCAGCAAAGCAGGGGCACCATAATCTTTTCATTGCTTAGGACCTCTAAAGGTCTTAATCCGGCCCTGACGACAGAGATCACAAATGCAAACGAAATTGATTAGACCTTTCATCTCTATTCTTTGTTATCTCTAAAACAACTTGCTAAATGTGAACATTTGTCGCTGGTTATTATTGTAAAGTCAAGTCATACCTGACGGAATAAGACTGAGATTTGAGGTGTCATTTATATACGTCTGAGACTTGCAATATGACGTTATTTATATACGTCTGAGACTTGCAATATGACGTTATTTATATACGTCTGAGACTTGCAATATGACGTTATTTATATACGTCTGAGACTTGCAATATGACGTTCTAAATAGAAATAGCGACAAGAAATATCCACATTTAGCAGATTTT
Source organism: Margaritifera margaritifera (assembly GCA_029931535.1). Classification (NCBI taxonomy): domain Eukaryota; kingdom Metazoa; phylum Mollusca; class Bivalvia; order Unionida; family Margaritiferidae; genus Margaritifera; species Margaritifera margaritifera. The sequence continues at coordinate 110,858 of JAQPZY010001402.1, read as the reverse complement.
TTTTTCAGAGTTGACATGAGAAAAGTGATGAACTGGTCCAATCACTTTCTTATATTTTTTAAACTTGATACGTAAAAAAGAGATCATACTTTGAATAACTCGCTATTTCGTCTGCATTCGTGATATATCTAATGTGTAATTCCAAGGACAGACTTACGGTTTTATCGACATAGCCACGCATGATGCACGAAAGAGACTGATGGTCATGTTATATCGGCTCAAATGAGTCATTGTTGATATTAGATGTATGATCTAATCAGGCATCAACGAAAATGGCTCTTAGTTATGAATCTCTTGCACCTACATTTCAGACATTATTTTCTGCCTAAATATATTTGTGTGTGAGCCTTTAAATACTTTCGACTGAATAGTATGTTCGGGTGTCCAGTAGCGTGTGCAATGGATCATGTGACCCAGAATATGCACAAGAGTTACCTCTCTTTGCGGATATAGGGACAAAACAATACGTGTTGCTTTTAACTAAGCAAATATAACCCTGAAATATTAAGACAGCAGGTTATTTTCCCCCCATTTTTATTAACATCGATCTGAATGTTATTCAAATCAAATACTCTAAGTGTCTTCGAAATTTGCGTATGTCAAATGAATAAGAATTTGAACCCTTGAAATGACAATTTTGTTTATGATTCCAAAAAGTCATCGGTAGAATTACTCCAACTGGAAGGGAAATAACTCTTTATACATAAAGAACCTTACTCCTATGACTGACACTCACCTATTAATCAACAAGCAAAGGTTGTTGGATGTTGGAGGTATTTTTTTTTTTTTTTTACATTTTAACATAGCATGTAAATAAGAAGAAAAATATAATGCAAAAAAAAAAACAACAAAAAAAACTGAATTTTTTTTTTAATTGAAAAAACAAATTCTTTAACAAAGTTAACGCCTGTCGCAACTGCAAACAGGGAACTATTAGAAATTTAAACGAACTTTACATGTTTAAACACACAAAACAAGGAGTTACAAGGGCCAATCATTTTACTTAAGGAAATAGAGCGGCAGGAACTAAATGTTTTTTTTGTTGTTGTTGTTTTTTTTAAAAAAAACTTGATAAGAGCAAACAAAAATATGTAATTGGGCTTAAGTGCAAATATGAATATGCAAATATTATGATAGCTGCAAACGTGATCATGTAATTGTCACATATATTTTGTATTAACACTCCTAAGAGCCACGAAACAAATAAAGAGAATATGGAACAAATTACAATATATTTCAAAAACGATTTTAAAATAAAGGGTAACAACAAATTAAATTTAAGCTAATTTTCTGCTGGCATTTCAAAACATACTTAATAAATCTTTTCGGAGTACAATGGGATGTCTAAGCCCTGTCCAAATACTTTTTCCACCTGTTTTTGTCAATAAAATTGGTATTGTAATCTGTAAAATTTCTGTGACAAAGAGTTCTCAGGGGTGACTACTCCAAAAATGTTCATCTTAATGGAATGTATGCTAACGTCTTTTAAGGACCTTTGTTCCTAATTTTATCAAAACGTCAAAATTAGCTATGTTTGCTTACGCTTTATTAAGATGGAACCTTAATGAGACGTTTTGTGGCAATGGTCCTGAACAAACTTTGTCACTGACATTTTTCTATTAGCTTACAAACTTAAAAAAACGTTATTGCCGAATAATTGGTGGGAAAAGCACTTGAACAGAGGTTAGACATATTAAGAAATGGGGTTTTGTCGTGTTGAAACTTTATTTCAAAAAGAACAAGAACGTTTAAGAGTCTTTTGAACCTCAAATAGGTATCAGATGAATACAAATCTATTACTGAGGACAAGTCAAATATGTAGCAGATGAATACAAATCTATTACTGGGGACAAGTCAAATAGGTAGCAAAGGAATACAAATCTATTACTGGAGACAAGTCAAAGCGGTGAATAAGTTGGTAAGTAGATGTATATGGAGTGGGGGATTACATGCTACTGAAATTACATTTTCTTTTTTGTTATCTTTATTTATTTAGCATACTATTCCTTTCTAACCAGAAGCGGGTAAATATAGATCTCAATTTAAAATTGAACGTGATAACCGCATATATTTCACCAAACGTACATTAGACAGAAATTACATTGCCTACCAGGCAAAAATAGTCCATCGGGAGTTGTAGTGTGTCTCACCATATCTTCCCAATTCGAAATTCACGCAACTAAAAAAATTAAATTGTTTAACCTAGCTGAAGTGATAACTTTATATATCTATCAATAAACATGCTAATTCTTATTTATCAGCACAGAAGGACCCCCAAGCCTAGATCAACAAGATTCGGTGACAAAACGTCACAGGTGCCCATACAATGATTTCTCTACAAGGGGACATACTTCATAGAATAATAATTGCAGCTTGAAATCTTCGATGATATCTTTATAGTTGTAGCAAACACCTGACATTGACAATAGCTGCAAACTATAGCCACGTTGTAACTTTGTCTCATTAAGATCTGTATCACCTGTGACTTTATGACCGCCCCGTATGAAGTTAGGCAAAAATATAAGCAGATATGGTTATGGTGATGTTTGTACATACAACGTTGGCTTTACGCTACGTCCAGATCACAGTTTTGACTCAAAGAGACTTTTGTGATATGTAGATCTTGGCTTTCTGGCATACTCTTTTGAAGCAGGCACAAAAATAAGCTTGTATATTTTGGTGATATATTTCACAAAAAAAGACAACCATTTGGCTTTGATTATTGATACACATTATGTCCAGGACACAATTTTGGATTCCTCAAAGATGTTTCTAATAGATGTAGGTTTTGACCTTTTTTCTGACTCTTTTGAAGCACGTGAAGCAGACATAGATTTGGGGAGAACATTTCTCACATACAGTGTGGTGTTTGCACGGGAGAAACAGAACGTTACGCATGTGCTCTTTACATTCCGTGCACATCATCTGGCACTTTAGATTTTCATGCTCTTGCTTGATTGACATGGATCTGTCTGAAAATAGTTACGAAATAATACGAATAAAATTATATATATATATATATATATATATATATATATATATATATATATATATATATATATATATATATATATATATAAAATATAAAATTATACTTAAATCATATGAAAATCACCAATACAAACATTGTTTACAAACTTTATTTTGTGGTATATTAAGAACACAACAGATCCTATTTTACACGTTATCACTTATATTTTTATCTGTGTAAAGAAAATTTCATAATAACATTGCAGTAATGTTAGCTTACTGATTTTTGTGATTGCATAATAAGTAATCTCTTACTTTGCAATACACCATTTGCCATATTGCTTTTTATATTGTCAATAGTGAGGATGCCAAGAATTCCCAGAACGACATCATCATCTTCATTTCCTTCTGTAGTAGGTATTACATAATATAATACTTCAAGCATAATGAATAAATTGGTTATATCTACAAAACTGTCATGAGGTTACAGACAAATATTAAATATGTAGGTAAAATGTATGACAAAGAGAAAGAAAGATCAATTATATAAAGAGGTTAATTGTTCGCGAATATTCTCAGGTCATAATTATGACCAAGTCTCAATAATCCTGATTCAAATGTTCAGAGCAGACCCTCCAATAAGTCTTCAGTACAAATTAAATGTGGCATAATCTGCGTAATTAACAAGTTATGTATACTCTATTTGTAGAACAAAGCTGCACATTGCTTAATGCTGCATACATTAAACCATCATCATAATCATCATCATAATCATCATCGTAATCATAATCGTAATCATCATCATAATCATCATTGTCAGTAGTATTATCTTCAATCTTTATTTCATCAATTTAAGATTATTTTTAAAAAAAATACAAACTAAGCAGAGGAAATACTTTTATGCATACAAATGATTGCACTACGTATGTCAACACGTATATGATTTGAAAAACCTAATCAGCTTAGTATTAAAACATCTTAGTTGACTAGCGACTAAGAGATCGGCATATACAGCTATCAGATTCTGTTTCCTACAAATATATACCAATACAAGATAATATGGCATACTTAATGGTCATGCAAAGAGAATTATATATATATATATATATATATATATATATATATGTGTGTGTGTGTGTGTGTGTGTGTGTGTGTGTGTGTGTGTTTGTGTGTGTTTACGTATGTATGTATGATCATATTTGCTTGGCATACACATAGTGTGATAGAAGTGAAATGAAATGATTACTGAAAGGCGCACTAAAGCACGGCTCTATGAATCTATCAATATACATGTATGCATTACATAGAAAATATACTGTTTCAAGGAAGGGGTGGGGTTTATTATGGTATCACATTAGCCCTCATCACTGTCGTCAGAAACAACGCATTGCGTTTCGGAAAATCAAGGTAAAAACTATGCTTTTCAGTGTATGCAGAACAAACATCTTGACCCCACTGCTGAACAAACATCTTGACCCCACTGCAGAACAAACATCTTGACCCCACTGCAGAACAAACATCTTGACCCCACTGCAGAACAAACATCTTGACCCCACTGCAGAACAAACAGCCTAAGTCCGAAATATTCACAATTTAAAAAAAAAAATTAAAAACGGACACAAGGCGTGAAAATCTAATCATACATATAAATTCTAATAATCCAACGAAATTTCATTTTGATTACCTTGCGTGGTTTTCGCTTAATTGTACTGACGATGTTTTTGTAAAAAAAAATGTCCAAGAAGTTAAAGCATTTAAAAAAAGAAAATTAAAAAATCACTATCATAGAGTGAAATTCTACATACAGGTCATCTACATATAAATACACACAAGCCTACCAGCTTTCATGTGACTACCTCCGGTGGTTTTTGCTTAATTGTGTTATTTTTTTAAAAATTGCTGTAATGACCAGACAATCTAGTCACGTCATTTACATATAATTACAAATGTGCTTAACAATTTTGAATCGTCATTCGTCTAATTCAAGTGGTTTTTGCTAGATCGTGCTAAGAAGTTTTTATCAAAAAAAGTCTAAATCCAAAAAGTGTAACAAATGTGTAAACAAAATTCAAAATTTGAAAATAGTATTAGGTCATTTACTTATAAATACAAATGTGTAAACAAAATTCAAAAATTGAAAATATTATTAGGTCATTTACTCATAAGTACAAATGTGTAAACAAAATTCAAAAATTGAAAATATTATTAGGTCATTTACTTAAAAGTACAAATGTGTAAACAAAATTCAAAAATTGAAAATATTATTAGGTCATTTACTTATAAGCACAAATGTATAAACAAAATTCAAAAATTGAAAATATTATTAGGTCATTTACTTATAAGTACAAATGTGACTCCAAAATTTCATTGTCAAACTCAAGTGGTTTCTGCTTAAGCATGTTAAGATGGTTTTTGTATAAAAAGTGTATGTGTTAAAAGTACGAAAATTTGTAAAAAGAACAGCTATAAATTAGTGCTAATGGCTCGAAAAATCTAATAAGGCCATGTACATATGGACACAGATATTCTAGGAAACTGCCATTCGTCTGCGTTGAGTGGATTCTGCGCAATCGTGCTAAAAAGCTTTTTGGGACGGACGAACGGACTGGGCATGACTAAATCAAGATGTCCAGCTGTAAGCAGTGGAGGCATAAAAAAATAGTATATAATGTACTAACATGCGTTACCTCTAAAACTGCGAGAACAATTACTTTGTCCACTGCCTTCCATCGATGACTTTTGCGCAATTTCTATTACAGCTCCCTCTTCCTCTTTGTCTAATATTACAGCCACTATGTCTTGGGCCCCATACTCTTCTCGACCTTCACACACACACAGAGATATATATATATATATATATATATATATATATATATATAAAGAGTACACAACACATGGCGAATAACAGTCCTTTCAAGTGCACTGGATCCAGCAAGGGATCGCGTGAGTCAAGGATTAATTAAGATAAATGCAATAAGCTGACAACGAACGTTGCGAAACTAGTTTTTAACTAGCCTAAGCGCTTTCGACTCTCATTGTGTCTTTTTCAAAGGTAAACACAAAACAGAGACAAGCCAAACAATAAATACAAAAAAGCATTGAAATTACAAAAGTTTACATAACTATTTCTAAGGGAATTACAGCTTGAAAATGTTTGATGTGTCGTCTAGTTGGTTTCAACAAATTTACGTTAAAAAACAGACGGCGCTATGGCTCTTCCCTTTGTAGGTCAATAAAACTAGTTTACAACATCATCAGTCGAGTTGAAGCCAACAAGACGACGACACATCAAACTGTACTGTTCGTTGTCAGTTTATTACACACACACACACACACACACACACACACACACACACACACACACACACAGACACACACACTTTAGGCCATACAAATATTTGTTTCCACTGGACCCTAACGTTTGGAGGTATCCATCTCAGGAGCAAAAATAAATTGATCTTGTTATATTATTAAAAAAAAATTTTTTAAAGTTTCTTCTTGACCCTTGGCTGAGAGCAGGCAACTTTGAGGAGGCGAACAGGAAATTTATTTATTTATTTATTTATTTATTTATTTATTTATTTATTTAACAGGAAATTTATTTGTTTATTTATTTAACCGGACCCTCTGTAATTTTGCTTCCTCAGAATGGTCACAAATTTCGGTCCCGATAAGGCCGTTCTACAACCAATAATAAAACTTTTTTACACTGATCACCTTTATTGACAGGCCAATATTTTCGGTCTTAACTGTGTAGGTTTGCTAAAAATGTAGAAATATGCATAAAGACATTGTCTGTTGTCTTGTAAATGAAATAAGATAATGCTTGATACAAATTTTAACCACAATGACAATGGCTAGAGTATCGGTCATGAGGGAATATAAAATTTGTCAAGTTACGATACTCCAAGCTAAGAAATCTATCTATCTATCTATCTTTCTTTCTTTCTTTGGAATATGTATTTGTATTTTAGAATTCCCGTTAGTGTTATAGTGATTTTCAAGATTAAAAAATGGCATATGCACATATCTTTTCCTGCCAATGTAGGAACTCATGTTAATCTAACCTTCCTTCAAGAGATCGTTGATAGCTCTGAGCACAGAGATTTCAGAGAAACCCGTCTGGATGACACTCTGGGCACAGTCTGCATCTAGCACACTGGCTTCAGTATCACCTTAATGCACGAAAGAAAGAAATAATCAATGGTGATTGTGACAAATATAAGTTTTCCCAATTATTATCAAAGTTGCGGTGATGTCAATCGTATACTAGTATATGAAAATATGTACCGAAATACTACATTTGTCATTTTTAAAATAATATATATCTTTTCGTTTAAAATACAGGGAAACCTGCATAATTGGAAAAAACTAAATTGGAGAGAGAAAATGTTATCAGACAAGACAGAGGTTTTGCGTAGAAAGGACACTTGGATAAGTTCAACGCAGAGATTGTGATATTTTATCTGAAATTACGTGCATTGGCAGGGTTCGGATTTGACTGGTTCGAAGAAAACTCTTCGCGTCTTTCGTGAATTATCGTTGTATCTTTTGTGTGTGAGAGAGATCGGATTCGAAGACGATGGTAAAGGTACAAGCAAAGACGTTTACATGTAGTAGTCTTCGGGTCTTCGATGAAAACGGAGTGGAAAAAGCAAATGAAGCGGAAAAGTGATTTCTTTCCTCCCCCCCTCCCCCCCCCCCCCACACACACACACTATTTAAAATTCAACAAATAACCTGGAGGACACTTTCAGCATTTAATAAATCCAAAACATTGTGTGGTGAGTCTTCTCAGTGTAAACTTAATAAGTATACAGTTTGGACTATAAAAGTCTTCATGCTATACTAGCGAATACAATGTTGAACGAGGACAGAGTTACAATAGAAATAAGTGCTTGAGACTAGAGAGGGTTACAAATGTAATAAAGCTTAGCGCACAGAACTATGTGATATATTGTCATGACATATCTACAAAAGGTATAACTAAAAATAATAATTATTAGCGTTCTATATATGATTTGTAGTATTTTATGGGGACAGCGTTCAGTATATGATTTGTAGTATTTTATGGGGACAGCGTTCAGTATATGATTTGTTGTATTTTATGGGACTGCGTTCAGTATATGATTTGTAGTATTTTATGGGGAAAGCGTTCAGTATATGATTTGTAGTATTTTATGGGGACTGCGTTCAGTATATGATTTGTAGTATTTTATGGGGAAAAAATGCATTTAATTTACATGCCAATAATTTTCAGTGCATATTTCAGAAACCACTCAAATCACAATAGCTAGCTTTGTTTTACCATACTCAAAAACTAAGAAGCTAAACTCAATAAACAAGCTATTCTCGATATCCACTTTAATATTTGTTTCTAATTTTATAGAAAAGGCATTTTGCACTGGTCAGCAGGTCTCCAAGAATAAATCAAATCAGAGTAAAATCTTCCGATGACTATTTTGAATATTACAAATAATAAAAGTGCAGCTGATTGGTTGATTTTATTACATGTGTGTGTGTGTGTGTGTTGATTCAGTGCTGTTTGTATACATGTGCTAAGGCGTTTCTTCCTGAAGAGTGAATATTTCCTCAGTATTTTATATATTTACCTTGATTGTTATCCAAATCCAACGCCTGCATATACTTCGCCATCTGGTCCTTGTCATCCCTCGATGGATCTTCGTTCTAAAATTATTTATTTTAAAGAAGTCGTAGGAGAACTGATAAAAAGTCACTACAATATGTATTTCCTCTAATTTAATGTGTTTATCAATTACGTTATTAAGGTTTGAGCGAATTCATCGCTACCGTCATTGTAAAACAAAAAAGCAAACAAAGAAACCACTAAAAATAGGTAGACTGGCATGTTTTTAAAAATTACTTTTGAATTTCAAAACAAAGTTCCGAGGAACACTATGTCGCCAATTATTCCTGCTTCAGTCTTTCCCCTTTCTGCTAGTTACTATAAGTGAATTCCCCTTTCTGCTAGTTACTATAAGTGAATTCCCCTTTCTGCTAGTTACTATAAGTGAATTCCCCTTTCCAAACTCAGTGTATAAATACTTGTTATGGTCGAGCTATGAACAGTTTGTAAGTTATGATCCGGAGACAAGTCCTCCAGAGGGGTAGTGAGAGACCCGGAGGCCAATGCTGGTTGCATAAATGACTTGGCCTTTCCATGGCAAGAAAGCGTATATATGGACACAGGGTGGGGATCTCATTAGCTTCCAATTTACGACCCTATGATTGATTGCATAAATTAAATTCATTCCCATTGCGAAGTAAATGTGTGTGTGTGTGTGTGGGGGGGGGGGGAATATATATGAACAACAGTTCTCAGCTATGACCCCTAGACCAGTCCCGAGGGATTAGGGGGAAACCCGAGGACTAATGATCGTTGCATAAATTACTTGGCCTTTTCATTCCCAAAAAGTGTGTCGTGTCTATATATATATATATATATATATATATATATATATATATATATATATATATATATATATATATATATATAAGTATAATCCGGGAGACGGCCCCAGAGAGTAAGGATAGACACAGGAGCATGACTGAGGTGCAAAGTTGGTTTAGAAAGAAAGTTCAACTATTCACTTATGCAAAAGATAAATTCAAAGATAAACGTATGCATCATAGCAAATGTGCATTGAATTCTGTCAAAATATATAAATTAGGGGGTGCCCATTGACCTCACCCCAAAACCCAGTCGGGTGGGATTCACTTTAATAAACAAATTAAGCTCCGCTCCCGAGACATTAAGTATGGCAAGTTTCATCAAATTCCTACTGGTAGTTTTAGAGTTATGGGATTGCATTCAGAATTGAAGTGAGTCAGCATCGCTATGTGTCCGTTGTTTTCCTTTAAAGGTGAGACAAAAAGATTATATGTGATAATGATGATTATGGCGCTGGTGATGACGACATTGACGACAACGACAATTATGTTTTCACAACAACAGCTACATTAACAGCAACAACTATCATAATACAAACAATAATAATAATAATAATAATAATAATAATATTATTATTATTATTATTATTTTAAAATTCTGAAACAGGCAAGAAATAAATACTACTTTGTAATCTACTACCTCATCATCGGATTCCTCGTCCATCAGACGAACGAGTCGAATAAATTCTTCACCTTTCACGTGTAATAAATAATCACAGTCAGAAAACCAACGTGCATGCTCGATCCACGGCTCATCTTCTGGCTCCCAATTTTTTAAACCTCCATCACAAGCAAAACATCTGACAACATCCGCAGTTCCTGAAATAAGAAGGATGCGTGCAACGTAAAAATTCCAGTACCAGTTTCGTTTCGTTGTGGGTCGGATGGAATGTGCCATAAAAGTATGTAAAATCCCATACATCCTACATCCTGCCAAAGACAGCATGAATGGGATTTTTTTTTTTTTTTTTTTTTATTTGTCTAGAGAAGCTTTTATGGACATTAAATAATCGACTTTAAAAAATAACAAAATATTTCTTGTTTTATTGAAGAGGATACATTAATTTGCAATTCCATCTACTTTCTCATATAACACCCCTCTCCACCCATCCCCAATTAAATCCTGTGAGCAAGGTTAAAGGTTTGGTGTGTTTGGTTTTGTGGGTTTTAACACCATATTTCAGCACATGAAAGGCTATACATGGCGGCCAGTATATTTGGTGGAGGAAGAACCCGGGAAAACCCCGGGAAGAACCACCGACCATCGGGAAGTTATCGCAAGCAATCTCACATACCCTCGTTGGCCGAGCCTAGACTCGAACCCACGCGGACAGAGGGAAAATATTAGTGATCTGTAAAGGTGAGCGCCTTAGACCATTTGTCCACCCGTGGCCCACTGAGCAAGATTAGAGATTGTCCATCTGCATTGACATGGCTCTGTTTGCACAACGATTAATACTGTATGGTCATATAGGGGATTTGGTAAGACAGCTCAACTTTTGTAGTACATTAACAGACATAGAAGTTTGAATTCACTGTGGTATATTACTGAATACCTATTTCGAGTTCCTGGGATGCACATCCCTATCCAAAATAATATGAAACAAACACACACACACACACACACACACACACACACACACACACGGGATACTTCAGAGAGAAACTTTATACTGAACCGCGATAATTTTAGCCTTTAGGCAAAATAATTATTATCCATGCTCTGATAGGCATGGAAATAATAATAATAATAATAATAATAATAATAATAATATGGCTGACCTAGTGAGTAGAATCCGGCCTGTGCTAACTGTCTCGGAGTCTGGGTAAGATGGCGGGGCCAATTCCTGAAGGTTCTGAGCCGATCTTTGAATGTCTGGTACTGCAGACTTCTGATTCGGCATCCTGCCGGGAGGCGGAAGGTATCTGAAACAAAGTGATTTGTGTTGGGTGATGGAGTAAAGGATTCTGCGTGGGAAGACAAAAACATCAGAAAACAGTACTACATTGAGACGGAAGGGTTTTATATTGCGGATACTATAGACAAAGTGTTATGTATAATGTTTACATATTTAACTTTTGTTATACATAGTTAACTTTGCCCTTGATTGTATGATGTAAACAAGTTGTTTTATTAGAATTCGAGGTCAGGGTTGCTTTTGTTTACAATTAGATTGTTTCTTCCACTAGAATTACTGGTTTTTGTCATGTAGGCATATGATTTTCTAGAAATTCCTGCCCGGTGACTTGTGTTTATATATAGGGAGTTGGGTAAATAATATTTCATTCTTGTTCTAATGGTCGGTCTATGAAGAATCATTTTAATAATCAGATGTTTATAGCTGTCTTGCGAAAACCAGAGCAAATTCAGCGAGAGGAATTATTTATTTAAAATATTAACTGGAATTAATAAAGTGTTCATTCTCATTTTGGATTGATACATGACTGGGATTTTTGTGAATTCGTTCAAAGATATTCTGGATTACATCATTCAGGCATATCAGGTGTTATGTATATTGAATTTATAATATGTGTCCCTCAGTTAAGTTGTACTTTAGTGGTCTTTTTGTAAATAACATATTTACTCCGTTTGAGTTCCAGGTAAGTCTTATTTGCATAGCATTTAGTACTTAGATAGGACCTTTCCATGTCTTGACGTGAGAAAAGTCAAGTACACACAGTAATTTTCCACTAGAGTTACTTATATTCCTGAATATTCTATCAGGTGACTTGCCTTTATATTTATAGAGCATTTGGTAAAAAAGATTAAATTCCTGTACTAAACTTCATGTTATAAAGATCAGTCTATTGAGGACATTATTTTAGTAATCAGATGTTACAGTTGTGAAAATCAGAGCAAATTCAGAGAGAGGAATTATATAGTGTTCATTCTTTTCCTTTTTTTTTTATTAATACTTGACTTTGGGATTTTTGTCATTTCATTCAAAGATATTCTGGATTACATCATTCAGGCATATCAGGACATTCTGGAGTAGTGACACATCAGGACATTCAAGACTATTGGCACACCAGGACATTCAAGGCTATTGGAATTCATTCGGAACATTTTAGGACTTGTGATTAGGACACTTAGGATTATTGGATCATTTGGACTTTAATTCACGTTATTGTAAATGTCTTTTGAATTTTCACTTTAATTGTCTAGAAATAAATTGCTTGTTGATTTTTACTTACATTGTTGGTTTCACTTCTTTCTGTTACATAGTTTTAGGCAATAGAGTCGTAACAAAGGAAAAAATAATAATTTGTTGTTCTATATTTATGTTAAAATTAATAAACATACTTACACCCGAAGACAAGACGTAAAATATATTCATTTAACAATTGCATGCAGCTCTAAAGCGTTTAGATTACAAGATCTTTAGTTTTTGTGTTCGAACGCTATGTAATGTACATCACCGGAACTAGGACTTTAAATTCAACCATCGTGCTCGTTACTCACATGAATTTATTTTCGAGATGAAAATCCCAGTAATGGACTGATAATTTAATACTATGCGGTTTCCAAATGAAGTTCTTGTTACTATGGCAAATATATAACAATGAAAATATCCACCTGTACTTGTACGCCCTTTGAGTTTCGCAGATTCTGTGTTTTATATAACCTACTGAGGTTTCGCTTGATGTCTTTACATGTGGCAGGGGTACTAGCATTTAAATAGGACACACTGATACATTCTGTGGAGGCGTATTTAATAATTGTTGTTTTGGTTGTCGTTGTACTTATTTTCTTGTTCTATTAAAATTCGTAATGTATTTTAAAATTGCTTCTGATATTTACCGTTGCTCGGCTGATCCTGCAAAGAGCCAGTTCGATGTTCCTCCAGTTCAATCGATGGGGTATGACTGGATGCCGATTCATTTCTTTCATGTTGCTGTCTTTCTAGGGAATACGTCAGTCTTTGAGACTCAGTACTTTGAAACGGATGTGGTTCCTCTCTGTTATCGCCCTCATTTTGTTGTTGTTGCTGAGTATCGATTCGCGTGTTTATTTCATGTCTTTGCTCGCGATTGTTTCCAACTGACTGATCAAGGCTTTCTAATTCGGCGGAGTGATTTAGAACATATGCATGTGGGTCAGGTATCATATAGGCAATCGAATCTTGTAAGCTTATAAAGGACTGTTGGTTATGTGCCTTTCTGTTAATGACTGGACAGCTAGCCATGATATATATCTCAGACTGTAAGAGTCGCATCGACAGAAGTTCACGAATATGTTATTACTCCAACATTTTTTGTCCTTTATAAGTGTTCTGTTCTTCTATGAAACACGAGACACTCGAAAGTCGTGAAAGGTCGATGCAACTTATCTTCTTTATCGAACTAGTGAATCTGAAAAATAACGTAAGACTTGTTACTGTACATTTAATGTAGTTCATTGACAAATTGCTTGCCCAAAAATAGAAACCAAATTTCCATGCTGATGGACATATAAGAGCGAGATAAGATGTAAAAGAAAGGTACTATCGAACACAAATATCTAGCAAGGATTCCTACGAAAATTGGAAAATAACTGACAAGTATTATAACCTTTTAGTTTTTCTGCTATAGAATCAACATAAGGATCATTACGGAGGCTCTAGGCTTTGGCGAAAAATGATTGAGGGTATTACAGTTTAATTTCGTTGGGCGGAGGGTGGGGTGGGGTGGAGATCGAGTTTAATATCAGTTTGTTCAAGTGAAGAAATCTTTCACTGGTACTGATAGTAGTTTCCAGATCATTCTTAGGGCCAACTGGCATGAGCATGGCCTTTTATGTGTCACAAATTATCGAATTATATTTTTTCTATATTTAAGGATTTTACCGATTTTCCATAATTTTTCCACACCCGGAAAGCATTTAATTTTTTCCCGGTTCTTAATTCACTCTTGCAAACAATCTTCTTTTTGTACAGAACGCTAAAGGTGCAATCAACTACACTTAAGAAAACATACCAGTATGCTAATGATGTGAACCAATCTCAATAACCATGGCCAAAAATGTTTTCATTTAATTGAAAAATGCTATAGTGTAGTTAATTATTCGTCAGCTTTGATGTCCTCGTCAATATAAGGCTTCATCATAATTACTGCAGCAGCTGCTGCTGCCGTTATTGGCGGTACGCTGGGGGAGGGGGGAGTAATTAATGTTTGGGTCTTCTTTGTGCTCACTTTTGATTGACTGATTATATTTCCTGAAGGATGTGCTGTTGAACAGGACTTTAAAGGGACCTAGTCATCAAAACTTCATAAGTTCCAGTGTTTTTCAACACCGATCACTTCCATTTAGGCATTATGGGATTGCGGGCTACTTGCAAGTTTTACATACCTCAGAAATTGAAGAGCTTGACAATGTGGAAAAGTTATGCGCCTCGGAAACTGAAGGTTTGACAACGGAAGTGCTCCAATGAGCAACACATTTTTAAGAAGAATTCTGCTTATTTTAAATTACAATCAAGACACATATTAGACTGACCTTAGCAAGTGCAAAGTGATTTAATCATAGTCCAAACTTCACGAGTTTCATGTGTTTTTCAAAACTGATCTCTTCTATTTGGGCATTATGGGATTTCGGGCTAAGATTTACTTACCTCCGAATTTGAAGAGCTTGACAAAACGCAAAACTACGCAACTCCGAAACTAAAGATTTGACAACGGAAGTGCTTCAAAAAGCATGGTCAATTTTGCCTTTTGCAAAAACACATGTTAACACATTTTTTTACGACAAATTATACTAAGTTTAAATTACAATCAAGACATATATTACACTGACTAAAGCAAGCAATGAAAATAAACAAAATAATGGGGCCAAGTGTTTGGAACTATTTTGTTATTCTCAACATACTCCTACAAGCTGGTCGGCGTAGGGATAGTATCCAAAATTGGAGAGTAAATCGCCAGATAGTAGAGGCGCTTAGGCCTACTTAGCGGCGATGGTGCAGAGTGATCATAGTCTTCATGTTTTAGAAGCGTTTTAACGATTAAAAGATGCATTTGTTTCAATGCTGGTTTTAAAATGCAGACGTGGATCCATTATACGAACTCCTGTTTGGGGCTAAACTGCGTATGTTCTGATCCAGACTCGGCAAAGTTTTATTCTGTGCAGCTCCGCAGAGAGAAATTCAGAGCAGTCATGGGCCCCAAAACTAGCTTAATTTTTTTAATATAAAACCTTGTGTACAGTTTTGCATATAAAAACTGTAGTAATCGACCATAAAATAGACTCTTGCAAGGAAAACATTTTAATATTTACTGCAAAGATTAATTTATTTGTTATAACTGAGTTGACGGCGGGCCCTAAAAATTGCCAAGCCCCTGGGCTTTTGCCCCCCCCCCCCCCCCCCCCCC
The DNA here is from genome assembly GCA_029931535.1 of Margaritifera margaritifera. NCBI lineage: Eukaryota > Metazoa > Mollusca > Bivalvia > Unionida > Margaritiferidae > Margaritifera > Margaritifera margaritifera. Next base: position 95,069 of record JAQPZY010001402.1, on the reverse strand, counting down.
GCTTCCCCCAACCCTGCTCCACCCTCTCGGCGGGCCTGATTCTGTGCAACAACCAATTGCGAAATTGAT